>JAOTQZ010000001.1:22107847-22118196 GCA_026546895.1 Pogonocichla stellata
TCTTATTTCAAGAGAGGAAGATATTTCATATTGTGCTTTTTTTCCCCCTGGACTTTGAAAAACTTAAGTAAAAAAAAAAATAGAAGAATTGAACAGGTGTAATTCTCACTGAACCTCACAAATTATTTTTGAAGCCTTAAGCAAATCACTCAGTATCAGTTTTCTTTACCAACTGGAAGTCTACTGCATTTTTCAAAACACTAGGTTGAGGTTCATAACCAGTTTGAAATCCTTGACCCTACCCTTGAGAATGCTTTTACTTTTTTTGCTAGGTAATGTGTTTACTTATGAAATATTAAAGAAAGAAACCTACCAACTCCTGCTCCTGAACACTTTAATTGATTTCTGTCTTCCATCTTTTTCTTTCCTTTGGGAAGGGGAAAATGCACAGCATTTAACACCCTACCAACACTGACTACTGCTGTAAAGCACTGGAAGGGCTCAGTGCAAGTCACTGGGGACAAGCAGCATTTCAAACCTACATAACATGCTGAGAAGTACACCAAAATAAAGTGCAGATGTGTCTTTCGTGGATATTTAACATGTGTGTGTATGTTTAGGCTTGAGAGAGATCAGAGGACAGGAGATTTTTTTTTTTACTCTGGAAATATTTTATTAATTGGGAAATTTTTATCAGTACTGAAGAAATAATTTCATATATAAATGTACCTTTTTCTATGATCTAGCTTTTGCATCTTCTAAACAACTATTAATAACAATTATCATTGCTATTATCAATAATCATTGATAATAGAGCAGCAATTTTTCCTTCCTTTACTTCCTAATAATCCTAGAACACTCATCAATCCAATCTCTTCTACTGATCATTAATTATTTTTAAAAACTAGATAGCAATAAAACTGCGATTACATAGCAAAACAATTAATCTCTAGAATCCAAAAGACAGACTTTTTAGTGACTGACTGCTTTCTTGATTTCTGTTTGAGGAGTCCAGGCAAAAATCTGATTCGAAAGGAAATATATGACTAAGAGAAATGCATAAACTGATTTACTGAATAAGTTAATCAAAAAAGAGGGCATCATAACTTCAAAAGAAAATATTTTTCCACATATGTGGTATCATAAGCTTTAAATGAGGAGAGTGGGCTAGAGTGGGTAGTATGTAGGAAACAGCCTAAAGCTGCACTATTGTGTTGCTGTGTTTAGCACCATCTCTTTTCACCCATCATCTTCATGAGTCTGGCAGCAGGCTGGCTACCCTGCTACAGCTGCTGTGAAGAGTTTGGAGCATCCCATGCGATGAATTTCATCTCTCCCTTTCTCTTTCACCCTCATGGCAAAACCACTAATGATGTCCTGTTTTTCCAGAGGTATCATCTACAGTTTTGTCAACTATAGATTGCATGTAAGTGCTGTTGTCAAATAGCACAGAAATGAATAACAAGTTTATTGCAGAGATAATATACACAAAAGCTAAGCATTTGTTTAAAGGGTGGGGTAAACACATCTCGAGACCTGATTCACTAATTTAAAAAAGACCCAAATAAACAAAAGGGCAACATCTGCATTAGATTTTCTGACAAGAATGAAAGTTTGGAAACATTGTGAGCAGAGACTATTTCTGTGCACCACAGAGCAAATATGAGGATCAGAATTTCATTTAATATAAAGATTTTTCATTATTGAAGTGCTAGTCTTTTTTAATAAAAGCAAATTCTTCAGACTTTCCATTCTTAAGGATGTGCAAATTGCCTGTTTAAAATAACAAGCTAAAATGTGTTATTAAAGGTCTCACTTGAATCTGGTTTTTTTGCCGTTTTTTTGTTGTGTTTTTTTTGTTTAGTTGAGGTTTTTTTGTTTTGTTTTGCTTTTGTTTTTTTATAATTTTGCTATTCCCCTAAAAGTTTCATGGTATTTTCATTTCCTGTAGGCTCACCTTGAATAGAGTGTGGTAGAGTCTTGTGTTTTTGTGAGACAGATATAAATAAATCTTGCTCTCATTTTCTAAGAAAGCCATTCCTTGTATCTGGTAGGAAGCTAGGACAGAAATTAGAACAGATTCTTTTGCTTTTAATCAGATTGTTATTACAACAGTAGATAGTGAATATATCTGTTTAGAAGTCTGTCTGGACTCTTAAATAAGAATCATCCTCATTTTTTCAGTATTACCCACACTTTTTATGACATTGAAATGGAATATTGCAATATTAATATGAATGTGAGGAAATCCCTTGCAAATATTAACCTTTAAATCAGAATTCAGCCAAATGTTACAAAATTATTAATATTATTAGTATAAGAAATAGTCAACATTATTGAATTTGACACTTAGGGTAGACTCACTTTGATATCATAATCTTTAATTCAAATTACTTTCATTAATCTTTTCGAAATATTTTTTGAATAAAAATATACAGGACTTGTACGGAAAATAATTAAATTGTATTTAAGTTGTTTTTAAAGGAATTTTTAAAAAATTAAATTTTTTTTAATGCTTCCGTAGTTTAAACTGAAACCCAAATAACTATGAGAATGGGGAAAAGCAATCCTACTTTGCTGCATATTATTTTAAAAATTAAGGGATGGAAAATGGGATGGATGCAAGCTCAGGCCCATCTTAGTACACCAAATGTCCTTTAGACTTCCTATTATGAGGCCCTACATGGCTATTAGAAATTATAGAAATGCTAGAACATTGCACACTTGCAGGATTTCAGGTGTTGTAGCCCAAAGGACTTAGCCATAAGGGCTGCAGCAAACCCTTCTTTTCTCATGATATTCTCCCTATGTAAAGGATGATTCCTACTACTGTTTTCCCAAGTTTTTCTACCTTTCATTTAGTTTACCTTGGGCCATGAATGTCAGGACCTAGAAAATATGCTTCTCATTTTAGCTGTGCATCATACTTCTGTCTCTGCTAAAGAGGTCATTTCTATTGCAATGTTTCAAACACATGCATTTTTTCTTCCCTCCTCCTCCAAATGTGTGGGGTCCTTCACATGAATCACATAGCTGGCACAATCCACAGCTGTTAATTTTTAACATATTTAGTATGTTAAAACCCACCACAACCTTTACTCATTCTCCAAGATTCCCAAGACTGTTCAATGTTTCTTTTACATCTCATTTGTCTACAAGGTGTTATTTTAATGATTTTCAATTAAAAAACCCCTGTGAATAAAACCAGAGAAATATCTCTAGTGTTTAAATTCTTTGAAAAATGCCATGTATCAAAGATAAAATGTCCTTTTCTTATGTATTTACATCTTAATGGCACTTATGATATTATCGACCTACTAAAAATATATTCAGAAAAAAATTTCACATTTATCAACAAATTGAGTCAATTTCATCAATTTGTATTTCAACTATTTATATGTAAAAATGAAAATACTATCTTACCTTTATAACCCTCTTTTTAGAAGGTGCTATTTTGGAATACCACAAGGATCTGAAAATCTTCATAGCCAGAGTTGGTGAATTTTCATAATGATTTATTCAGAGCATAGGATAAATCCTGAAAGTCAACTTTAGTTGCCTTAAAGAACAGATGGAACTTGTCATAATCCTCATATAACCTGATTTATTGCACCAGTAAATAATCATACTAAGCCATTGAGAAATCTCTTAATTATTAGATGGGTAAATTTTTTTGTTTTCTATCATAAAGACATTTAACAATAAAATGAGTGTAGTATTCTAACGAATTGTCCTTAATAAAATAATGCAGGTGTTTTGTAAATTTCTATTCTAAACAATAATTTCATAGGAATTTTTGTTTTCTCTTTTTTTCAGTAGGTAATGGAAAATTATTTTTTGCTTTATTTCATAATTTAGAAACAAGCAATTCTGTTACATATTTATATAATTATTTAAATAAGGAAAAAGCAAATTTTGCCAGGGCCATATCTGGAAATTTGGGTTTTTTCTCCTTCGTACTTGAGTTACTTCACGAGTTCCACAATCCGAATATGGCTGTAGAGGTTTGCTAAACAAGACAAGCCACATTAGTAAAGTATTTGGTAGGAACCACTAAATGCTACAATATGATAAGATAAACCAATATCATATAAAGTCTGACACTTGCTTTAGAGCAACTATTCAATAAATCTTTCTATTTTTGCAGCATTTGTCATTGCTCATTCTTTCTGGTCAAGCAGTTAAAAAGGTCTCCTTTTCAACCAAGATAGAAGAAAAACATGTAATTCTTTCATTTCCCAGTGTATGTATTGCATATAAATTAATATTTTGCATCAATATTAAGTCTAGAACTCAAAATGATATTTTTTCCCATTATAAGCTGTTCTTTCTTAATTTTTGTGGTTCGTTTTGTGGTTCTTGCATGTTCTCCTTCTTTCACATCTTTTGTGGTACTGACTATGCAATAGCTCTTTGTGGACCCAGGATGAAACTCTCAATTATGAAAAAACCTCAATATTATGAAAATTTTACATTTTAGTCTAGCTTTTAGGAAAGGTTAAAGTCACCAAGCAGTTCAGATGGACAAAGTAATTTCATCATATAGAATATATACAATGGCTAAATTCGCATAGAAAATATCTTGTCACACTATGCTCTTATAGCTGATAAAATACATTATAACTTGGTGAAAACCAAGGAGAAAGGACATAAAACTGACACCACAAACTATCAGATCTCTGCCTTTTTCTTTATGATGACCAGACCATATATAGTTTCCACATTAGGATGCTCAATTAATTTCAGGTGTGTTGAAGTATCATGGCAACTCTTAAACACCTTAACACGTCAGAAGTGAAAGTCCTGAAATTAGCAATAAGGCAGGTAAAAGGCAATGATAGCTAAAGTGTAGCTGAGAGAGGTTTGATGATTACCCACTTCACTTTTCTGAGGTCAGGGCCACCACCTTAGGGACATTTATTATTACCAATGAAGTTAACATGAAAGTCAGTAAATTCTTTTGTGTTTGAAAAAATAAATGTTTAGAGACAGTTGGAAATCAAACTTACAAGTGGTAGAATTTCTTTTTATTCGTATCTGTGTATAAGCATGACAAAAAATTAAAATAAGGAATCTCTGTAAATGATTTCATAGTTGTTTTGTAACAATTGCAATTACATAACTAAAGAAAGAAAATTAACAATAACTTAGGGAAGAATAATCTTTAGTCTGTCATCAGCATAAATCAGCCCTTACTACAGACTCATAACCTGTCTTCCCTTCCCCCCACCAAACACCTACTTCAGCAATTAATCATTTTCACAGCTTCTTTCACATTCAGCCAGCTTCTTTTATTCAGTGTCCCAGATGATCTTAAACTGTATCCCTCTGTTTTTCTCACCTGTATTCTCCATAATATTGAGAATAAGGGAGCAGCAATGTCCTCTATTTCAATTCTGGTAACCATCCTGGTGATCTCTTGCTTGTCAGATATACATACTTAATGCAAAGTTTCATTCACCCTGCTCAGTTCTATACTGAAACATTGATGATGAAGTCTGTGTAAATAATTAATCTCCTAGAATGTACTGAAATTTCTTCTGCAGATCTGAATATTGAGATTTTATTAAGTTTCATGTCTTGGTTAAATGAGTGTAGAATTCCTGAAGAATAGTAAAATTATGTCAGGCTACCTTGACCATCTGTTAAACAATTATCAACAATAAATTTTTCTTCTGTTGAAGTTGACAATTTTTTTTCAAATGTACTAACCATCTATTTTCCACAATGTCAGGCTGCATTATTGTAATAAAACTGGTGTTATAGAGCACTGTGGTGGGTTGAACCTGGATGAATGCCAGATACCAACCAAAGCCACTTTATCACTCCCCTCCACAACTGAACAGGGGAGAGAAAGAATTACAGAGGGTTTCTGAGTTAAGGACAGGGAGAGAAATACCAACATGCATAAAATAGACTAAAGTTAAGGAAAACAACTGAACTTATTACCAACAAACCCAGATCAGGATAACGAGAAGTGAAATAAATCTGAAATCTTACCTTTTGCCTATCCCTCCCTCCTCCTGAGGCCCTATCTTCTCCCCCCACAGTGATGCAGGGAGATAGAGAATGGGGTTTATGGTCAGTTCATCTCACATTACTCCTGCCTTTGATCAGGAGGAAAAGTCCTTCCCCTGCTCCATCATGGGGTACCTCCCATGGAAGACAATACCCCATTAATTTCTCCAATGTGAATCCATCCCTAGGACCCCACGAATTTCTCCAATGTGAATCCATCCCAAGGGAGACAGTTCTTCCCAAGCCTGCTCCAACATGGGTAGTTTTTTTCACAAGATCCAGTCCTTCAGGCACAGCCTGCTCCAAAGTGGATCCCCCACAGGGTCACAAGTCCTGATAACAGATCTGCTCCAGTGTGGGCTCCTCCCTCTGCAGGTCTGCAGGTGCCTGCCAATCCCCTCTTCCAGCACAGGTTTCTCATAGGTTCACAGGCTCGTTCAGGCATCCTCCTCTCCAGCATGTGGGTGTCCTCCACAGGCCTCAGGTGCATCTCTGCACCTGTGTGGTTCTCCCTGCGCTGCAGGGGCACAGCTGCCTCACCATGGGCTGCAGAGGAATCTCAGCTCCAGCACCTGGAGCCCTCTGCCTCTCTTTCTCCATGGCCTTGGTGTGTGCAGAGCTGTTCCTCTCACCTGTTCTCACCCCCCTCTCCTCTGGCCACAATTACATCTGCACAATAACTTTTTTGCCTTCTTACATGTGTTATCACAGAGGCCCAGCTACTATCCCTCATTGGCTTGGCCTTGGCTGGCAGCACAGCTGTCTTGGAGCTGCTTGCCTTTGGCTCTGCCAGACATAGAGGAAGCTTCTGGCAGCTTCTCACAGAAGCCCCCCCTGTATCCACCCTGCTACCAAAACCTGGCCACACAAACACAAAGAAAAATTTAAAAGACAAAGTGCACATTGTAGCAGTTAAACTTAGGACTGACCCCTACTGCTAAATTTTTTTCAGATTTTTAAAGATAACTACAGTATAAAGAATGAAAATTTGATCTTTTATTAAGGAACTCAAAAGAATCATTAATAACAAGTAGTATTATAGCTAGTATTATTTAGGCAGTACCAGAATTTTATTTCAGCAGTTAAATTACGAAAACATATACTTTTGTTTATTCTGTACACCTGGTGTCCTGGGTTGAATTAACTCATTTCTAATGAAAAGAGACAGGATGGGAACTGAGCATGAAAATTGTGTGTGGATTAGTGGAAAAAATTGGTAATATAAGATACATTAGAAAAGAAGAAAAATAAGACAAATAAGGAAGAAATATAATGATGCTAAGACAAAGTGGCAAAACAAAGTGGGGAATGGAAAGGTTGACATTTGCAGAAATAAAATTATGTAGGATGTGATTTCATTATCTAACTTTTTTTCTGTCAGTTGACAAAAAGCCCTGTCAGATCAGAAGACCTGCTGCTGAAATAAATAAGCCTCAGGGTATGATAGAAAATCAAAATCAAGATGAACAAGAAATGAAATATTGTAGGTATTTGTCCACAATTATGATGCAGTAATCATCTGCTCTGTCTTCCAGATTTGTCTCTAATGACAGTCTCAGTTTCCACATTATACATCCAGCTTTTGCCCTAGGCGTAAAACTTTTACTTGTTGGCAATTATTTGTTGAATTTACCTTTCTTTCACATGCATGTTTTCAGATTCTCTGAAACCAAATTCTATTTTACTAATAGTTGGAATGCCATGTCTTGATAAAGTAATACCATATACATTTTTAATTTTCTCCAGATATCCCAGTATAACAGGTGAATCATGATGACCCAACAAGAATATTCAATTATTAGTATAGAAATTATGGTGACAGTAAAACTCTGATGTTTGAGGTTGTTAATCCTAAAATGAGTAATACTTGGATTGCATTAGGCAGTATTAATTCAGAACTGCCACCAGAAGAATTAAAGAAAATTTTTAGAAGAGCACTTCTTTCCAACTAAATGCAGTCAAGGTCACAGAATATGAGACATAAGAATGCTGTTAATTGTAGTATAATTACCAATGAATTGAAGAATATTATCTCTCTGCTGCATTGTAGAACACAACTGTCCCTTCAGTACATGCATATTAGAAGGAAAGAAGAAATATCTTTTAAATATTACTGATGGTGTGGTTCAAATACATTTGTAATGCAAGGGCTTATACACTTACATTTGTACCTATATCTCTTCCTTCAAAATAAAGATCTAGGCTTCTATGACCTCGGAAACAAGAGAAAGGCAAAGAACAGAACACATAATATCCCAGTGTTTTTCTGTTAAATCAGTCTTCCCAGCTACTAAGGGCACAACAGAAGCCCTGCTCAAACTACAATAATTACATTGTTGTGCATGCAATTTTTTCATTAGCTTCATTTTCAACAGTCTGAGATGACTATAAATTGTCCATGTCAGTAGCTTGAAAGTGTAAAAGTTACACCAAGCACAAATAAACTTGAGGTCAGACTGTTTCCCCGTTATCTTTAGCCTCTTGAAGAGGCTCCTGACTAATACTTGCCAAAAGGCACAGAAATTGACAGCTTGTGGCAATGGTTGGGCAGCAACCTTCAGGTAGAAATACTGGAAATAAATCAGTATTTTTGGAGGAAAATCAAAAAATGAGAAACAGAATGTCCTTGGGAAAGTTCAAGGATTGTTCAGTACCTCACAGTCATCTTTATTTTAAAAAGCCAAACAGATATTCCTTAGCTTGGAAATGTTAACTTTAATGAGGCAATGGGGCAAAGTTCTCAAATAACAATACAAAACCTCATTAAGATTCTATATAACTGTTTTTTTTTTCCTTTTATTACTCCTATTTTTCGTGCATTTCAGGTGGCATACAAGTTTCCCTAGTTAATAATTTGGAGGTGAGGGGGAGAGGGTTGTGAGGTTTCAGAGGTTTGTGTTTGTTATTCTTAGTCATATCTTTAGCTGTAAATTGGCCAATGAAATAACAAGAACATGATGCTCTAGACTAAATTTAGTTCAAGTAAAATCAAGTTCTTCATTTCCATCCTCTATGTTTATCTTGTCTTGGAGTTCAAGCAATGGAATATTTTAACAAAATTTAGGAAATAATATTTTGCTTTTCCTTGGTGTATAGTTTAATTTAGATTACTCTGGATTGAATCTTCATGAAAATAATACTATATAGTTTGTATAATAAACCATTCTATGGATTAAGAATTATAGCATTTTAGTTGCAGAACTTTCTCCATGGTATATGTGAGTTTTAAGAACAAAAACATCCCTGACTATGGGAGTTCAAAGAGTATACATTTTTATTAGAAGTGGGTAAGCATTCTTGCAGCTCTGCAAATAAAAGTGAAAGCACAGAAATCAACAGTTAAGCATTGTTTATCATTGTCTGGATATGTCCAAATATTTCGTTAACTAGAACAGATTCACCTGCTGAAATGGGCATTTCCTTTGCAATTATGGATGAAGTCTGTGACAATATACAGAACAGCCTAAAATTTCATTTCACAAGTTAACAGAAAAAGGATGATGTGTTTTAGGGAGGTCAAATATATTATGTCATGGAAAAAACAGAAAAGCTTTATCACATACCTTGTTTAGTGTAATCATTTAAAACAAATAGTTGGGTGCATTAAGAAAAAACTTATTCCGTTTTGCCACTGTAGAATGAAGCAGCAAATAGGCAGGATAGATGACTAACAGTGATAGAGTTAGTGTCAAAATGTATATACCATGGGAATAAATGAAGAGAATTATAGATCACTGTGCTGGGAATAAAATGCATCAGGACTGGTGCCTACAGGTGGTCATACCACACTCCTCCAGACTGCAGTAATGCAGATACTGTTTTTCCCTCTACATCCCACAGCTTGGGCTGGTGAGAGGATCCTGAGGTGCTTAGAGCTTTGAGGTGGCCGTGCTGGGGCATCTCCCCACAGGACACCAAAAGAGGTTTAAAATAAGGACAGCCAAATTTCATTTGGATAAGAATGAGAAACATGACTCTTTATGCAGAAAAATCTCAAGGCGATTAGTCCAAGAAAAGCAGAAAATAATCAGAATTAAAAATGTCTTATGAAGAGTTGTGTCCAGCCTCAATGTCCCCCTGCCTCCACTGCCCACCCTACCTGCACCAAAATGTCTCAGCCTCTGTGGCAGTGCCCATTGCAGCTCCCTCGGGGAAGGAGCAATCTCCCTGTTCATCCCTTTTTGTCCACAGTGTCCATTTGAGCTTCTTGGTCTTTTCAATGGACAGATAAACATAGGGGAAAAAGGAAGTGGATAGCAAAATATGAATATGGTCCATTACCACAGGATATTACTAATGCACAACTAAAGGATAACAACTAGCATCAACTTCAATATAAGTATATTGAAGTATATATATATATATATATGTATATATATGAGTATTATATT
>JAOTQZ010000001.1:22118296-22131772 GCA_026546895.1 Pogonocichla stellata
CACCCTTTATACAAAAGAAACTATTTAATGCTTTTAGAGTTAACACGTTTCTGTACTAAGATAGTCAGTTTGGCTACATACATTTCAAGCTATATAATTCTTATACAATATTTTGTCTATGAAGGGTTTGGGGGTTTTTTTGCTTGTGTGTGTGTATAAAATTCATATTAGGAAAAGAAATTTCATGATGCATATAAACAAGTTTGCTTGCAAAAAAAAATGTTCCTGACCCTCTGCGTTGGTATTGATTTGAGCTTTCTGCTTGTACAATGCATTAAATATAAGCAAAGTAAGCAAATTATGTACCATAAATAACTTGTCATATCATATATTATATTACCAAGTATTTCCAAGCAATCTGGATACAAACTGATGAGTCAACAAAAAAATTTAGAAGGAAAACTAGATTCTATTTACTTATGGTAAAAAAAATTACTGAATAAAATATAAAATAAAAGATAAACACCCAAGTGAATATTTTTCTTGCAAAAAACAGAGATTTGATTAGCTCTAACTTTAAGAGAAGCAAAAACTCAAAGCTGAGTGGGATTTTTATAACTAAAAAATATATTTAAACAGTACCACTTTTTATAGCAATAGAAATTATAGAAAACATAAAATGTATAGAAAATATTAAAACGTCTAAAAATATTTTATTAAATATTTCTCTTTTTCTACCAGAACTGAGTGTGTTAGATGCAGTTTTTTAAGACAAGAAAAATTAAAAATCTTTTATACATTACTGAAAAAAAAAAGAAGGAGACAATTATAAATTTGTTGGCTGTACTCCACCTACAACCTGCAATCTGAGAACATGCTAAGATCTCTAGGACTGATTTTTCTGTATCTTATAATTTTAGTTAATAATAAAAATGATTCTGCTATAATCTGAAACCATGTGAGATTAATTTACCTCCATATTCCATATTTATTTATTATGTACTGGATTGCACCTTTTAAGGAAGATATGAAAACAAATACAAATAAGCTTCCTCATAGTATTTTATATTACAGCAGTGTAGCAGTAGTAACTGAAAGCTGAACAAAAGCCAAATGGAAGCAATACAATGAGACAATAAATTCAGATATGCCTTCTCTATGTTTTGAGCAAAGTTTTGTTAATGCAAAATCGCTCAAGATAAGATTGTTTGGCCTTTTAATGTGAATCAGGAGGTCACCTAGAGAAGGTTATTTCTTTTAATCAAACAAGAAAGTCACAGCTAGCAATACCATGTGGTCTGGAGTAGACTCTTAGGCCATTTTTTTTTAACTAACTTTTAGAATTGAAGCATTTTTCTGGGCAATTGTGCCAATGTGGCAGATATCTTAGGGCTCTCAGGATTCAGGCATGCTCCCTGATATCCCAGTATACACCAAAACATACCTGTAGCTGTACACCATCAGAGGACCACAGACATGCTATGCCACCACTACCCACCCACTTGTGGTGGCAGCTTTCTCCTGTAGGTAAAATGAGAACTTGCTGTGTTAAACTTTGTGAGACCAAGAAAAGTGTGATGGGACTAACACAGATTGTAAGGTATCCTGTATGCATGGATTTACCACCCCATTTGGCATTATCCATCTGTTATTTAGCTGCATAAAAACTACACTCAGTTAATAATTAGTCTTCCTTTTTCTTTGATGTGAGTATGTTTTGTGAATACTCATTTGAAACTTCTCTGACAGCCCAGGTACTGCTTGATGCACTTGTCAGCACACCTAATATTTCCTGGTAACAAAATGACTCCCAATTGATTTGGCTTTACTGTGATTAAGACCAAAATTTATTTGTTTATTTTTTCTCTTTATCTATGTTTTGCCCTCGAAGTGCAGTATAGGTGAGGAACACTTTTTATTTTTGACTAACCTAATGAAACTGCTATAGATGCTGACATATACCATCCAGCCACACACACCATCAAAAACATGCTGATTTATCAACAGAAATTTCCTTTAGCTGTCGTGAAGAAATATTACGGTATAACCAATCACCAAAATCCTAAAATGAAAGGAGGATCAGAGAAGATGATCACAGACAAAGTGCTTGTGATACTTGTGAAAGTACAGGGAGTGACAAGAGCTGTTTTAAGGAAAGCTGAACTTAAAACAAAAAAGAACAGATGGTGACCTTTGTTTTAGTCAAATGTTTGAGCTGGTCAGCTCACTGTGTAAATTATCTTAATGGTTTTAATGTTTTTCTGAGCCAGCCAGAGCAGCATGGGGGAAATGTATTTGTGGCTCAGCCCAACACAGATATAAAAGCTGAGCATTCTACAGGATAAACTTTGAAAACAGCAACAGACTTGAGCTCCCACCTACTCTTTCCAGTGACTGAGGGTGCTCAGCACTGTCACAGTACATATATAGGGATGGAGGATGGGAGTTTTGTTTGTAATGTGATCCAGGTGAATGTTTCAATTGCTCTATTGTGCTTGCATTAGAACCTCAGAGTGCTGCTGCATACCCTGATAAATCAAAGTCTCATGTAACATCTAGTATCTTCAAATAAGTAAATTTGGTATTAAAACTTTAAAACATCCTTGTGCAGTGTCTGAAAGAGCCTGGTCAGAGAGTATTGGATCCTGACACACAAGTGAAACCATTGGCATTGTCTGCTGTAGTGCAGGAGGTCTAATTACAGGAATGATCTTCTCATGATGTTGCTGAGAGCTACTTTGAAAAGGTGAGAAAATGTTGCCAAATGGTTGGCATAGAGAGTATGATATTCTCAATGATCACCTCATGAAACTCCCTCTATGAATTTGCTAAAGTTCTAGATTTTGCTATACCCCATCAGATTGGATTAAACCATATTTGTATTTCCATTTCTCATTTTTGTAGTTTCTTAAAAGCTATCTTGCTCATCTTCTTTTTGATAGCATTGATACCTCCATGCTTGTACTATTCCTGATGCTTAGAATAATGGGTCGGGGTGGGGGGTGGGGGGGATGGCAGAAAGCAGGTTATCCTCTTTGGATAAAAGTCTTATATGCAGCTTAATTTCCTGTTCACAAGGAGTATTAATGTTTTGGCACCAATGACTTGGCCAGCTCTGCAACTCAGAGCCAACACATGAATACTCAGAGTAATGCTGTGCCAGTTAGAAAATGCAGTACAGGATCCGAGCCCAGGTGGACAGTGCCCAAAAATGCCACCTGCTGGTGTCTCTAATTCTTGGCTATTCACAAACTGGAGCACACTGCTGGTCTCTTCATTCCCAATGCTCTTCCTCAACATATTCCTGGTACTGAGAATAAGACAGGAGTCTAGGTTGTCTACTGCCAGCTCAGTTCTGTCTTTCAGTGAGGCAGATTCTATGGAAAGTTGTCCTGTAGAAAAAGGAATAGAGTAGACTATGCACATTACAAAATTGATTTATATAATGCAAAAATTTTGAGTTTTTTCAGGATTAGATTTGATCTGATTTATTTTATTTTTTTTGTTACCACCCATCCCCACATGTGAAAACCTGCAAATAGTAGAAGCCTGTTCTTTGTAGTGCAAAGGCTATTTATGTTATATCCTGATGACTTGATTTTAACTCCAGGTTTGACTTTTTTCATAAGAAAGTTCGTCCTTATTTGTTTGCATCCCATATGATGTGTAGTACACAGAGATGTTACTAATATGACCTACTCTCATACTTTTAAATTTGTTATGGCCATTGATAAAGACATATAAGTGATTCAAACAAAGTCACTTAAAGTAAAACAAGATACCTCAGTGTCTAGAATGCAAACAATTAATCCCAGTATAGCTAGCTATTCTATCACAGCAAACTAATTTTGCAATAAAATTTCTCTAACCATATTCCATGATCTAATCTGAAATATGTAGAAAGCAAAAAATCATACAGTTCACAGTAATGATTAGTTATTCTTCCAAATCAGAAACAGAAATAGACCATAATAACAGGTTTTAAAGAATCTGAGTACATGGAGATTTTTGTTAATAATGGAATTCAGAAATAATTTGAAATAACTTCTAAAAGAACTTATTTTCTTTTATAGACACTTCTGTGAAGAAAGTAATCTATATAAATGAGCTCTTCATGCAGATATACATTTGTGGGCATCAGAATTCATGCAAAGACATAAATTATAGACTGACAGACATTCTATGTTTTGGGGTATATGTGCATAACAAGATACTTACACAAGTTTAACTGCCCAGAGACACCTGAAAATGTGTTTTTCAAGGTAGGAAGAAGCAGATGGAACTAGAGCTGTATTACAGGGAGTCATAAGTCACCAGAAAAAATCCTCCACCACAGGCACCACCATTTGGCAACTACTGCTAATCCAAACACAATGTTGGACAGCAGTAATGTATATTACATACTTCTAATGTTTCTCTTGGAACACAGGAAGTTGCAGCACATCTGTAGTTTGAATACTAAACTAGTTTGAGCAGAACTGTTCCATGATGATACACACAGAGAAACACGAAATACTGAGATCTTTTTCCCTGTGCAGTACTAGATTTTTCATATGTACTATGAGGTCCATGTCCTTCAGTCTGCCAATTTTGATCAGACATTGTCTGGAAGCTGAAGAGATGATTATTTGGCCCTGGCTCTAGAGCTTTTGATGATAACTGGTATTTTCAGCATCCATTCTTTGCTTGGTCTGTGTAGCATATATGACATGCAGTGCCAATGTGACTTTTCAGAACCCCATAGTTGATTGTGAAATTGTAATGCACTTGTACACTTATGAATTTCTCATATAGAGACTTTTTTTAAGTAAGAGACTGCTAAAATAGTCATGTAATAAATAATTAAAGATCCATCTTGATACTCTACTAAATCTTGTTTATATACATACTCAAGGAAATAAAAAATAAATGACATTGTCTCACAGCAGTTGCAGAAAGAGGTAAGATCTTGTCTGCGCTTCTCAGAAAAGCAGATAAGTAGTTCAAAAGCAAGTGAACTGTGTTACTTGCATGTAAAGCACACATAAAATATGAAACCCTTTGAATAAAGGTCTTTGAAGTCAGTGTCAGTTTTTTTGTGAAGTTAATGAGTAAAAACAGCTGATTGGTTGCAATTGAGGGGATAGGAGGGAGGAAGTCCTTTCTTGAACCAGTACCCATTCACAGATGACCAGCAAAACTCCTGATTCAGAAGAAATAGAAGTGAGATTCAGAGAGAAGAAATTATGAAATGAGAGTGAAGGAAGGCAGACTGTTTTGTATTTTGCAGACTAAAGTAAATCAAATACATTGAATAAATAAGAAGTAAACAATGACTGTAATGTTACAGAACTTTTCTTTCTAACAATGAGCTAAGGATGAAACAGAAATCATTAAGTCGTGAAGAAAAGGATATCAAATTATTTTCCTTTCCATCAGGGTTTTTAAAGCAGAGAAAGAATCCTGAGGGCTGAGGGCTGCATCCAGTGAGCATCCAAAGTCTGCAGACACTAAACTGAAGGCAAAAACAATAACAATGAAAAAAAAACCAAAAAAAAGCACTAGTGCCTTGCTCATTGCTTGAGGGAATCTTGTCAATGAAAGAACGTTGCTAAAAAACTATGTAGAAATCCGCACTTCTTACAGTGGAAATGACCTTTAACATACATTTTTGTCTCTAGGAGAAATGCTTCATTTAATAGAGGAACATTTTAGTAACAAGAAAAGCTATCACTAGAAATAGATGTAGTTGTGTTGTATTTTGTATAATTACTGTGATATGCTTGCAAAGCAAATTTGAGAACAAAGCATTCACTCAGGCATTCAAATGAGGATGGTAGTCTTTTGGTTTAAGTACTGTAAAAACATATACTGTGAAAATATATAACATCTAGCCAGAGTCTATATCAAGTAAATCTGATTTTCTTTCCCTTCTGTTTTAGGCTGAAGATTTTCTTTCTTATTTAGATTTTGCTTCAGTTTCAAAATTATTATTCCATAACAAGAATCAGAGCGAGAATGGCAACAGGTAAATTTGGCATTTAGTGTTACCTCTTGTGACAAGAAGTTTTGGTCAATGAAGTTACAAAAACAATAGTTTTTTATCTAAGACTATCTAATTGCCTTTTTTTTTTTTTCAGTATTAGAAATTATGCTTGTCCCTTTATACATTAAAGAACTTCTAGTGATTATGTGCCCTACATGCCTAGGTTGTTCATCTCAGTTAATAATTTCCATATCCCCTCTCATTCAATTTTTGCTGCATCATAATTTGTGTAATAGTCAAGAAACTCAGATCTCTTTGTTTTGTATTCAAAATATTGTTATGGAAAGAAAGAAAGCAAAATATGTATTGTCAATAATAACAGCAGTTAAAATCATTATGCACACATGTTTATGCATACCTTTGCTAAGCCATGTTACATCTTAATCTGCTATGTATTTTTCACGATCATCAGAAACTTGTTCCTTGTTTTTTGCCCAGGTCCCAAGGCTGCCTTTCTCTAGCTGAGCAGTTGTGAGCTATTTATAGTCCCAAGGTTGCCTGTGACAACCTGTGCCTTTGTTTGGTTTCTTTCTGCTGTTTGCTGTTTGTCAGTTTTCTTCTTCTTTATTCATCCCATGTTTGCAGTTCTCCCCAGTATGCAGAAACATATCTGTCTGTATATGTAATAAAAGCTGAGATACTTTCTCTACAACCAGGTCACTTGAAGGAGCAATTAGTAGATGAAAATATAACAATATATTTTACAGTCTCTCAGGACATCAGGGAAACTTGCACTGCAGTTTAAATACTGTCACAACAAAGCTGGTATAACCTTTAGAGTGACCTTTCTCTGCTTAATAAAAAGCAACTGTAACTTGATAGAAAACAACATTAGCATGCACATAATAATAAGCAGTATAATGACTCTTTAGCTGCATGGGCTACATTAATATCTTGCAAGGAGATATAACTTACATTAAAAATTCACAACAATTGCAGAAGCCAATGTCATTACCACAAAGCCACAAGTAAGACACAAGGAAGCACAAACATATTTGGGTTAATGTTTTCAGTATCACACACTGACATACACTGAACAAGAGTTTATAGCAGAGTCTATTGGAGGGTTATAGAGGAGTATCTATGCTAATACTATGTATTTTCACTTGAATTTAAGGTATGTTTGAAAAAAAATCTGTTAATTTGCAACTTTATCTTTGAAGAATATAGAATGTCTTCTCACTAAAGGAGAAAAAAAGCCTGGTTGACGTGGGTGAGATGAGTACTTATATATTTGTGTGACAAGTACAAGTAAACCTCTTTATTACTTGTAAGTAATATTTCTCTTATCCATGGAACTCAATGCATTTGAAATTACACTAGATATCTATTAATGGAAGAGTCTACAGAGACATCACAACCTAAGATAGTATTTAGCTTATTTTTACAGATTTACCTTCAGATTCTTTTATTTTTTCTTTTTATTTTTCTCTTTGTCTTCACAGTCTTCACTATTCAAATTGTACACTACAGAGCCAATGGAAAAAATCAAAATACTGCACCTTCCTCATTTTGACTGACAGCAAGCCAGTAAGCATGAAGTCCTGTGTCTCAGTGCTTAGAAACAAACTTTAGCAAAATTTGTGGCCTTGTAGTGGTACTCAGGTGTCATATATCTAGTAACATAGTGGTCAAATGTACGGTAGCAAGCAATAAGACATTTTCTTCAGAAGTTCCTTCTGCCTGCGTTTGAGATTCATCCAGAAAAGAAAAAGAATAGACTTTTTTCTTCTGGATGACAAAAGTGCCTATTTCACTGTTCATGATGCCTTGTTTCAGAGGTAATTAAGCCTGACCAGTCAAGTCAACTTTTCATCTTCAAGTGAAAAATTGCAACAGACTCACAGCTGTTTTGACATTTATTTGCTAATACTTTGGACAAAAGGCTGTCTGTGGAAACTAACATTTGTCATCATAAGCTATAACAATACTTGCAATAATACTTGCATTAAAGGAGAATATTTCCTTCTTGTTTGGTTTCTGAACATGTGTTAGTATTCAAAAAGTCAATATATTTCTGAAATTTCATCAGAGAGAACCTGATCCTCACACACATTGGGCAAATTTCCTGCTGTTCTTACCTCTACAACCCTTCTAAGGGGGGAGACTGTCTTGCTACGAAGACATTTGTTCTTCAAGTTAAAATTATCACTGAGGAGATGGAAGTTCACTTTTTCTGACAGAGGTCGTAGGGATTGATTATTCAAGATGATGGTCTTGTCGTAAGTGGGATAGAAGACATGAAAAATTGCCATAGTTTAACTGATAAGGTAATGTTAGATCACAGGTTGGACTCAGTCATCTCAAATGTCTTTTCTAACCTAGTCTATTCTGTGATTCTGTGATTCTGTAAAAGTGAAAACAAAGATGAAATCTTTCTTGAAACCTTTAGATCAGCAGAAGATGATGGTGTTTTGGACAGAAATGATGACCAAAAAAAGGAAGGAGACTTCAAGAAAGGCAGAAAAAGGAATTTAGATAGGAGACATAATCTTGTACATACGTGTGAAGTAAATTTTAATGTACATAATAGCATCAGAAATTTTGACAAGATAAATGGAATCATCTTTCATCAGAGCCAAACAGGTAGAGTGACCTTTATCCATTTAATTTCATAGCTTTTGTTACCTGGTACAGGGCCAAATCTGCTGCACGTGACCTATGATCTGCATTAAAATGGCATAGCTGTACAATGCCTCCACATTGATATTTCTCATTGGCAATTCTTATTTAAGAAAAATAGTATTTACTCCACTTCTGCCTCTAGTTTGTTTATGACTTAAGTCACCCACTCAACTACTTTGACTTGATTGTTTGTAGTATACATTAGATTAAGAATAGAATAGAATAGAATAGAATAGAATAGAATAGAATAGAATAGAATAGAATAGAATAGAATAGTTTCAGTTGGATATGATGTTATAATGATCATCCAGTTCAGCTGCTTGACTAATTTGGGGCTCAGCATAAGTTAAAGTGTGTTGTTCAGGGCTATATTCATCTGCCTCAGACAATGATAGTTTTGAGACATCGACTACCACTCTAGGAAGTCTGTAACCAGTACTTGACCACTCTCTCAGTAAAGAAATGTTCCATAATGACAACTCTGAACCTTCCCCAAAGCACTTTTGAGCCACTTCCATGAGTCCTCAATCTCAAATAGAAGAGTTCAGCACCTCCTTCTCCAGCTTCCCTTCTCAGAAATTCGTACAGAGCAATGATATTTCTAGAAAAGTATTTCCTTATGAAATGGCTCTGCATCTGGAAACCTGCATTTTATGCCAACTCACATGTAGAAGTGTTTCTGAGATAGTATGAGACTGATGTGCAGTTCATGAGAGATATTGACTTGCGATTAAATGCAGTGGGAAGCAACTGATTTGAGTGATATGGAGATGAGAGAAGCTTGTTTTTATAGACACTGCCACACTGTTATTTTTACAATTTGAGAATAATTTCTTCATAGAGCAGCTAACAAAAGATTTCTGTAGAGAATCATTACTATCTCAGCAGTGTAGCACAACATATGCTAGGCCAGCTTTGAACCAGCTTACACAAGAATCTATCTTTTATAACCTAAAAGTGGTCTTGTTGCCTGTCACAGATTGCATGAGCTCTCATAAACCAATACCTATATAACTGGAGGTAGAAAATGAAATTTTCCTGTACATAACTGCAGAAGAGTTTAAGGAGTTGCAGCATTGTTCAAAATTTCATGTACTATCCACTGCCTTTGCAGTGGTAATATGAGGGCCAGAAACCCTTCTACAATATATTTGAGTGATTTTAGACACAATTGCCTTTAATCCTCCTTTTCCCCAACACTGCAAAAAAAACCCCAAAAAACAAAACAAAAAAAACCCTCAGAAAATTGTGTTACTGTCAAACCTACAGTGTAATCTGCAGGCCCATTTACTGTAACCAACACTTTTACATTGTGTAGCGAGAAAAGTCACAGGTGCAGTGATTTAATTACTGGTCAGCCATTTTGCATTGATTCATTCAGCAACAACATGTCCTTTCCAAGAACTATTTTGGAATGATTTTTGAAGCTATTGTTCCAGATGCCCTAGGTCAAGTGCTGAGAATCAAATTCAAAATGGCAAAGGCAGAACACTCACGTAGAGCGGAAAATTTGCATGAGAGAAGTCAATGAATTAATTTCTTTGGCAAAAAATTGAGTGCAGCAGGGCATAGTGGATGACTAAAAAGAGTTCAGGATGTCAACTATTTAAATAGAATACTGATCAATATATTTTTTAAAAAAATTTCCTCTTTTCTATGAAAAAACATGAAAAAGAAAACATACTATGAATTGATATTGCCTCAAAGAAAGAGATCAATGTCATACCCTGAAAACACCAGTCTGGTTGGCAGTAACACATCATGGGATTCTTCCAGACACTTCATCTGTAACAACCCTCTCCACATGCACACAGAAGAGATTAGGCATTTTAGGGACACAGCACCTCTTGAGGTCAGAGGGAGTATGAAGCTGAATTGCAGACAGAATTGCTAGATAGAGCTCATAATAAGTTGTATCAGTTGTCTATTTCATTGTTTCAGTGTCATCTGAGTATTTCTGAACCTTTTAGATTGCTTGGTTTGCTCAGTTTGGGTGTGGGTTTTTTTTATTGTTGCTTTCTTGGTTTTTGTTTAATTTCTTTTCCATTTAGGAGCATCAGTGTATCTAGGGAGTTTATATCATTGGGTTCATCATGAAAACACAGTCATCTTCTCTTCAACTCTCATATTTCAGCATGATACCTTGCATGGGCTCTCCCCAAAGTCAGTGTTTTATTACCACTCATAGCACACAAACTCCTTTTACGCTAGAGTGTACTTCTGTGCACTTCCATTAAAATTTCGGGTTATGACATGGAGCACTTAAGCCTTTGATTAGATCCTGAAGCAATCAATCTTAAATTAAAAATGGTCTTTTACTTACTGCAAAATTTGCATCACATTCTATTGTCCATTGCTGATATTTTTACATTGTGATTAATGGGGGCATTTAAAGACTTTCCAAGTTAAGCAAAATTTATCAGGCTGGTATCAGGCTGGATTTTATGTATAATTTTCCTGTCTGTATGCAAAAATTCTTCCTTATACATATTTTTTATTTTTTTTCCCAGAAAGGGTAGAATATGAAACTACAAAGACAAAAGTAAAATCAAGATGCTTTGTCTTTTTTGTCACCATTCAGAATAGGTTACCTTTTAACAGGATAATGCAAGAGATTCTGGCCAAGCCACCCAGAAACAGCCTGTGTGTAGCAATATCAGATATCTTGTCAGATACTCCAGCTGTTCCTCCCTTTACTGGACTCCTGAGGCTTGAAACTAAAAAGTTTTACCTCCCTTATGTTAAAACCTTATTTCACACCTGCTTTTCAGCTTTATTCATAGAGCTGCATCCATCCTGTTAGAGTATGATGAGATTATCGAGTATGAAAAATTCCTGCGAAAAGGCTGCACTGACATAGCAAATGGAAATCTTTATGAATTACTAAGTTCTGCCTTATGGTCATTTCATGTGCATTTACTATACTGGTAAAGTATTCAGAGAAACAAGCTTATCTGAGGTAAGAAAGCTGCTGAGTTTCTTTTTGTAACTGCATTGTTGAAACCTGGTTTGTTCTTGAGCTAGAACCTGAAACAGATTAACTACCATCCTAGAGTAAATTTTCAAGAGATGTAATCATAATTGGCTTTAGAAGTTATGATGAAGACATAAACAGGCTTTTTATTACTAAAGTAAAATATGCACTAGATGGAATTGGTATGTATAAACTGCACGGGCGAATAGCATGCTTGGGGTTATTATGGAAATGCAAAAGGTGAATAAAGTGTATGTGAATATGTGTTATATAATATAGGAATGTTTATATGGTACAGTGATTTTTTTAAGGGGTTTGGGGGTTTTAAACTTAATGCCTAAACAAAAAGGCATGTTATAACCTTGTGTAGATTTTAGAAATCATATTTGAAAATGCTTTACATATACACATAATTAACTTAATGAATCAAATTTACTGTTACATCTCAGAGGGACACTGAAAATTCACCTCTGAGTAAGTGAAGTGTTTTAAATGCCATTCCATTTATAGTTTCTTTGTGGATTTAAGGCCAATGAATGAGGCACCATGACACAAAATAGCCATTTGACTAACTGCCAATATTTGAGGCTGGAAATGTACAATAATTTTACTAGGAAAAATATATTTAAAACAGAATGAGTGTTAAAGTTGATTATATTTTAAAGTAGAAAATGTTGCCTTTTTTTTTTTCCAATAATTTCATATGAGCTGGTGCTTCTTAGTCTTGAATATATAATGTTCATTTCAGCGGGTTAAATCAATGATAGGTGTCAACAATAACCTAAAAGTTGCCCTTAAAATTTAGCTTGTCTGTTGCTGAATTGACCTATGATGGTCTGGAGAAAAGATGCAGCTCTGGGGATACTGCGCATAAAAGTAACCTACTTTAGGGCTCTAAACGTCCTTCCACAATGTGTTATTTTCCAAATGTTGTCAGCTTGTTAGGTGCAAGTCAGAAGAGGAAAAATGTGTGACTTCAACAGAAATGATTGGGTGTTTCAAAGGTGTATAGGTTATACAAAAAGATTTTCTTTTAAAAGGTTTACATAGAATGGGTACTCTGCTTTCGTAAATGGGAGTTTTTGTCTGATCTACCACAAAAAAAATCTGTGTTATCTAGAGATGGCCAGAGTTTTCATTAAAATAAAAATAATTGGAGGCAAACCTTTTTAAGAGAGAGGTTGATGAGAGGGACCTTACTGCTTTTTCAAAAGCTAAAAAGATCAGCAATTTTAAAAACTGTTTCTGCAAATATTTTAAATTCATTTGAAAATATTTTAATAATTATGTAATAAAACCTGATTTTGTTTTGTCAAAGGCTTTTGTTTATATGACACTGAAAATTACGTGGGAAATAAAAGTAAATTCAGGTTGCAGTATTAAAAAATTTTAAAAATCAGAATTTAAAATTGTTGCCCAGTCAGTTCTGTTTTCAGTAACAACTTATCTAGCTATAAGATGCATAAGGTAGGTAATCTAATAGAGATACTGATTTCACCATCTTATGCTTTAAATGAGATCCATTAAGTTTTTGTTTGTTTTGCTTGCTCTTTTCAAACAATTTTTAGGCTTATTTTAACTGCATTTCAGACATACTTCCCCAGATTTACACTCAGTTGTGATTCCTAGATTTTGCCTGCTGTCTGTTACATCTACTTAGCAGCAAAATTTCTGTTAAAAAATGCTTTGAAATGCTATTTATTAGATACTCTTTTCTGCTATGTGCATGTACTGAATATGAATATGTGCTGCAGCATCATTCAACCCTGTGCCTCCTGTAGAATCATCAGTTCACATCTATAACACTGAGCTCACTTTTTGTATAATGTATAGATAGTTTATAGTCAAAACACATTTTCCAAAGCCTCTCGTTCAACTGTTAAGTGAAAAAAAAAATTGCATTATATTAATG
>JAOTQZ010000001.1:22160630-22181943 GCA_026546895.1 Pogonocichla stellata
ATCATATATACACTAGTATTTTATGGATTTCTCAAAGGCTGGTCATTTCTCCACTGTGTTCTTCATTTGTTTCAGTACTATTGTGTTGTGTAAGGTATGCATAGGTGATAGTTTTATATCCATTTATATCACTTTCATTATTTGAAACCAGTTCTGAAGAGTAAAAAAAAGGTATAATTTGTAGATTGTGATACCTAAAGGAGGCAGATGTTTAATTGAATAAATTATACTCTGCATATATATCAACTATTAAAATATTTCTTGTTGCACTGCTTCTTTTCAATGAGGTCTATAAACTGAGGAATAATTCTAATATAATTTACTAACTATCTTTTAAACAATATCGTGGAACTTTTCCTGTCCTGGATGTGTGAAAATAGAGAAGGAAAATTATAGCATTTATTTATTTAAAAAACTCCTGAATTTATATCAACATTTTTGCAACATTTTGTCATTAATGTATTCTAATGCTAATTTCTATCATAATATTATACATTATTTTTATCTAGAGATTTGGGTCTAAAATATATTACCAAATTCAGTTCAACTGCACTATGAGAAAATGTCTTTATTATTCTTGCAGTTAGAGAACATAAGTGAGTTGTGGATATATACATATATAGGTATATCTTAATTTGATATTTTCATCCTTACTATATAGCTACAATACACTGAGTAAGCAATATTTTTAATGTATTTTAATAATAAATTCTTTATAACATAATAAGTGATACATTTTATGCTTAAGCAGCAGTAGATTTTATGATAATGTTCAAGTATAAAAAACACATAGATGTTAAATTTTTAATACAACTTTAACTTGAAACAAATTTTACTTTAGTGCAAGATATTTTTTAAATAAACATATTCAAAAGAAAGGAGTACCAGAGATAATTTTTTTTTCTTTTAGGAAAAATAATAAAACCAAGTTCTACATAGTTTTGAAGTTCTGTAAACTAACAAATTTGACATAACTTATCACAGAGTAGTTGTGTTTTTTCACTCTTTTACCTCTGCCAGGAAGGATACTTGTTTGTCAAATAAAGAAAGTAGCATTTGTCTTCTGAGACATGCTGGATGCTGGGCATGTGAGAGAGAGGTTCTAGTAGGGCTTCGTGAATGGGTTCAACATGAAAATATTGGATATTGCCACACCTCATATCAGGAGAGAAAAATTACATACAGCTGAAATCAATATGCAGAAGGGCAGGGGTGGGGGGAAGTGTGGCATTTCTGGGGCAGGACCTTGTGGTCCCTGGGTTTGATGTGAGGTCCTGGGAAGGGTGGAGGGAAGGGGTCTGTGCCAGAACATTCAGGATTGATGCCCTCAAGGACATTAGTTTCACAGTACCTCCACAGCTTTTAACAATGGACGAAATAGGATGCTTAGCATGTGGATTCTCAATGTTTTTAAAGTAGGAAACAGACAGTGAACTCTTCAAAACATTCATTACTTCTGGTCCTCAAGCCTTTATCAGAAGAGGAAGGCTTCAGCTCTATAGCTGGACATTTGAATTCTGTTTTCTGCAACTGAACTTGACATCTAGCCTGAATAGGCTCTAGTCAATGGAGTTAGTGGGATAAGGAATCTAGACAGCTTGAGCCAAAGTAGGCACCTTGACTTGGTCATCTAAATGTCTTTAGATTCTTGTAGTTGTACTGCTAGAGCACGACAGTGCCACTTAAATTTATTCTTCTCTCATAATAAAGCCCTGAGATGAATCACAGTTTCCATACAAATAATAACACAGTCTTGGTATTCACAGAAGTCAAAAGTTACTTTTCTAGGCAAGATATACTGTACATATAAGAGTTCAAACATACATAAGTGGGTATTCTGGATGAATCTTTTTTTTTCAGTAGATAAAGAATAAAAGAAAATGATATAGCAATTTAACAGACAAAGAGAAAAAAGTGGGTGGCCTGTACATAACTAATGTCAGCATAATGAATTGGGACAAATATTAGCCCTTAATGAAAATTGTCTCATATATTAGTGCCAATATTCTATGGATAAGGCTTGAGTTGTGTCACAAGCATTTCAATGAGATAGACTAGCAATTTGTTTTCAGTTTAATTAGTACTTCATGTATGCAAGCTGTTGTTAGTCAGCAGTGAGCTTGATACTAATTAATTAACCAGTCTGTTGAAAGTTGAAATTTAAAAAAAAAAATGAAAAAAGTACCATGCTAGTAAATACTTCCTTCTTTAAAGTACCCCAAATTAAATTTACTTGATGTTTTACTTGGCCATGACTCTAGCTCCATAACGTATGCTGACAGCAAATATAGCAGAAGAATGTTATATGTAAAATGTTATAATGCACATAAATATTCTCCAAGTAGGAGAATGTTCAATTAATTAAGAGCATTAGATGTGAAAGCATATTAAAGATTTACACCTTCACTACCTTCACTACATCACATCTTAATATCCCCACTTCCTAGAACTCTAGAGGCCAATCCACAAAGATTTTGTAATATTCAAATATAATTTCAGGAACAATGGTATGTTGATTCTATTCATCTCTTCTGAATATGTTTTAGAAGGAAAAGGATGTCCATAGCTTAGGTGATGGGTTAGGTACAGAAAAGCAGGTGGAAAGCTTTAACAGGAAAGATATTTTTCCATCAGTAGCTTTTTTTTTTTTTTTTCCTTCCCATAAGTATATTTAGCTGAATTCTGAATTGGACTTTGTGACTACAGTGACTCCACTGTGGCCAGTTCTATCAGGAAGGTAAAATGAAGAATGACCTAAAGCTCCCAGTAAAGCTACATTTTTTCTGGTAGCTAGGTCAGAATGATATTCTGTGAATAAAGTATGAGGTATATAAAAGGTAAATATTAACCTTTGATCACATTAACAATTTCTGTAAAAAGAAGATGGCAAAAATAAACAGATCTGGTATAAATACTAGAAAATAAGCTTCAATGCTTGCCTTGATAAAGCGGTTATATAGTACAAACCTTTCATAATGTACTGAACTCCCATAAATCAATTTGAAATTAGTTTAGTGTCATGTTGATAAATCTCATCTTATCATTATACCTTGAAGGTGATTTAACAAGTATTTCACAGTGTATAATTTATACCATGTCAGGGAGAGATAAGAAAGCAAGTGTTCCAAACCAATAATCATTGTCACATTCATTTATAAACTCTATGTTAAAGGTTTGAATAAAGTTTTGAATGAAGCTTTTGGATACAGCTTTGCATAATGATGATTCTACTGGGTGCACAAACTCTCAAAACTCTTGAGTTAGGTATAATTCAATGTGCAGTATCCTTTTTTTGTATATATAACCAATTTTTCCTAAGACTAGAAACAGAGCAATGGTCAGTGTAAACATGAATAGTCACAAAAAGGGTTCCTTTAATTTTCTTTTGATTTTACTGCCTGTGAAAATCTCAAGCAATAGAAATCCATGTGCAGGAGGACATGTAAATTGCCTTCTGGAATAGTCTGTACTGGAGAATATAATTGATAATTTTCTCTGTTTAATAAGTTTCTTGTCCCTCTTAAAAAAATAACTGAATGTTATATTGTTCAACATATATATATTGTAACATATACACACTTGTATAACTGGGTTAATTAAATTTAAGAATTATAATGTGTGCTCATTCGCAGTGGATATATAGGTAAGAGGAGTCCTGATATTATGTGTATTCATGGTTTTTCTAGCATCCAAAAATCAGTATTATGATATAATGAATGTTACAATTACAGTCCAGAGCTACCTGCAGAAACTGTAGTCTCAATTTTTCTCTAAAGGGATTTGATGGTTTTGTCACACAATTAGAAGTTACAGCTATTTGAGTCAAGGCAGGAATTTATTTCAGCATCTGTAAGGGGTTATCTGATATTCTTTACACCTTTAGATTTAGTTATTGCACAATGATATGCAGTGCAGAGTTTCTAGCTTCAGACATCTGAACTATGTAGCATCCCAGTGCTAATGCAGAATTGAACCCTACTGGTAGTTATCTAGCATTTCTGCATGGCTCTTCATTTAGTGGAAAGAAGGTCACCCTGTGTCTACTGTTGCATCATGGTGACCAAGAAAACCAGTATTGTACTGCTGGTAGGAGACCAGTGGTTAAAGTTGTGCTATCTTTGCTGAATGCTAAATGTGTGCTGCTTTAGCCTTGGTCAGTCAAGTTGCTAGAATACTGAATTGTGTGGACTGGAGTTTGTTATCAAGTATGCCTTGTTTTAAGTTTGTGCAAGATAATAGTGCATGCCTTAAAAATATGAACACAAATTGGGGAAAAAATCACTACTTGCCAGTCGTTCAATGAAGGGATGAGCCTTGACAACTCTGAAGAGTCTGCTGCAAGAGTTACAAAGAAATAAGGACTAGACAAGTGAAAAATACTATAAATGAGCACCAGCATAACAACATCCCAGCAAGAGGCAACATGCAGCCCAGCCTGGTAGGAAGTCCATGCCATAAGAGGAGTAGCAGAAAGGAGTGGGAGAAAGTGACCATGGGGGCTGTGGTTGCAGAAGCAGAGTGGTGGGAGCCAGGCATGTGCTCCCAGGCTGCCTGCAAGCTGTGGGCTCCAGCTTTCCCTTCCTCCCACCCCTCATCTCTTTCCAGAGTGCCCTTGGGACCTGCCTGGGGTCGTTCCAGGCTGCATGTGATGCTGCAGTTGAACATGTGTGCGTGCCTGAGTGAATTTTTTCCTCAAAAATCATGGAGGTTTTTTAATCCCAGATGAGTAGTTATGATTTTGAGCAACAATGTTACGCTTTAAGATCAAGAAAACAGTCTTCACCACAGCCTGTAATGCAGACAGTATGACTGAAGCATGTTACTGTTCGGCACATTTAAAAAAAAATTAAAAAAAAAATGTATTTTAAAAATTTAATACCTAGGCTAGCAAAACAATCAGTTTCTCATGATAATAAGTTCCTCTGGAACTCCTAAATGGCACATGGCTTAGAACCATAAATATCATATTCAGGCATTGTTCTGCATTTTGCTTGCGTAGCAAGGACACAGACTTATATTCTGTATTATATCTTAGTAAGATCAAGTCATGCATCATGACAAAATATTTGCTCTCTCTTTGTAATATCTGTAATATAGAAGACATAAATATGAAGGAATCAGTGATTGGTCTTCCATGTGGCTTTCACATCAGCTGATGAAACAATGCAAAATTTGATTAATTTCTATTTAATTAAATAGTGCATTAAAATAAAATTCTTGCTTTATTGTAACTTCCTATACCTTTAAAAATTTATATGTTTGAAGAAAAAGGTTATCACTAATATTAAAAAATTAATCAGAATACAATAGAAGAATATTTCAAATATTTCCTTTTGCTATAACCGTCTTCAAATCTGAAAGCAGTAAAGATGAGAAAAAAAAGGTCATCTTACTTGCAGTCAATTGGCAAGAATAGAGACATCAGAACTATATCTGATTTGCAAAGATGAGAAAATTAGTTAATTAAGTAGCAAATGCATATATAATTATTTTCCTCCTATTGTTACCATTTTAGAGACCTAGATTATTATTGAACATGTAACCATATTTCTAATATGAGAAAGAAGTCTCTCTGGACATATGCCAGATTTGACCAGAAACAAATTAGTTTTACAAAGACATTTGCTCAACTTTTTTCTCCTTATTTAAGTGTACTTTGACAGGAAAATAAGTATTGAACTTCCTCTAATTTCTTCCTTTTAAATGCACTTTATACAAGATATTGTATCTGGTTTCTCCTTCCATTATTGCCTCAGAATTCAGAAGAATATGAAGTCAGTTTTTCACTGTAAAAGGTCATAAATGAAATGGAATGCAGCAATGCTGACAACAAACACTTTGCAGCTCTATCTGGGGCCATTTAAGGGCTGTTTACTTTTGGATGAAGGATTACCTATTAAATCTGAAAGAGGTTGCAAGCTGAGTAAACACCACCACTAGGGTCAGCATCCTTATTGTCATGCAGTAGAAGTAACAAGAATGTTCTAGGTCAGCTGGTGATGCACCATACATCTAAATCATACTGAGAGGATTAGAAGGTGCTGAGGTGAAATGGCATTTGCAGAAATGGCAATTTTCAAGAGATTTTTCTGGGAAGGAGATGGTTAAAAAACAAAAAGGATGATTAAGTCTTTTCATGTAAATAAAAACATCAGCTACACTCTGCTAGAGAGGGGTCAAAGGCAACACGTGATAAGTATGATTCAAAGCAACTCACTGGGTGCATTTATAGGCATGTGGCTGTTAAAGACTAGTTCATATGATCCTCTCAAGTCATTTCATTGGAGTAACATTAAAAAAAATAGCATTAAAGGATTTTGTCTTATAAATATTTTTTTTTAAGCCATGTCCCTGTGCTATACATATGGGGAAAAATAAAATATAGAATGAAGGAAGGATGAAGAAATGGGTTTGCAAATTGATATTAAATAAATATGGTTTTTATAGTCCTGATCAAGAAGGATTTATTGAAATGTGGCATGCTTTCAACTGATCTGAACAAGGTCTGAGAAGTACAAACTGCAGCATGTTTGCATTAATTCTAGGATGCATGCCACCCTAACATCTCTAAATTAAGTCCAGGTCTTAGGTGTCTTTTAATAGAATAAGTGTCAAAATATTTTCCTGTCTTCTTTATCTGACTGTGGTATAGACTATGAGTATACTTGAGATATCAAGAAAAGTGTCATCTTTATCATTACTTATGTGAGGAAATAATATACATCATTCTGCTTTAACTAATAAATACATCTTTTTAGAGAGAACAAAATGCAATGCATGTTTAGAAGTAATTTGACTGAATACACTGTGAGCTTTTTCTTGTTCATGACTTCAGAATAAATTTCTAGGATAGCATAATGGATGGAAACTATTAATTCTGGTTTCACTGATTTATTGCCACTAAAATTAGAGTAATTGTTCTATAGCAGACCTTCAATTCCGTTCCAGTACACTACAGTGTGGAAAGAATTTACATGTATGCTCCAGTTTACTCTGGTCAGTGTTATAAATAATACAAGATATGTAATGATAAACATTTGAACTGAACTGTAGATATTTTGCATACTGTTAACCTGAGCTTCTAAGGAGCTTTTGAAAGTCAAATCTTCTGCTTGTCTGTGGGTGCTGAGGGTGGAAGCACCCAGCTGATAAACTCAGTAAGAAACACGGTTCATTGTAATATAACACTCGCTTGAAGGCAAGTGTATGATTAATTAACCTTCAAAACTAGATCAATGGTGCCAGTTTATTATTCATTTAGACTGTTTTTGTGTCTGCTTTCTTTATCAACAGGCTATGCTCAGTGGGAAAATTAATGGTAAATAGCAAATTTATTTTCCCTTGCTTGGTGCCAAGAGGGTTTAAAATTAGATAATTGAGATAGATTAGACATCTGGCATCAAAGCTGACCTCTTTCACCATTCTGTTTGAATACCTTATATAGTATATAGCATCAGTGCCCTCTACTAGGATAGGTTTAAAGTGCAAGGCAACAAAAGAATACTTTTCACACATTATGATACAAATTCTTAAATGTAATCTCTGAATTTCTATTAGTTGACACTTTAAATAGCATCATGGAAAATATTTCAAGCATTTCACTGGATTTGGGTCCATTTGCTTTTACTAGATTGAAAACAGGAGATTATAGCTCATGCAGGATTATCTCCTGAATTCTGTTCCGAAATATTTAAATCTTTTCATCACTGCCAGATTGAGGAATCCAAGAAAAACAGAATGCCTGGTTAAGAGTTTTTTTCTTTACCTGTGACTTATGTATTTAAATTTCAAAAATCTTTTTACTTTTAATTGCTATTTAGATTTTAGATCCGTATGTAAAAACATCAAGTTCTTTATCTCTTTCTGGTTATATTTGAATATATATTTTTATTGAGAATGGTGGGATGATTACATTTTCTACCAGTGATTTTAGCTCTATTAATCTTCACTTCAGCCCTGTCATTGATAATGCCCTAGGCTGCAGTCGAGCTCTCTGTTGACTGTATTAGTATGAATTCTGTTGTTTGCCACCTCATTTATTTCAGTATTTTCAAGATAATAACCTGTTCTTCAGAAAGAATGGAAAACTCATTTATTCAGAATGGGGAAGTATTTTAGTATTAGGAAGTTCAATTTCTTTTGGATATTTTAGGACTACTCCTTCTATGTTCTTAAATGTATTTGCTCTCTAACTTTGTCTAACTCAACTTTTATGGGTGAATTGTCCCCATTTTCAGGTCTTTTTGCACCTCTTTAAGTATAAACTCAGTAATATCTTTTATCTCTCAGTAGATATACTGCTTTCCCTTTCACACACAAATAAAACCATTAAATTACGTTCCACATAATCATGGTACATGATGTATGTGGTATGTAATGAGAATTTATTCTGCTGTTGCTACTTCTATTACTTTCTGCTCCATTAAGTAACCACCTCATGCACCAATACAAGTTAGGGGTGGAGCAGAGGTGTCTGGAAAGAGGTGCAGAGGAGAGATCTGGGGTTCCAGGTGAGCATCAATCTTCCCATCAACCAGCAATGAGCCCTTGCAGCAAAAGCTGCCAACAGCCTCCAGCATTAGGCAACTCTGCACCAGGCAGTGTGGCTAGCAGCTCCAAGAGCAGCTCCTGCTTTGTTCAGCCCTGTGGAACCAGGTCTGGAGTGCTGGGACCAGGGCTGGACAGCCAGCAGAAAAAAGATGTGGATTTAGTGGAAGGAGTTCAGTGAAAGGACATGAATGCATTGCACAAAGAGAAATTACTGAAAAATCAGTCTACTGTATAATAAAGAGCAGCCACTAAAAATATAACCTGTACCAGTTTAAAGCTCTATCTGTCCCAGTGACGCTGTCAGATGTTCTCAGTGCTACCTGTGCTCTCCACCTCAAGTTCCCCTGCTTTGAAGACTGACAATTTCAGACCAAGAACAACTGTTATATTGAAACTCTTTAAAGTGATTCTTTGATTCACATTGCCATATAATGTGAAGAGCACAACTCTTAGGATCCCAGTTTTAAACTGGGGTTCCTGATGCTCTCACTGGATTTTCCGTAGAACTGTAGAGCTGTGAACTTCGTTACCTTACAAATGAAACCAAATGAACTATTGAGATTTTAGAAACTGGGCATTTAATTTCCTGTAGATTTATACACTATGGGATGGTCTTAGAAAAATCTAGTACACAACAATAGTGGCAAACTACTATGCATCTTCTGCCAAAACTGTACTAAACCATCAAAAATAAGCTGATATATGATGAGCAGGGAGGAGGAGGGGACAGGAGAGAGAGAAGAGAGCTGGCATAGAATTATTAAGGTTAGAAAAGACCTCAAAGGCCAATAAGTCCATCTCCTCTACTTCTCTTGAAATTAACTTTGCATAGACAATTCGATTTTATCAGGAAGACAAAGAACATACAAAAGTGACATTATGTCAGCTAGTGACTAGTCAAATAATAGATGTGTTGATGGACTGATGAGTCCCAGACAGCCTTTTTAAACTCCTGCATTTAAAGATTAATGAATAAATTAAGTAAATGAAATTGTACTAATAACTAAAGGGGAACAGCTTCACTTCTTAAATACAGTGGTTGCTCTACTTGTTGTCTAAGTCCATTACTGGAAGTTTACATTCTTGATTCATTCTAGATTAATGTTTCAATATTCTGACCCTAAGAGGGATATTTCATTCCTTAATATGAGGATAACTTTCTGTAATTCTGCAAAGTATCTTTAACATATTTTCTGCAATTAAAAATCAACCATTTAGTAATTAAGGCCACATTAGTTTTACTTAAATAGCATCTAAATAATTATATGACCTTTTTTTTCTTTTTTTTTCACCAAACTGTCTAATGATTCAGACTCTGTTTTGTTCAGCTGCATTTAGACTTCAAAGATAAGCTTCTGTCGGCTTAGATGGCCTAAAAGTTGTCCTGAAAGCCAAAATTCTACACGATCAAACAACATGCAGTTTCAAAAGTAAGACTGTAGAGTGGAATCAAATTAATTGAACATTTAAATATAATCCTGACCATATACTGAGGAAAACCAAGCACTTTTTAGGTACTGCAAAATCTTCTTACACATGAATTTTACTCTGAGTGCAACTCAGACATGCTTTTTCTTCCTGCTTCAGTATACACACACACACACACACACACACACACAATCCAAACAACACAACACAAAGTTGATAGCTTTGAATTATGTATATGTCATTTGAGATGCCGAGTAAGAGGATTTCTTTAGGTATTTGCAAAATGGTTACAGCAAAAAACATCTTGTTCATGACATACCCCATGGAATGTTTCAAGATAGATTTTTTTTCTCTGTTCATTTTAGAAGATCAGGTCATATTCTGAATAGTTTTAAAAATGAATACCACAGATACCCTAAACAGATTCAACCAAAAGGAGTAATCCCTTTTTAGGTCACCCACTCCCTCCCCCTGCCTCTCTTCTCTCCAGAATGCTAAAGCAGGAACAGCAGTGATGTTAAATTCAGATATTGCATACTTGCAGCTGGAAAAAAATTATCTTCTAGGGATTTATGCTCACAAAAAGATGCTTGGAATTGTCCAGCAAAAAGAATTAAGCATTTCCTTCTATTGATCTGATTCTAGGTCTTTTTCACTTGTATAGTTAGAATCATGACTTCTCCAAAATGCAGTCTCTTTTTTTTTTCCCTATCTTAATAGTTCTTTTTCTATCTAGCTAAATATCATTAAATTTTATGCATTTTTGATTTAGAATTTTATGATGACCAAAAAATATGAAGACTAATGTCTTCATGTAGAATTATACATAGTTTGGATTAAGGTCTAATAGGATAACTCATTTCAGTACACTGGAATGTTCTTATATGTTCCCTAAAAGAAAAGAGAAACAAATGAGAATGTGGGTATGGAAAAATTTCTCTTTGAACATCATTTCATTGTACCTAATACAGCAGCAAATTAGAAATATTTTCCATTTTAATTATTAATCATGGCATGATAAAGCCCTAAAAATATCGGATTATTGGAAAAAGCTATGTTCCATGAAACTGGAAGTTTTCATTCCGTTGAGGAGAAGAAACTGTTTATAGATAATTTCCTTTGAATTACTTCTTTGAATTAACACTTAGACTGAACTCTAAAGAAAAAAAGCAATCCAATTACATCATTTGTTCTTCCCGAGGGGCAACGTATGGAAAGAATAGATACCAGCAAGAATTTTGTGGCTTCAGCCTGAGATGCCCGCAAAGAAAGCAGAAGGGCAGAACATGTAACAAACTTGCTTAAGTAGCTATTATGACGTGAGAATATTTAAATAGAATTCTATCAAAATAGCAAAAGTAGTCCATGAAATTAGGCAGCATTGAGAGTAAATTCTACCCTTGTGTCATTTTCTAAGACAGGATAAGGTCTCAGGTGATGTGACAATTTTCAGAATATGAAGTTTTCAGCTTCCCTTTCCTGTTTATCCTGCAAAGATCCCAAACTTAATATTACTCAAAAATTTTCACAGATAAAGAAAAATTATGTTTATTTGGTTGACAAGAAATTCAACACAACCTGTCAATGTGCACTTGAAACCCAGAAAGCCAACCACATCCTGGGCTGCATCAAAAAGAATTGTGGCCAGGAGGTCAAGGGAGGTGATTCTTACCCTCTGTTCTGTTTAGGTGAGACCCTTCTTGGAGCACTGCATCCAGCTCTGGGACTGTGTATTGGATTTTGGTATCAGAGAGAGCTAGAAAGGTGGCTTCTCTGAGAAGCTGCCAGAAACTTGCTCCGTGTCTGACAAAACCGGTGCCAGCTGACTCCAAGATGGACCTGCTGCTGGTCAAGGTTAAGTCCATCAGAGATAATGGAAGCAGTTCTAAGATAATGTCTTCAAGAATGGGAAAAAGGTTATTGCACAGAAGAAATTGTGGCCGGACAAGAGCCGAGTAAGAATATATGAGAGGAACTCACTTTTCATTATATGATGCTCTAGAATCAAGTCAGAAAAATCCGCTCATTCCTATATAACATATAGGCAAGGGGAAAATAACTAGTGGTGTGTAATGTACCTCTCCAATCTAAAGAACACATTTTTTCACCTCACCTGTTTTTAACTGAAAGCAGGTGCTATAGAACATGAGATAAATACAAGAAGCTGCTACTTCTGCACTGTACTTAAAAGTGTTGTTGAGCAAGGTAATTCACACTTCTCATCAAGGCTTTTGGGAGTTCTTGGGGATTCTGACAGAAATATCAATTTCACCTTAATGACTTCCTATTTTCAGAAGCATCTAGGGATGTATTGCTTATGTTTTTCTCTTTCTACTTCATATATATAAAAGAGTGAAAAATGACATGCAGCATAAATGATTTGGTGCATGCAATCCTGAAAAAAAAAATTAGTCCCAGAAAAAAAGAGAAAAAGAGAAAAATAGCTATTAAACATTTTACCAATACTGGTGTTTGATGCTGCATTGACAGAGGAAACAGTTATTGTCACTGGTAAAGAGGATATGTAGAAGAGGAATGAGAATAAAATGTAAGTTTTGCCTTTGAGAGTTGTTTCCTTTTTCTACATGGTAGATTCAAAAAGAGTCATGAAATTATTTCACAATTATTCACAACTGAGAAATTTTGGATTGTCAGATCAATAAAATGAGTATTATAATATATTTAATTCTTTTTGAGGGACCTAACAGTAGCAAAATTGGTGCTTTGTACTGAGCACAGTTAGTTTTTAAACTCATATTATCACTTTTAGCATCTAAGAAATCTTTATAGGCAGCAATTTAACTTCAACCCATTCTTCAATCAAAGAAAAGGACTCTGAATTTAAAGAAAACTAAAGAACAACGTATTCTGTTTCATCATGGAAAAAAGGGAAGTGTCAATCTGTGTAGCCTTGTAGGAGATTTTTGACTGGAGGTCTCAAGAAGTGAAGTTGCAAAACAGAAAGCAGAGAACTGTTTGTGGTATCCAGGCCTGCCCAACAGATATGAAACAGAAAAAATGTTTTATAGAGACGATGAATGTAGATGAATGTACTAGAAATACAGTGGCAAAGGCATGTAACAGAGGATCCCTGTGATCCATGCTTCAGAGCAACACTCAGTGTTTTAATCTGTAATTTTGTTAAACTGGTATGAGAAACTGGATTTAACTTTGAGCATGATTTGATGTGTGATACTTTATTCTATGGTGATTAAAATAACAATGTGTTTTTACATTTATGCTGTCTCTTTCATTCCTTAGGAACTGTCAAGTAAAGGCTTGTGCAGAAGGCTTTGATTAAACAATATGTGTAGACAGACTCTTCAAACAAAAATACATAAACAAACACTCTTGCCCTTTTGTGTATTCTTTCTATTCTTTTCTGTGGATAAAAAAAAATCACATAGAGAAGTTCATTCTCTCCTTAGACAAGGTTTTTGATAATGCATCTCCAGTGGGACTATGTATGTGTATAGAGATTTTCTTTGAGCAGATGGAAGGTGAAAATGTCTTGACAGATTTTTTACTATTCACTCAGAGACTCTGTCCACATCTTATTCTCAGTGTTGTAGATATTCAGTGCATGCTTTCTGCTTTATCTGATATACACTTCAGGTTTGCAGGGGAGTACATATATAGATGTATTTATATTTTTAGTATATATTTTACATATTTATATTTAATGCAAATGACAGATGAATACTGGTTGTATTTAATTAAATTATTATACACATGTTAAGAATATTTTTTTCTCTGATTCCCTTCTCTGTTCCATTTGCTGCAGTTTTCCATTATTTCAAAAATATATTACAAAAAAAAAGGAAGCCACAAAACAAATAATAGTGAAAACCCTAGCTTGATAGGATTGAATGAATAAAAATTTTCTGAGGGGCTTTTTAGGAGTGGTTTTGGAGCTTTTGGTCAGGGAGAGACTAAGCTTTCTGGGATCTTTTTAATTCACACAACACCTGGAAGAGACTAAAATAATCTACTATTATTTAAATATTTTTTTCATTAGATTAATATGAATAATTCTAAATTTCGTTATTAGATTACGTGTATAAAGTCAGCCACAAGAGCAAAGGAAGACAGAAGACAAATAGTAGAGGGAGAAAAGAATTATAATTTCTGCTTTTTCTCCCAGTGGGAATGACCCTTGATGTGTTTGAGAAAACTGTCTAGGAAACATGACATCTTTAGCTACATAGATGGTTTGATAGCAGTTTGAACCAAAGTTTTATTCTTTTCATGCTTGTGCTTTTTACTGACACTAAATTTTAGATTCAAACACAGATAGTATTAGAAAGAAACTTGAAGTGGCTAAAAAGAATTTCAGGAAAATTCTACAGAATACATGCCAGGTCCTTGGATGTATTTTGCTTCGATACATTAACATTACATGGTTTTCCTATCGTTTATAGAGGAATAGAAATCTTCATTTTATTATGCAAAGGCTTTTTTTAATAGGAGCTATGCTTTTGATTCCTTGTCCCAGACAATCCACAAACAGGGACATAATAATCACACATTAGAGACATATCCCCCCCATCCAGAATCTTATTTAATTAAATAAAGAATATCCTATATATCCTTGTGGAATGAGGAACTGCTGAAGATGACTCTCATTATAGTCCCATTAATGTGTCCTGAAATGTTGCATGTCATCTGCCTATCACCTATTACAAGCTCTATATAATTGGAGAGGATTCAAATGTAGTTAAGTGAATGTCACCGTACTTCATGTTAGGTGTCTAGATGAAACCTTTCCAGGGATTACTGTTTGGAATTCCAAAAGCATTTTAATGCCTTCCCAAACAGAATATTTTAGGTCCTAAATATTTAAATGCTATATCTTCCTATTCTTATGAATAATTTCTGGAATTTGAAAGCTGTTTAGACATTTAAGAAAGCATCAAGAAAGGAATCACATGAGTCATTTTGTGTCTAAAAGTATAACTGGAGCAGGAGCTTACTCTCACTTTTTATGACTGTCAGAGTGGTAGTTTATTGTATAAACCTGACTAAATTTTGTCTGCCCTACATTTTTTGCCAAGTGGAAGGGTTCTGGTATTTCAGGATAAAACCAAACATCTGTTTTGTAGAAACTGGGTTATTTTTGCCAGAAATAACCCGAAGCAAGATTAAGTTTAGAAGGTAGCAAAGATGATCAACCATTCCTTACAGAGTTTGCTTAGAGTAGGTATGCACACCTGATTTAATTTTCAATTTCAGTATTAAACTAAATACAGCTGAGGTGCAATGTCATCTCACACCCATTTAAATCTTTCCCCAGAACAGTGGATATTTTATTAGCTTCTACAATCACAGATATTTTTACCCAATAAGGGAATAATTTGGTACTTAAGCACGGACATTAACTTAAGGCGTCACTGGGATTACTCTGCAGCTTGTGGTGAAGCTCATGGTGAGCCCATGGAGGTCCACAGGGGTGCAGAGTTCCACCTGCAGCCCATGGAGGAGACTGGCCCCAGAGCTGAGGCTATAAACCCATGGGAGCCCCATGCTGGAACAGGCTCCATGCAGGAACTTGCAGAGCCATAGAGAGGGGAGCCCACACTGGAGCAGGTTTCCTGGTAGGACTCGTGACCCTGTGGGGGATCCATGTTGGCTGTCCTTGAGGGACTGCACCTAGTGGAAGAGTGACCCACACTGAAAAAGTTCATAGAGAACTGCCTTCTATGGGAGGTACTCCATTCTGGAGCAGGGGAAAGACCTTCTCCCTAAGCAGTGGCAGGAACAACACATGAAGAACTGCCCATCATCCCCATTCATGTCTCCCTGGGCTACTGGGGGGAGAAGGTAGACCTCGAGAATTAGGGAATGTGTTTTTAAGATTTATTTTACTTCTCATTATCCTGCTCTGATTCCAATCATTAATAAATTCAATTAGTGTCCACAAGCTGAATCTGTTTAGCCCAGGATGGTAACTGGCGAGTGATCTCTTGGTTCTTATCTTAACTAATCATATTTAACCATTCTTATCTTAACCAATTATATTTTGGCCCCCTTTTTCCACTTGTGGAAGGAGTGATGAAATGGTGGGCATGTGGCATTCAGCCAGGGTCAACCCACTAGTGTCTTTTTGGTGCCCAAAAACCAGATGAGGTTGCCCCTTGTAATGTCAGGATAGGTCTTGGTTTAACTGAAGGGGAAGCTAGAGCTGGAAATACAACTCTTTAGAGGAAAGTGGTTATGGTACAAGATCTAGTGCAGGCAGAGTTCATTCTTCACTTCCTTCTCCTTCCACAAGCGGGCTGGAATAGTTGCACCTTGTTTTAAAGTGTTTATGATGTTTGGGATCTAAAATTGGTCTTCAAGTCAGAGAAATTTCTGATGGTCTAAACCAGATACTGTTGAGTAAAAGAAAATATTTTCATCAGTTTCAATCATTTTCAATAAGTCCTTATGCATTTGGGAGGAGAGGAATATTTTGTCTTTTGTTTAGGAATATCATGTTTCAAAAATTCAGAATCTGTAGTAGGAAACTAAATAATCATAGCTTTTTCCTCAGCCTTTTTTATATCACTTTTCAATTCTCACTTTAATAAAATAACAGAGTACAATAAAGCTGTTTCTACATATTAACAGTGGGATGAACATTCAATAAAGGAAGATTAAGACTGATATTTTACACAGTGAGTTTATATTCTTCATCTTGTTTTTATAATTAAAGTAAGCAGTCCAACATCAATATTTATAATGCATTAAATTCTTTTCATTTATTATACAGTTGATGATTAAACTAAATAGAACTTTACCATCTCATTTGACTCTCTCTTGTCCAACAAGTCTGAAAGAAAATATTTGAGTGGAAATGCACTTTATTCTGATTTATGAAATGTAGTATCCTGATACCACTACAGATTTTTTCTCTTTGGAAAGTCAATAGTGACAATTTCGCTGAAATGCAACCCTCTGGCTTTTCCACCTGGTGCTTAGGGACCTGTGAAAGGCACTGTATTCAAGAAGCTGGTGATCTTGGACAGGCTGTGTCTGCTCTAGTGGGGCTCCAACTTAGAGAAACCTGAGAAACACTTTCTTAAGAACATGTATGCAATTAATACAACTTGCAATTTAGAGCACCTTGGACCATTCTGGGTGAGATCCAGCAAAGACCCTGCACTGGTCTGCTCTGACCTCACTCCCTCACTAGCACAGGATACTTTTACCAATACTTACAGCTACGTTTCAGAACAAAAGTCTTTGCTAAAATGTAGCAGACAGAAATGCTAGAATATAGCAGGCAGAAACTAAATTTATTCCATTATTACACTCATCATTCTGATCTGGAAGTGTTTCAAAGTAGTTTTTCAACTAGTCCATGAAGGAACTTAATGTATTAACAAGGAGCCTGAAGTTGTTAAAGCTTTTACAGATAATAAATTTTTGACATTTTCTTTTATCTTATTTCCCCAAATGCATATAATGTGCCTATGAATTTCTAACTGTGCATTTTTAATTATTAGCAGCTTGCCCTGACAAGGTGTCATTGTTAGTTTACTGATTGGTTAAAAGCACACCAGGTTACAAAAGCAGAATAAATAAAAATATTTTATCCAGAGGAATCTTCTGCTTATAACAAGTCTACAATGATCACTACTTTTATCATCTAGCTGTGACACAAAAGGCTTGCTTCATAAGAAGATCACTTAGTACCCCCCTGCTTATATATGAACAGGTAACATTTAATTGTTTGGGACAAATTGCACGTTTATATGTAGTCCAAACAAAACATGTCAGAGGCAGAATGACTAGCAATTTCATAATTAAGACCTTATTTTCATGCATATGGAGCTATACCCTAGCTGTAAATTAAAAGATGGGTAGAGGCTCAACCCTGCTTCATACATGGTAGGTTTTAGTTATTTGTTTGACACTCAAAAAGAGTCCTGAATGTTTTTGTTCCATATCAGTACACCTGGAAACTGCTCATCTGATTCATGATGGAAATGAACAGAAAACACTCTCTTGCTACTGAAGTGACTTAGGATCTGAAGGTGTGGAACATAATATTTCTACTGGATAGTACCTGTAATTAGGAAGCCCAGGAGTGCTTTCAGGTTCTTACAATCCCACGCATACCCCAAGTGATTTTTAGGATAACACCAGCTATTGCAAGATGACAGTTATTCACTACAATTTCGGTTATCATAAAAGAAGAAGCTAAGCATATAGACAGTGATAAGAAGGGGAATAGTCAATCTTCACATTCCAGAAAAATGGGTCTGCATGCAGTCTTTGCCACAGGAGAATTAATTCTTCTGGACCCTCTTCCACTCTTGTCAACATGGTTTGATGTGTTGTTATGCTATTGAGGTCAGCACAAAAGAGCTGGGGTCACCTTTTTAGAACCTTAGAAAGTGAATAAGAAGGGACCTGCTCAATTGAAGGGCACTTTAATATTTACTGTATGACCAGGTAAATATATAATCTTTTATTTTTAATTTTTTTTAAATTCAAATTTGGCAAAATTATATCATTCAGTATTCTATTCTATTCTATTCTATTCTATTCTATTCTATTCTATTCTATTCTATTGCATTCTATTGCATTCCATTCCATTCCATTCCATTCCATTCCATTCCATTCCATTCCATTCCATTCCATTCCATTCCATTCTATTCTCCTGTGTATATTCAAACATATAAAAGGAAAAGAAATATCTGACTTCTTACCTTATCAACTTACTTTTCCCTAGTTTTTCTTCTCTCCAGTGGAAGCAGAGTTGAAACTAGAGATGAACTAAACATATCAGTGAAAACTGTAATCTAGTATTTTATTGCAATATAATAAGTATAAAAAAATTAACCTGATTAATGGTTTTGTAAGTCTTTGTTTGGTTTAAAGTGTAAAAAATAAACAAAGTTTTTTTAAAAAGCAAGATTTAAGCAATATTATGCAAGGATCACTGGAAATAATATTTCCACTACAAAAAAAAAAAAACAAAAAAACCAAAAAAAACCCAAAAAAAACTAACCCTACCAGATGTTGGAACCTAAATGACATCAGAATGATATTTTGATAAGAATAAATGTCTCTTTAGCTCAAGGTCTTGCCTAGAACCACAGCCAACAATATATCCTGGGGAAATGGGTAATTAAAAACACAAGGAGCATATGGAGAAACTACTCACTGTCTAGTCATCTGTGGCTCAAGAGGCTTTCTCTTCCATAGTCTTCATCTTTGCACCTGATAGATCTCAGTGGCCTGTTCTTCCGTGAATTTGCCTGACAGCTTATGAAACCAATTGAAATTATTAATGTTCATGACATCCTGTAGCAGTTTGTGCCATGATGAAATTACATATTGTGTCATGGATCACTGCATAGCCTAAGACACTGTTTTGAGAGTGCAGCACAGCCACAGAGTTACCACAAAGACAGATGTGAGATGGAGTGGGCTGGTCCCTGCCACTGAAGCAGAATCTTAGTGCTGAGACCAGGCTGAAGAACAAGTAGTTACACAGGAGCAGCCCCCCTTCTGTGAGAGCAAGAACATCTGTCAGATATGCACTCAGAACTCAGTAGGGGAAGCCTGCAAGAGCAGAACTGATTCAGGCATGTGTTCCTCTGAGCACAAAAAATAAAAAGAGAAAGTATGGTAAGCTCATCTCCAACAGGCTTTTATTTGTATTATGGATTATCCAAGCCCAAAAGAAAACAATAAAAAAGCTTATTTTTATTTCTCGAAACTTGCATCTATGATATGTAGAGATGTGTTTGGGTTTTTTCTCCACATTATAACTTTTTAAAATTTTTTTATCTGAAAGGAAAACTACATTAAAACAAAACAAAACAAAACAAAACAACAAAACCCAGCCTTTGAGATAACAAGCAAAATTAATTGGAGGTAAAAATGAAAATATCATTGATTTATCTTGCGATATGGAGGTCTTGGTAGCATGAAATGTGTTGATTGCCTTTGTGCTTTAGTTTTCACAGTGAAGATGGTCCTGGATATTTTTTATCATGTTTCAAGATGTGTGTCACTATGGAAATTTAAATAGGTGTTTCTCTAGCTTTTTTTGTCATTCTTGTCATTTTTTAATCATTTTGTCATTATGACGTTCATAATTTTATGTCATTCATGTACTTTATGAAGAATAGTAATTAAAGACAAAATAAGTGAGACTCAGATGAGCAGAATTCAAATAACAACCCCAGGAAATCCTATAGTTCAGTGAAGATGCCTCTAGTGGCAGACAAACATACAATTATCTCAAAATTTTTATTTCTTCATTTATTTTAATTTAGAAGTTATATCCAAGGGTGAGATAAAAATTTCAGGTTTAAAGAATAAAACAATAGATTTTTTGTGCTGCTCCTATTTGACAATAAACTATTGGATGCGTCTTCTTAGAGTTATGTGTACAAAATACTGCTTTTCCAAAGACTGTGTTTTTGAACCCCCTGTAACAGGGTGCTGTATCTGTAATGGGGTAAAACCACTTGAACAATTTGCAAAGTTATCAGTGGTAAATAAAGAAGGGTGTGTCATGTTGCTTTTGATGTTGAATAATGCTGAAAACAGTCTGACTCACCAATCCCAAAGTTAAACATCTTCATAGTAAAGTGAAGAAGCAGTAGACCTGATAAAATACCTGGATAAAACAACAAAAAAGTTACACTTCTGATAATTTACATAAAGCTGTTGAGCTAACACAGCTGACCTGGAGACATATGACTGGCATTTGACCACCGTTGATATTGGTAACATTAATTACTAATTAATAATTGGTTTTGCTAGCTCTAATACAGTTGTTTTAGTATAATTATTTCAATAGTACTTCATAGAGAACCATATTATCATAACTGTTATAGCACCTATACCGTGTAAATAATTATAATGTGTAAATAATAAGTAAATAATTATGATATTTTTATCTAATTATTATAATAAAACGTGTGTGTGTATGTGTATACACACATATACATGGTTTGCCATCCTTAATCCTCCAGGAAAAATTTGTAGAAAGGTTCAACTACGCCTGTGTAATCTTCAGACATAAACTGTTACCAAAGTCTGAGTTGAAGACTGGATCCAGCTCCCTCTGAGTGGTTTGGTGGGGGCTTCTTTCTGCACCTTGTGACTCAATGGGAGGAACTCTTTAATGAATTTTGTCTGAAGCTCGCACTCTGTTCACAGCAGTCCCTGCCACATGTTTTTGTATTTGAAGATACATTTGCATAACATTATATAAGCAGTCCTGTGCTGGGTTGTAAGTCAAATATTTGTTCATCCAAAAGATATATATCCATATTAACTGTGCTGTGCCTAAGTTTATAACACATTTGAGCTTCTGAAAACTTTAATT
>JAOTQZ010000001.1:22182043-22257933 GCA_026546895.1 Pogonocichla stellata
ATCCAAAAGATATATATCCATATTAACTGTGCTGTGCCTAAGTTTATAACACATTTGAGCTTCTGAAAACTTTAATTTGGAAACAGCCATAAGCTATTGCAATCATTAAGGCAGATCTGGATTTGGAAAAATTAAATATATAAAATATAATACAGACATGGACACTGTTGTGGTTTGATTGCTTGCATTACCTCAATTTTCTTTCCAGCATAACCCAGAAACAGAAAATTGCTGTCATAATGGATTTATCCAGACCTGGGAATTTTCAGTGTAAACTCATCAAAAATATGTTCTGAAAAAACCACTTTAATGGAGGGAAAAAACCCAAATCCTAAGAATGCAAGAGTCTTGTAGCTAGAGAGAGAGAATAAACAAAGGGGGTTAGGTATGACGTAGATGCTCAGGCAAGATTGCAAGGGCTGTAAATATACGTGTATATATACTTTAATCATCAGGTTTTCTTTTGGTTCTCAAGTCATTGAAGCAAGGTGGAGTTTTTGGCACTTCTCTTTAATTTTCTTACTTCAATTCTACTCCTGCTGAATGCCCAGGGCAGAAATGCCATTTTGCATGTTGTACTAAGTGGTTAGATAGCTGTTGTCTGTTGCTGGGAGTTAACATTTGCATTTGTATTTCCTAATGATCTTTGCTTGTAATTCATGTAATACAACATTTCATTAAATGTAAATGTCATGTAAAACACTTCAGACATTCAACTGGAACAAGAATTTCATGTCTTTGAGCAACAAGGTGGTATGCAAGAACAGAAGAAGGATTGTAAACGGCTGCTCAGATCATCAGAAGAGCAAAATTGTATCATATGTATTATAAGACATGAAGTCAAATTCAGTAATTGCTCATGAAACAGAAAGGAAATAATTTAAATTCATCCAATACAAATGAGGATATTTGCAGGAAATCTGTTGACTTAGTGAAACCATTATCATTAATATTTAAATTGTGTGTTAAATTTTTTAGTCTGAATAAATAGATACTTCCCTGATTTTATTAAGAACTCTGATTCTACTTTGAGACATACTACACATGTATAAAACTGTCTTTGCTGATACTCTATATAATGAACTGCCTATATTTTTTTTGCTAAAAGGGACTCATAGAGCAACTAAATAAAAATATAATGAAGGCCTCTGCATTTTACAATTAACTAAACTAATTGCATTGTGAGAGTGTAAACAGTAACTCACAAAAGACATTGCAAAGATCTAATCACCAAAGAAATCTGAAGAGCTGTGACTAAAGAAAGCTGTTCCTCACAATTTAAATGTTTTTGATTGCATGAGACAGTAAATGCATAGCGTCCTTAAATAAATGGTATGATTTTTATATATTGCCCCATTCTTCCCTAAGCCTAGATTTTTCCACTTATTTGCTGCTCCAATATCATGCAAATGAACTGAAGATTAATTTGGCCAACACCCCTAAGGAGGAGTTTGTGGAAATGAAGCTCTCAGGAGCAGCCACTGGCAGCAATATGTCTGGGCAATGAGGGCAGGAGATCTGCTCTGCCCATCTGGCACAGGAGGTTGTGCTCTGTTGTACCTGGCAGAAGGTTGGGAGAGGGGAGAAGGGATATCTTCCCAAGGGGAATGCCAATGGACATGTGCCAGGCACTTCTCGATCTTATTTGAGTAAGTACTAGTTCTTCTTTTACAGAAATTACAATTTTGAAAATAGTAGTGACAAAAATGAAGCCTCACACCAGATCATGGTGTGCCAATAACACAAAGCAGGCTTTGAGCCTTGACCTTCTCCTGCGAGAAACAGAAAAATTACTTTTAAAGGAAATTCTATTCTATTCTATTCTATTCTATTCTATTCTATTCTATTCTATTCTATTCTATTCTATTTCTAAATTTATATTTATTATTTATTATTATTAGAAGTAGTAGTAGTAGCAGTAATAGTATTTTTGATATTATTTTATTTATTTTTAATAAAAATGCCATTTATTAGTTCTACGTTAAGTTCAGTTATGGGCTATAGTCAATTTATCTGAGTCACTATAAAAATTTTTGATATGGGGATAAAAAGTTCACTAAACGCGATTTATATCCAAAAAAATATTCTATTTTTTTTTTTTTTTGCTAAGATGGGGACCAATATATGAATACTTTACATTCCTAACTCCATTTTAAATTGAAAATAAGGAATCATAAAATGGCTATCAAGGTTTTCCAAAAGAGACTTGCTGTACAGAGATTTTTTTTCTAATACAACATAATGCTTTAAGAAGAAGCATAAAGTTTAAAGTATTTTTAGCTAGATTCAACCAGTTTTCAGAATTACATGGGCCTTCTAAACTTCTGTATGAAATGACACCAAGCTATATTTTTAATTCTATACATTTCTGACTTTTTTATCTGCTGACAAACTCAATTTCTGTAAGTTGCACTTAACATGCTTAATGCAAACTTTAGTTTACAGCTGAGCTTTGCAGCTTTGTTTAGCTGTTTTTAATTTGTGTTAAATTGTGAGTGGAGTTTTTTGATGTTTTTTAAATTGTTTTTTAGTTTTAACTTTATTTTAATCTCAGTGCATTTTTATTTTTTCTTTCTCTTATTTTTTTTAATAATTAAAAATATATATTTTACTCCAGACATTCACTGGATCGTAAGAGTTAAAATTTACTTGCTAGGGTACATGATATATTGCAGATTAATATTTTCCCTGTAAGCAGAAACTAAAAGAGGTTTGGGGAGGGCAAATTAAAATCAGGATGTACTATCTTAAAGTACTGCATATACATAATTATACTCTAAGCAAATGTCATTGTGAAACTATTTTTTATAATACCTCCAAATTTCGATACAGACTTTCATACTATGCTCAGATACTTCTCACTTTCCTGATGTCTCTTCCACAGTGAACGAAACACTTAAATCCTCGGATAATTTGTTTTGTTATTTAGTTTTCATCATTATCTCCAGTGACAGGAAAGTACAAATGTTATCAGAAATAGTTTTGATGATTTAATAAGGAAGCAGATATTTCCATACAGTTCTTACTTTCTCTTCTAACATTTTTTCTTACTCTAATGGAAACACTAAGATATCCTGAAGCAAGAAGTTTAAATATAAATTATCTTTGTTTCAGTACAATTTAGCTGTAGTCAGTATAGTGTTTGAATAAGGACCACAAATCCAGATTTCATGTTGCAGTCCTTTAAATTCAGGAATAACTGCTGCTTCTGATAACATTGATTTCTCTAGTCTATGTTAGAGTTTGTTATTTTCTCTATGGAAAATGATACAATTCTTAAGGTAGGTATAAATCATTCATTTAGTAGAAGGGAAGGGAAGAGGGGAAGCTGGGAAAGCTCTTCAGCTTCCTCATCTGCTCACTTCATCACTGTGGCTTTGCTGCTACCCAGGATTTTTGAGATTGTGTGAGAGTAAGGGCAACAATTCCTTTTCTTAGCCAGAGACTGCTACTTGTCCAGAGAAAGTTTATTTGTAACATAATTTTTTGCCAGCAAATATTGGTACATACAAAAAAAAATAATCAATGCAGACGGAATCGTATTTCTGTGACATTTCATTTGTTAATCTAATAAGGTATTAAAAATTTGCTTATTTATTTGCAATTCTTTTTTAAAGCACATTTTTATGAGAACAGCAGGTATTTATTATTAATTGATTGTTTTAATGATTTGGGGATTTAAAAAAACACATTACCTGCTGTTTTACATTATGCTTATATAAACATACCAACAATTTCAGTGTACCTAACTATACTCTAATGTACACAATGTATCTCAAGAAATTTTTTTTTTAGTGAAATGAAACAGAATTCTCCCTGGCTGGTAGCTCTGATTTCAGTCCCTTTCTTTAATGTTCTTTTTTAACAAAGATATATATCTTCTTAGCACTACTTTTTTTTCTGAAATATGGGAGCATGGTAAACTAACCAAAGTCCTGCCTGTGGCACCAGCAATAGCCAGTTGCTAATCAAGTTTTGCCTGTTCACCTGTGGATATACAGCAAGATTTAGCTCCAAAGGCCAGGAAGACTTCACAGCAGAATTTGCTTTTCTGCAAGCAACAAATCTTCCTGGATAGTCTCCCTAGACGTATCACAAGTGAAGGGAAGCAGAAGGGAAGCCCCAGCTGTTGTCACCCACTGCTTCCTTCCAATGCTAGCGGTCAGTCCATGCCAAGCTGGCTCGGAAGTCTGCCTCAACTAGAGTTCTGCACCTTCCTTGATATATTAGGCCATTGCTGTTGCTGTGGTTGGAGAAGATTTTCTTGTCACCCCAAGCTTCCAGTTTCCCACATCTTTGGAGTCATGTCCTGCCATTAAGCTCTTCTTTCATCCTTGAATTATGTGACCAAAAGTTTTCTCCTCTACGAAGTGTCTGTGAAAAATGTCACTGTCCTGTTCAGCATCCTGGTGCCGTGCAATCTGCTCCCTCCTTCACCTGCCACTCCTGCTGTCATCCCAGAGCAGGAGGGGCACCAGGCACCCCTGCAGCCCCAAGCCCAGCTGCAGGCATCCACCCTCTGCATTCCTTCCTAGTCAAAGACTCCAGCTTGCAATGGTAGCTTCTATGGCTGGCAAAGAATGGCCACAGTCCATCACCACTTCAGTCACAGGGTCCCAAACTGTCTGGAGCAGAACTCCTAGACCCTCTTCCATTCTCTACCCTGGTGACTGCTGATGTCTGTGTTACCTGCTCTCCTGCATATCAGCTAAAACATTTCTTCTCTGCAAATGAAGAGCAGCCTGATGATCCTCTCTCAGCTGTTACAGACTACTGCTGCTCCTTTCTAATCAAGATATCCTCAGGAAACAGCTAGTAGAAATTGCTGGCTGCAGAGGTCCCTAGGGATTTCCAGAAGTAACTACAAATAGGATCCTGATTAAAGAAAAACATAGCCCAAGCAAAAAACAAAACAAACAAAAAAAAAAAAAATTAAAAAGACGTAGAAAAATAGTATTAATAAAAACTCAACAAGAGAAAATTAAGAAAAAAGACTCTACAACCTATATATTTGCTCACTTTCTTCAAGTCACCTGTGAAACATTTCAAGTAGTTTGTGTATGTCTATCTGCACAACAATTTTGGTTTTTGACTTCTGGTAGAAATAAAAAGGGAAATATATGCAAATTGAAAGAGAAACAGATTTCTGATGTCCTTTTCCAGAAACACTGGCAGTTTTAAAAGGTCCTGAAACTTTGGCTTCTCATCTTTCTTCTTTATTTAATTCTTTGAAATGCACAGGTAGTTGCAAAACAAGCAGCAAAGAGAGTTTCTGATAATTGTGGGGAAAGTAATTTCTTATGTAAAGAAAAAAAGAATAATTCACTGCTAAATTTTTTGCCATCTCTATGTTGTTAAAGGGTCAGAAGAGCAAAAATCAATGTGAGATCAAGGCTCTGACCACATACATCACAGTAGAAGAGGAAGCAGGTTAATAGTCCATTGAAACACTCTCATTAGTACAGCTGTTCCTTTAGACTCCTGACACTTGATCTTCACTTCATCCAATCTTGGGTGATCATAAATTTAAAATTCCATTTATACTTCATTATCCATTAAAAACAGCCCACCAATTTTGGGTTGGGAAGCTACAAATCTCCCAAATTAGAAAAAGTGCTACAGTAATTTTAAATCATTTCCTATTGCCTGAGCCCACTTTCAAACTCAAGTACTTATAAAAAATAATTTAAGTATCCTAATAATTTCACACACCTCCAAATGAGGTGTAACTTGAGTTCTAATCTCAAACATACTTTCTGAAGTACATTTTCAATGCTGAGGAATATATCTTAACTTTTCTAAGCACAGAACATAGAGGCAGAGGAGAAAGACAGAAATTTGAAATCTGGATTGATTGTAGGCCAATCAGAAATAAAAGATGTAAGCAGTGCAGTTTGCATGTATCAGGTAAGAAGGAAGCGTGGCTCCATCTGAATAGCTGAGAGCTTTAAAATTCACAACCCTTTTGTAAGGGTTTATAACATCATTAGGGTTCTGAAATACCCTTCTAATTTCTACACACAGTATTTTTAATGCCCAGTAAACTAGAAGGAATCGATTCTTAAATACTTAAGGGATTAATGACTCAAATTTGTGATGGTGTAGCTTAAAGTTCCTTTATTTAGGGGTCTCTGGCTATTACTTAGGTTCTCTTCATAATGACGCTGTGGCTTGCTCGAAAAAAACCCATATTTTTCTAATAGTTCTAGTCATATTTTGAAAATACTCTTCGAGATTAATTAATTAATTAACGCTGATCCTTTCCCTCTGTTAATTACTTAATAGCCAGAAAGCGAGGAGGAAAGAAGGAGGATAGGCAGAACGATTACTATTTGAAGCATTTGTATAGCTCAATAACAGAAGAAGGTTTGTGGGCTTTCTGTTATGCTGCCTTTTAAATTATACAGAAATAGGTATTTAGAGATCAATTACTTGTTATTGTCATTGATAAGCACCAAATTAAAAAAACAATTAAACTAGGTTAAATTTTAATATGTAATTAATTAGTTTTTCTCTATTTCTCCAAGTTGCTAGTTGCTAGCACTTAATACACATCAGTTAAGAGTCAGACCTCATCTGAGTTCATGCTTATGTCCTGGAGAAACAGAAATGTAGGTAGCAAAGTTTTTATCACATTACTAAATTTTATTTAGTGCTTTGTACCATGTAATACTAGAATGAGAGAAATTCATAGTACAGAGATTTTTTAATGACATAATGCTAAACTGATATGGTTATTATGCACTATTTTTGCTAGTTTTAAAGATAATTTTATCTTTGAGTAGGATGAAATGTCAAATTTAAGAGTAAAAGAATGGTTTTTTGTTTGTGGAGTTTTTTTCTTTTTTATTCTTTTCTTCCTTTTATTTTTTTTTCACAGCTGAAACCTTAGTGATGTTAAAATAAAATATTATTCCCATACATCTCTGCAGGGTTTGATTGATCTGGACCAAAAATGGGCCAGGGCAATTCTAAAATTTTTATCACTGTTATAAAATTTCTAGGTATCTGTCTAACAGAAAGTATAGGCAAACCCACCTATATCTGCTTTTACTGTAGATACCATTGAATGAAGCCTGGTAAAATTGTATGATAAAAATGCTGTTTAGCTGCAAAAAGGAATCCAAGAGTATTTGCCATTCACTCCTCAGATACAAAATCATCTCCTAGAAAATGTTTCAGGCATGGCTAATTTTATATAGATTAACATCAGTATAAAGGAAAAAAAAAAAAACCAAACAGAAACTCAGTACTATGAATGCAAATGCAAGCAGATGAATTAAGACAACAATCAGATTCAGTTTACTCAAATGTGGTTTTTTACATGTAATTTTAAAGCAGTCATTCTAATAAAACAGCAAGTTTAATCAGTGTAACTGATATTACCTCCTTTTTCAGATGACTTTTTAAAGAAACTAAGTAATTTGTAATACAATGATGTTACCTTGTTAGCTTCCTGTGAAACCTTTATCCTCTTCTCAGCAGCTTTATTTCCTTAAATATTTGTTTTTCAGTTTGATTCAGAAATAGTAGTAGTTCTCACATTCTAATTGTTCCTTCATACATGAATGGATTTTTCTGTCTTCTATGCTAATGTACTTTAAAAGGTGCCACTGTCACCTGATGACAGTTTTTATGCACAACAGCACTGTAGAGACTTTTTTCCTAATGTAGGATAAAAAGCAACCAGAGCATTTAATAGGTTCAGGAAAAGGACTTGCTTGCTCATTGACAAGTGCAGACTGTCAAACTAATTATTCATATGAAAAAGGTAATAGCCATGTTTTTATGTTTTGTTGGCTCCAGAAACATGCATCCAAATGTGTGTCAAGAAGTAATCTTTTCACTTGAACTGTAATTGTGGAAAACATAAATCAGGAAAAAAAACCCAAAACTATCAGCAGAAATATTATCTAGTTGTGTCCTAGTTTTTGCATATGTCCCCTAGGTCTGGCAGTACTCATCATAGAGTCAAAATAAGGCAAACTCAGGATGATCTTCACTCTTTGGGACCTTTCCTGTACCATGGAACAGGGAAGAGTACTGATATTACAATGCTGAATAGCAGTGCCCTCTCCTCTTACCCTTGGTGTTACAAGTTAGAAATGGAGAGGAAAATGATGGAGGGAGTTCTGAGTTGTATTTATCTGTATATGAATGTCTATATGAAACAAAATATAATATGTTTATGTTAGTACATACATGAAGAATATGAGATGATAGGTTTGTAGGGAAGGGAAAAGTCTGGAAGAAATAGAGGAATAGAGCCCAAGAGACAAAGAGAATAAACTCAAATGAAAATGAATGAGAGAAAAAATTTAGGGAAAGAGTCAAGGTAACTGGGATGAAAATAACTTTGTCTGTGCCTGCTTCATTATAGAACATGCAGTTGTGACCAAAACAGTCATGTAATCATAAACAAATAGAATGATTTGGCAACATTCTTCATTCAAGGGTGACACATGTATGTTGTAGCTATCTTTGCTACATATTCCATAATTACTTACCATGTTAGTCAGATTTATATTTTCTTTCTCTTTAGAATAAGCAAATCAACAGTGTGTTAACAATCCCCAGAAAAAAAATACAGCTGAGGATATAATTCATAGGCTACTAAATCAAGAGTAATGCAGCACCACTGTGATCAGCTTACATTTAGAAATAAGTTTAACAGGAAACATCCAATTATTCTCTCAATTTAATTCTAGACATTATCTTTGATTTCCCCAGTCCTAGAGCCTCTCTTTAATACGATTTTTACTGACTTGATTAAAAAACAAAAAGTAACTTATTTAAATTTCCAAGAGTTAGATAGGATCCTTAAAAAAATGATTCATATGTAGTGGGATATGACCCACTGAAACTGAACTCATTGAGATTGAATTAAAGGTTGTTATATCAGTTTCAGAGTCACCCTCCAAATAGAATGTGACATGGAAAATCAAAATCTGATTAACAACTTAAAAGTAAGTATTATACCAACGAAAATTATATAAACGTGGTACTTCAACTCTACTGACCTAAGTTTAGGTGTTTATAAACAGAGCCAGATAGCACACCAAATGTAGATATGTATTTTAGGGTGTCCTGAACAGCTCTTCAGAAACCATCTACTCTTTTCTAGTGCATCAAGTATAGTGATATCTGCAAAATTTATACACAAGTAGATCTAGGTGTTGGATGAGGAGCTTATTAATACTTTTGACAAGTAATTGAAATATCTTCTTCCTCATGTTTGCTGGTTTTGCATGTTTCGGAAACATATTTTTTGAGATTTATATGTTTATATCTCTAAGTTCTCAAAGGTAATATCAGTACCATATACTCTTGACTAAATATGTAAAGTCATTTCTACTTTTAATATAACATGTCTATAGAACTTAAATTTCTCATATTTTACTGATACTGATAGTCTTTTCTAGAAAAAGTCTCCATATGCTAAAGGCAAAATAAAAAAGAGCTCCATATTGACTTATTTTGGTAAAAAAAAACAGTGTATATAAATGCAATCTATAACAGGTATGGACATTTGGTTTTATAAACTGGTTACTGGAGTAATTAATAAAAACTAATATTATGTAAGTCAGCGAAGGATCCATCTTACCATTTAGCTGGTATTGCGGTACAGATATTGGCTTTGTTGACTTTCTGTCATGCAAGAAATGGGGTGGGGGAAAACCCAGCTAAAATTCAGCCAGCAAAAAAGCAGCTACAAATCATAAAACCTGATTAGAAAAGAATGATGAAAAGAGAGTGATTACATTTGGAAGCACTATAAAGTTATCAGCTGGTGCATTACACACTTATGGTGTGATTTATGTAAACTGTGGCCAGGATTTCTTTACAAAGGTGAAGAATGCAGATTAAAATGACTGTTGGATACAATTTTAGGTGGCATCTCTCCTCTGTCTTCAGTTATTGTGCTTTGGTCAGTAGTCCCAGAGGGCACCAACTGTATACATGTAGCTACACTGAAAGGTTCAGTTCAGGAACACTTCAGCTACAAATGGATATTCAGTGTATATGCTAGACTGTACTTTGCCTCAAATGAAAAAAAAAAATTAAATTAATATTGACATTCAGTTTTCCCTGCTAACTGCTTTACTCTATACAAATATTTATATTTGTCCAGTCTGAGAGACATTGCCAAAGACGCTACTTGCTTTTAATAACACAAATATTCTTCCATTCATCCTTTCTCCTCTGTGTATTTTCACTACTGGTAAATAAATTAATAACTTATTAACACTTAAAATGTAAATATATTTTCATGTAATATATGCATAGTTATTAACGAATATTAATGTTTTGTATGTATGAAAGCACTAAGGCAATACTGCAGTGAGTGTGGAGAAGTTGCACTAAGATCTGTTCAAGCCTATCAAAAGACTAGCTCACATGAGATGGGAATGCATGTATGTCTCTGCTTGTGGACCTAGGTGATCTGACTGATGCAGGAGCTATATAAGTGAATTTGCATGATAGTCATCATGAATTCTGCTGTGTCAAACTGCTAAGGTCTATACAAAAGCATAAGGCATAAATCTATCAAAAGTTAAAGTATGTTGTTAAAGACATGTCTTGTGTTGTTAATGACATGCCTTATGTTCTGAAAACCAAATCCCTCTTAAACACTGATAAGCTCAGGGTTTCACCACTCTCTCTGTAAATAAATGGTTTCTAATGTCCAATCTAAACCTTCTCTCATGCAGCTTTGAACAGTTCCTGTCAGAGCATTCCAGGGAGAAGAAATCAGTACCTTTCTCCACTTTGCAAGAAGTTAAAGAGTGCAATGAAGCTGCTCTCCAGTCTCCTTTTCTGCAAACTAGACAAATGGAAAGTCTTTACCTGCTCCTCATAGGAGCATTCCTTCCAGTCTTTTCAGCAGCTTTGTTGTTTTTCTCTGGATACGTTCAAGAACTTTCACATCCTTGTTAAACTGTGGGGCCCAGAGCAGCGCGCAGGACCCAAAGTGAGGCTGAACCAATGCTGAATACAGTGGGTAATCACCTCTTTGGAGCTGCTAGTGGTGCTGCGTTTGATGCACCCCAGGGTGTGGTTTGCCCTGTTGGCTACCCAGGGCACCCTGCTGACCTTGGCTGAGCCTGCTGTTGACCAGCAACCACAGATCCCTTTCTACAGGGCTTCTCCCCAGCCACTCCTGTCCCTATATATACCTGTGCCTGGTGTTACTCTGTTCTAGCTGCAGAACCCACCATTTGGAATTCTTTAATTTCAGACCATTGATGGTTCCCCAGTGCTCCAAACTACTTCGATTCATGTTTAAGTCTTGTCCCTCAACAGAGTCATCAGCACATCCGAATTGGATATCATCAGCAGGATTAAATGCGTTTAGCTCCTGCATCCAGATTATTGATAAATGTTTTGAACTTAACTGGCCCTAAAATTGAGGTCAATTTCATCATTATGTCCAGATAACTTCCACTTTTATGTAAGCATATCGATATTGAGTTATGTTAAATACCACTCAGCACAATTTTCTATGGTAACCAAAAGTTGTATAGGAATGTAAGAATATAAAATATTTTGTTTCAGAAATTCTATATGACTTTTCTTTCCTGTAAAATCATAATATACTTTAGCAGACTTTATGTGCCTGATTGTAAAACGGAGATTATTGCTACCCATGTAGATATCTTTCATCCTATATTTCTACACGCTGATTTCTATCTTTTGATGGTACCTTAGAACAAATATTCCCTTCACTAGTATTATAGATTTATTAACAACTATGTTTCTAAGTTTAAAATATAAATCATGAGCAGGTCTAGCATGGGGATGGTAGTCAGTGATATTTAATACTCATATTATGCATATATTTTCTTTTCTTTTAAAGAGACAATAGCTTTTATTTTACAAAATATATTCACAAAAAGTCTATACTAGGATCTGATTACATCCCTTCTAAGCATTTAAAAATACGATTTAAATATAATTTCTCAGAATCTAAGCAAAGAATACAGTTACAGTAACCCATTTATAATTATTTGCATACTTCTTTCCTCCTTTTTCAATAAAAACTGCTGTTTCCTTTCTTACAAGCATATTAAATCTCCTAGATTGCCAATAATTATGGCAAATATAATCAAAGATACGATGATCAAAGATAACAGTAGCCAGATCGTACAATATTTCCAAATGCTGTTTTCTAAGTCTTAAGCCTAGCCTACAAAACAATTTATATTACATAACCTTGTCTTCATAACTTTGCTTTGAAATCCAAGTGTTCTTGAAATTAACCTTATGACATGCATAGGTCTAACTCCTCCTTTTGTGGATAGCTATGAAAGCACTTTCAAAACAGCAGCCTTCTTCAAAATTTGCTTTTGGAATTTGTTCTTACCTCTTTAGTGTTCTTTTTACTTTTCTGTTTACTAAAAATTCTGCTGTATGAACCACAGTAAATAAGTCCAAATCAGCTATAAAGAGCATGTTTACCATTCCTTCATTGTCCTAACCTTGAAACCGGTTCAGATTGTCTCTTGCGCAAATTGCTTTTCTTTGCAACACAGTTTTTATGTTTCTAGGTTGTGGAGTCTGCCTTAAAAAGAAATTATCCTTAGAATTTTAAAGACAGTTTGAAGTCACTAGCTAGAACAATTAGCATCCTCCACTTTACCTAATATCCATGAAAGATAGAGGGCCTAACTATTTTGACCACAGTATAGAAAGAGTGGGATTGGAAAACTTAGAAGGCTTTTATCCTATTACTTCTCTTAATATTTCTCTTCTAAATAAAGTCATAAGAAGTTATCTTGCTGAAATGAATCAGAGAGATGGTAGGGGACACCCTCCCTCTAATTAGAAGGAATTGGTTCAATACCATTAATAACTTCTGAAAGCACTGTATAATTGTAGTGGTTTTGTCTATGAAATTAATTCCTTGTTGAAGCAAAAAGCATGTCATCTCTGAGAAGAAAAAAAAAATGACAATAACAATATTTTTTCTTTCTGTTTTCACTTCAGGAAAATATTTATGTACATAAAAGTGGGTCCATTTGTTTCAGTCCCTTTGGTTTTTGCTTCAAAGAAGGGGAGTGGGCCTAAAGACATGAGACAAAATTAATTAGGAACTTACAATGAAAACTGCAGTTTTATATAGAGTAGACATTTTTTAGGTGGAAGCTGAAATGACTAAATTTAATCCAGAACTTCCTAAAAATCATACTTTTATTATTTTATTTTGCTTCCTGACATAATGACATGAAGATAATAGAAGGTAAAATTATTCTCTTAGTTTCTTCAAGAGAATGCTATGCTTCAATCATGTTCTACCCTCAGGTAGTCTGATTTTATATCACTTTTAGCATAGATTTCTATTACATTATTCTGAAATCAAAATGTTTTCGTTAGGATCAATTTGTTTTGAAATGAATTTAAGAAAACAAAAGAAGAGTGTAATTACTGTAGGTAATTCCCATTCATTTTAGGTTGGTCTTGTAATTTCCACTATTTTAAGTAATGCTTTCATTCTCTTAAAAGTGTGTGGTATCTGTTCTGTTCTACATGACTAATTTCCCTTTTCAAATAAATCCCAACAAAAGTAGGATAAATTGGTGTCATTCAGGCAGTCTTAAACTTCCACTTCTGTACCTTCCGAGTAAAATACATATTTTCCTACTGACATCTGTGTGAAACAGGCAGAGCAGGAAACGAAGATCCACTGCAAAGACCTCTGACATGCACACACATATATATACATATATAAAGTGTTGTCCATAATGTAGATCAGCCAATAAGATTTATAAACCCATGGTATATACATTCAGGACACAAATGTCATGGATGCATTCTTTGTCAGGCCACAGAAGATTAAAAAAATAATCGATGCTTCTGATGGACTTGATACTGGATCACTATCTCCAGTATCCTCAAACTGAAGTTAAATTGAATAATTCAGGTTTGACTGCAAAGCAATGTAGTATATAAAGGTATCTTTTGTGTTTGTTGCTGGGAAATGACCAGCTTATTTGCTTTTACCCTTCCTGTCTTCTCCCCAGTCCCACTGGAGAGGGAGTGAATGAGCAGTGTGGTACCTGAGGGGCTGGCTGGGGATAAACAATGACACCTTTAAAGGTTTTTTCCCATCCATTCTATGGGTCTATATTTTGTGTTTTTTCCATGTGGTTTACATTCCTTCTTTGAACTCTTCATTCTGGCGTTCTATAAATCTTTACAAAAGAATCTTACTTGAGACTTAATATTTTTTGGGAAAAAAAATGGAATTAAAAAAATTTCCATGGCAGGTATAAGGAAATTAGGTGTGATTTATCAAAGATCATTTGTCCTGCTCTATCATTTGTCACTTTTCAGAGAAGGAATCTTTAATTCTGAAAATCATAAAGCAATATGGTAGAGCCAAAAATCCTTTGAGCCCATAAGTTTTAATACCTTCATTCATTCAGATCAGGACTCCAGATTTTCTATTTTACTATAATTTGAGTGGAATGGGATGCCAGACACATGATTCATTTGCACATAAATAATTGACAGATGAAGACTACAAAAATATAAGCACATTTCCTAACAAGATTATTAAAAATATCATTACTTCTTGAAGTATCCACTCTTCTCTAATATTGGATGGGTTTTTTAACGATAGATTTTAATAGACTCTTACAATTTTATTACAAAATTAGAAGAAAAATCTTGTAACAATAGGATAATTCTTATTGCTTTCTTATTATAGTATTAGCCCAATGAACATGTGCTCCTATCACATTGTATTGCACTTATTTTTTCAGTATAGTTTACTTTAGATTATAAACTTGTGGGCACTGATAGGAATTGTACCCTAGAAGACTTTTTTAATATCAAATCAACTTTCCAGAAAAAAAACATATACAACCAGTACACTTCTTTGTAGCTTAATTAAAATAGATGTCTTCTCTTTGTCCTACTCTGTAATTACTTTCCTCACTTTTATTGTGTTTTGCCACATTCTTTCCAGCACATGACAGTGATATATGAGCAGCCAGTGGATGAGCTAATGTTTCATGCAACCTGAGTCACCTTGCAGGTAATTTCTTCAGGCAGTGAACACCTGACCTACATTTTCAAGGAATCAGATGGGTCAACTTATTATCCTATGATTCTCTGGGTATTTGGATAGTAGCTAAGCAGCTACTGTGAAGAATCAAATTCTAGGCACCTAACCAATGTCTTCCCTATTTTAAAATGATCACAGTTTCTTAAAATTGTCTTTTGAATTTCACTAATCTTGGCAGTTGGTGAGTTACTTTTTATGAGATTATAAATACATTACGTGGTTCTACTTCCCACAGGTTGAAGCTACCAGTAGCCTTCTGACTGAATATTTTAACAATGGGGTTAAAGAACTATGAAATAGGATTAGTATTTCCTTTGCAGAAAGCATTTAAAGAAAATTAATCTCTTGTTTGCTATATAATCCCTTCTGACCAGTAATATTTTTAGAGTTATCTCAGGCATGTTTTATAAGGAGTACCTGGTTGCCTAAGAGCTCCCAGTAATGCAGTGCTGAGAGGCAGGGTCTTTGTTCTAAACCTGAACCCACAACAGATTTGCCATGCATCTTTCAGGTTTTTCTAAGTATTATAAATTATAAGAATGACTCACACTGAGAGTTTGAATATTATTGAAATACTCTGTAAATATAAGGCTGTATTAACTAAAACTTTTATGGACAGAAATCTAATGAATGCTAGGCACCTTCAAACATTTTAATTTCCTGATTCAATGGTAATGATGGCAAAAAAATACAATTGATTTTCTCTTTAGGAATTTCAAGACTGAATTTACCCTAGTAATTTCAAGATGGAAATTGCTCTATTTCTTTGTTTCTACTGTGTATTTAAACTTTGCTTTAATATTAGTCTTTACAGTATCTTCTTTATTAATCAGAGTATGAAAATGTTTAAGACATATTTCATAGTGAGAGGTATTCTGTGTATTGAGAATTGGATAGTTCTGACACTGAAGCAGTAGGTCTCATACAAACCTATGGCAAAGTTAATGCAGTCATGGCCTAATCTAAGTATTTTTTGTTTATCTTGTAATTTAATTAAGATCTTTTAATATGTATAGACTCTACCTACTTGTAAAAAAGAATATGTTAAAATTGAATGTTCATATGGGAAACCCTCGTAGCCATTTGTATCGAGGCCTTTCTCCAGATATACATTTTATTGCTTGTGTCCTCTCCTCTGATGCAGATTTTCTGAGGATTTTATTTCCAAGAGTAGTACCTTTACTGATGTGGTATCTGGGTTATATGATAAAAAAAAAATAAATAAGAAAAAAATGTACTGTGAATAAATTCAGCAATTATTTGTACAGCCTCTGCATTTTTCCCCATGTATGTATTCATGTATGTAATCATTCATTTACATTTTTTCTGGAAACCACCTCCTTCCTGGCAAGTGATAAAATTATCATCTAGGTGGTATCAGCTGGACGTGCAAGTGATGTTATAAGGAAACATTGATTCAAAGCCCCTCAGAATATAAACATTTTGATGAAACAGAACTAAAATTTAATGACAATATTCAAATCTATTGAAGTATGTGTACGACTGCAATATACTGAATGACTTCTTTGACAAAGTCTTGACAACCAGTGACAGGAGATACTGGTAGATGATTTAATGCCATATGATACAGCTTCTTGTTTTGTTGAAAAAGTGCTTACAGCTGAAAAAAAAAAAATTAATTGAAGTACCCAGCCCACAAGCGCATACACGTATAATTACTATAATTGATATCTGAGCTAACACCAAACTAAATAGTACAACTATTTACAACATTCAATCTTTCTTTCTCTGAATTGATGTATTATATTAATTTATTTTACAGAAATATGTTTTATTCCATAAGTGCTGTCTGAACTGTTGTTGAAATATTTTTCATTCAGCAGCCATATCCATCTCAAAAGCACTTTGAAGCCTTTTCTAAGCAGAGAGATATATGTATTTTAAGTCTCTGAAGGAGTAATCCTTTTCTTATCAACCAATCATTCAAAATGCTAGTTTTGTCAAAGCTTGTTTGAAAATACTCTTTAGAAATGTCAAATAGGAGTAAGAAATTATGGGAGAAGTTGGCAAAATCTAGGAAATTACATAAAAACCTATGTATCTGTACTGCTGTATATCAAGACATTATTTTAACCTAGCGATTAAGGGCAAACTGTCTACCGTGTTAGAAACTGAGAATAACATACTTGTTTAGCCAATACTGAGGAAGCAACTAGTTTAAAATTGCTTTCCAATAGGATGCAGTAATTGTGAGTCACTAGAAAATGGCTACAGAAATATTCAACTGATGAACATGGTTTTCGCTAAGGAAAGTTATTTTTCTCTTTGTCCATTGATTTACTGCATTTTTTTTTGTTGGCTTTTATTCATCAAAAATAGCAAGCAAAATGCAAGGTGAAAGTGAAGAAAGATAGATAGTTGTGGCACAGTTTTTCTTATGAGTTTTTTAATGAAATATATTGCCTACCCATCTCAAGTGCCTTTAAGTACTTGAAGTAATAATGTAATCTCACTAGATTTTACATTTCCATTAATAGACTTAGATCCACAGTTTTCCTACTGTGTTTATAAGTGAAGAAAGTCAGAAAAAAAACATGTGCCAAAGGTGTGCCAAAGACCATCCTCTCCACTTTGTAATCAGCTCACTCTTATATCTCAAGTTTCCTGACTGTTCACGGAACAAAGATGCTTAATATTTATCTCCTATATACCATAATGATATAAAAAAAATAAACTTTGCTTGAGCAAACAAATTCCAAAGTGCAATTAAATTGACTGCAGCTGGCTGTTACTAGAAAACTAATAAATCGTAAAATAGCTACAGTCACCTCTTCAGTCACAAGCGATATTAGAATTTTACCTTGGGCTTTCCGCTAAGTGTAATGGTATATCTAATATGAATAAATATGAAATTTCATAGAAAATAAGTCCTTGAGGGAGAGTCTCTGCACAGTAATTGATAGATAAGTATAAAATATTGAAACTGAGATTTTAAATGAAGACTTAAAAAGCACTTTTAATAAAAAAAGCTGGTTTGGGGTGTTTCTTCTTTAGTGTGATTAACTGAGACACACAGCAACAAACTTTCCAAGTAGTGCTGTGTGTCTCCTATTAATGCCAGTGACAGCTGAACAGCTAGATTGCTGCATACTCCTTTGAAATGTATTTTTACTTCAGTAATGGTTTACATGTTATGTGAAATTGGTTTAAGAATTAAGCACTTGAAAGAAAACATTTTATGCAAATTCAATGCTTCAAAACGGTAGTTGTAATTTTCAAGCTTGAATATGAATAATTATTTTTCTAAGTTCATGTTCTAGTTCTAGAAAACAAAATGCTAAGATTGCTGAGCAACATCTTCATATGAAGATAGTACAAACTATATTCTCAGCAGAGTTAATACAAAAATAGTATTTTCTTTCCACAAAACTTCAGATTTACATGAAAATATTTGACCTAAATGAGGATGTGGAAAATGTAAAATACACAGAATTAAGACTGTAATGAGGTCTCCTCCCTTGTCCCTTCACTTGCCACCCCCTCTCTTACTGCTTTTCAATGTTATGCTTTGGGACATTTCAGTTTTGAATGAACAATTTAATGAGCATTGAGGTGGAAAAGGACAGATGGATGGATTTGAATGGTGAGAAGCTCTTTTAGTTTCATGCAGTATGAATGGATGTACTCATGGGATGCCAGCTGTTCATGGAGGAGATAGTAGTCTACATAACAGGATAGTAGTCCTCATAAAGGTACCTCAGCAGGCACAGGAGTGTGTTGTGCTGCTCACATTCCTCACTGCACAACACAATTTACTGTCTCCTTGGAATAGAGGAGCCTGCAGGCAGGTTCTACTTGGTATTGGATATTAAGCCATCTGTGTGTCTTTGCCTTTATCTAACTGCAGGAGCAAGTTCTCAAGTGAACTTGTGATTTCTATTGGACAGTGAAAATAATGAGTGGAGTTGACCATTTTAAGAAATCTTGTAACAGCTCAAAAGACCAAAATGTCAACTGATGTTATCACAAGTGTGCTGCACTTTGACTTCAATGCTCCTGATTTTGGGGTTCCCAGAATCTGAAGGGATTTATTGCTACCAATGCTGTCCTCTTTCTTTACAGTTTTATCTTTAGTAAGTGAAAATCATAGAATTATAGAATGGTTTGAGTTGAAAGGAACTATTAAGGGTCTTCCAGCCCAACCTCACTTTCTGTGAGCAGGGAAATTTTCGGTTACAAGCAGATGAAGATCCAAACTGACTTTGAATATTTCCAGGGATGGGACATATGCTATTTGTCCAGGTAACCAGTGTATTTTCATCCTCATTATAAAAACTTTCTTCCTTATATCTATGCTCTGAATCTACCTTCCTTTAGTTTAAAATTATTTGTTCTTTTTCTGTTGCAACAATCCCTACTGAAAAAATCTGTCCCCCTCTTTCTTTTAGATCCCCTTTAATTATTGTAAGGCCATGATGAGTCTCTCCAGAGTCTCCTGATCTTCAGGCCAAAGAGCCCCAACTCTCTCAGCCTGTTCTCATAGGAGAGGTATTCCATCCCTCTGATAATTTTTGTGTTCCTCCTCAGAACCCACTTGAAGAGGTCCTTGTCTTGTTCTGATACAGGCTCACAATACCTTTCTTATAAGTATCATAACAAGCCAGGACCTCCAAAAAGTAATGAACAGATGTGTGTGTTTGACAAATGCATTTCTTAAAGGAGAAACAAAAAAAATTAGATGGTTGATAGAGCTATGTTTTGGGAACTGTCTGGCACTCTGGATAGATATCTTGCTACTAGGACTGCTCAAAAATGCACCTTTAGTTCATGCATGTTGCACATAAAGAAGTGCACTACTTTGATTCTACAAATCTTAAATCCTTTCTGAGGGTGGAAATGGCAAGATGCTGAAAAACTGGATGCACCTCCAATCAGGCCACAGCGGGCTGTAGACACAACCTTCCTTGGCTCCCCTGTATTGCCATATTTTAAAGGTTCACTTTTCCTTAAAAGTATCATTGCATACAAGGAATTCATATTAATTTCCTTCAAGATAAAGCCAAGGACATGTTGGCATCACTGGTAATGCCAACCGGGTGATACCTCCAAGATCTTTTATTATGATTATATGGCTCAACTCATCCCAGTGTGGTAGTCCTGCAAACCAAATGAAATGTGCCAAGTACATGACATGATGGCACTTATGTCATCTTGTTATTGCAGTACAAGCTCCTCAGTGTGCCATAGCCTTCTAGCTGGGTCCACTACCATACAGAGATCATATATCCTGGCACTATTTATAGAAGAAAAATTATCAAAGATAAATAATTTGGAACTTACATAAGTACTTTTATTAATTTGAAATGTTTAAAATCTTTGCTTTTTTTTTTTTTTTTTTTTTTTTTGTTTAGTTTGCGTCTACTTGATGAATTGATCGACCTGTGTTGGAAGGTATTTTCAGATTATTTTATAGAAATGTGTCAAATAAATTCTAAGCAGAACAAATATGATGTCATACATAAAGGATTTTTTGTAAAAATTCCCTGCTTCATTGGTTTGAAGATATTGTTTTACTACTGTAAAAATTTTGCACACACATACAAACACACACACAGAAGAATTGTTCTTTTGTCTATATATTTGTTCACTTCCAGTGCTTTTCACGGTTATTTATTTGCCACCAAATATTAATATAAATCTAAGTTGCTTAAACACTGGATCACATCCAATGAGACTTTTTTTTACAGGAGTAAAAAAAAAATTAATCTGTAAAACTTCAGAGTAGTACAAGTTTCCTTACAGTTCAAGATGTATATCAAAATTATTTTCAGACTGTGTTGGAGAGCACATGGTCAAAAGGGACACCTGCATTTTGACACCTGAAAGCAAGCATGTTGAATCTAACGGCTTTTTATATAATCATTCATATTTCTGTGATACAAGGGATAGTTTCTTCACGCTTAAATTTGCTCTTCAGCCTTTCAATTATATGAAAAAAAAAGACATTTGTAACCTAAGTCTTTTGTTTCTCTTCATTCCATGCTTTAATTAATTTTATATTCTCCTAATATCTTGTTGGCTTTTTTTCAAACAATCTCATGGACAGATAAGAACTCAAAGAAAAAAAGAAGACTTCCCATTTCAGTTCAGTAGAAAAGAGAAAAGCTGTATAAATGCTGCACACGTGAGAAACCTTTTCTCAGTGCTCACACTTTTAAAACACACCAAAAAAAGGAAGGAAAACTTGACTTCTACGGGTAGCATTTGGGACGTATGGGGAAGGTTTAGATTGAAAAAACAGAGAGCACTGAAATTGTGATCTTCCTGCATCCTCAGCTGGATGATGCATCAGCACCCAGCTCCCTGAAGCTGTCGGTCTCCTGTGTAGCCAGAGCCTGCCTTCAGAACTGGTCAGTGGTGTTGCCACTGACTTCTTGAGACAATTCTATCCTTGGTTGCTCAGCTTGTGTTTAGGGTGCAGTTGCAATCATTCATCTCATTCCTGTCTTGACACATGCTTTCTCATCCCTGAGTCTGGTTCCTGCTCTGGATTCACTTTCCTACACTCATTTATCCTTGTTTGCTCTGCCTTTAGAAGCCTCATTTGCAGAAAATACAGCCTGCTTGCTTCTTCTATGTTGATGAATTCCTGACTCTGCATGTCCCTTGGAACTCAAGGTTTATCTAATTATTCTGACCACACATATAATCATATTGCAGGCTGAAGGGAGTCAAGTAAATTCAAGTTAAAAATTCTATTAGCTGCCACTTATGTAACCATACTTAGATATGAAGATGGTATTTATGAGTAGTTAGAAAAGTATTACAAATATTAACAGAGTGCATATATGCATGTATATTTTTATCTTGAACATGTTACTATTATTTGCCTAGTTATGCTTACATGTATATTTCTATCTACCTGCTCTTGTAACACTGCAAGGTAAATTAAATATCAAAAGAGCCTAAGAAGTGTTCGAGGCCTATTTGAGTCATGACCAAATATATATTGGAACTATTTTGAATCACATTTAGAAGAGAACCTGTAGAAGATGATACTTTTAAGGGATGTTATCTGCATCTGTAGACAAATATATTCTGATTTGTGATACAGATATGACCTTGGAACTACTGAAAAAATATACTCTCAATGAGATACAAGCAAGCTACCTAGAAAAAAAAAACAAACAAACCACATTTAAGAAAAGCATGAATAGCAAATTCAAGAGAAAAGATACTTTTTGTGGAAAATCAAATTAAGCTTGTACAGAAATCACACAACCATGTGATGAATCATCAGGGTTGACTATAACTAATAGCTCAGGAGAGGCCAGAACTAGAGGTTTTCTGGACTGCAGCAAGTTTCATTGAACTGTGCATAGGTGTCTTGTCTGAAGAACGAACTACAGAAAACTGAGCATTATTAAAGGGAATTGTGTTTTAATACCTACCTCAAAACATTTTTGGCTTTTTTCCCCTGTTTATTTGACTTGAAATCTTGGTATGACTAAGTCTGAATGCAGCAGTGCCCAGAACTGCCTGTCAAAAGAAATTCCATATATCAGCTTTGGAACTGAACAAATATTCCTCCAAATTGAGAACAAGTCTGTCTTTATTCTTATTTCTCATTCCCTCAAATCCATAAAAAAGTTTTACATTCTTTTATCTTATCTTCCTTGTGGAAGAATGAACTTGTTTTCATGCTAGGGTCACAGGTCCTAGGCTAATTTCTAGAATTGCTTGTGATATATCATGGTTTAACCCCAGCCAGCAACACAGCCCACACAGCTGCCCCCTCATGCCCTGTCTCAACCCATTGGTGGAATGGGGGAAAGAATTGCAAGAGTAGAAGTGAGAAAACTCATGGCTTGAGATAAAGACAGCTTAGAGGTGAAGCAAAAGCCAGACACAGAAGCAAAGAAAAACAGGGAATTAATTTACAGCTTCCCATGGACAGGCAGGTGCGTGTTTAGCTGTCTCCTGGAAAGCAGGGACCCATGGTGCATAATGGTAACTTGGGAAATGCCACCACTCCGAATGCCCCTCACCTTCCTCCTTCTTCCTCCAGATTTATAAGCCAACATGAGGCCATGTGGTGTGGAATATCACTTTGTTCAGCTGGGATCAGCTGTCCTGCCTGTGTGTGTGTCCAACACAAAAGGACAAAATCAGTATTTCTGAGCATTCATGGAAATATCTGGTTTCAGGAAGATCAGACAAGTCATTAGCAAACATATTAGTAGGTTTTCTAAGGTAGTGTGATTAACGTAGAGCTGTTCTTGCAAATGTGAACTCTATTTCCCATGACCGACAAATTTCATGCTTCATTGGGAAAACATAAAATATTTTTTGAAGGATCAAGTGTTTTTTTAAATAATGAAAATGTTTCTTGTCTACGTTTACCATAAAAGCAAACTCAATTATCAAATTCATGTACTAGTGAAGAGAGTGTTATGTTGTTGAAAGAATTTTTAATCTGATGCAAGTAAGCACACCTTTGCATTTTTACAAAGGCTTTTGTAAACATGTAAGAAGGTTTTTGTTTATTGTGCTCAGAAATGTGGAAGAGTAGATGAAATGTTCACACTGTTGTCATGTGGTTGGCTCTTCACTATTTACCCCTTTTTTCCAACTTGTTTCCTAGCTGGGTTATTCATTCCATTTAGTAGTATAATTATTGGACCTAATTAAGAAGGAGATTTTTTTGCATTATTTCAGAAACTTTAACATGCAACTAACTACACAGGTAATACTTGAATAGTGTAATTTACCAAAACTTATTTTGAATGTTCACTGGTACCTTTTTGGACCAACACTATCCCTTTTGTTAAGCCCAGGGGAGATATTACCTAAAGCAGCCTAAATGTTCATGTTAGGATAGAAATAGATTCCAACATTTATTTCAACATTTCATTTGATCTTCCATAGCATTCCATGGCCTTGCTTCTAGCCTTGTCTAAAGAAACAGTAATTCTACTGAACACTGGAGAGAGGGGGGAGAAACCCTTTCTTTCACCATTTAGAAATACCTTGCAAACAAAAATGATTTTACATAATAGGAAATATAATAGACCAGTCAAATGATGAATCATACAATGAGTAAATACGACAGTGCTTGATTTTCCCTCATTTTCCTAAAATTGCTTTGTAATTGTTCATATGGATAAAAGACATCAACTTGACATGAAACCATTAAGAAAAGAAATACAGCACAAAGAAGATGAATTGGAGTCTGCAGTATTTCTGCACATGAATTTGTATTTCCAATATTGTATGTGTTCAATTCCCTCTAGAGGTAAGAAAAAAAACTAATGAGCATTCCTGTTGTGACTGTGCTTATGAACCACTGAAGATGAGAAAAAAATTACATGAATGTCGTATCAAAAGTGAATTGGTGATTCTCTGTGTGGTAAGGTATTAGTTTAATTTGCAGATCCCCTGAAAGTATTCTAAATATTACAGAGCTTGAAATAAGCAACAATTTATTTAGCTATTGTCTATGGATCGCTGTTTCATGTCCCATGTTTTGAATTACAGGAAAACTACCAAGTTATAATCATGGCCCAAGTATCTTTAATGGATCACTTTTTTTCCTTGAGACTGATGCAAACTATTATATTAAGATGTTAATATGCATATTATTAAGAGATGCCATAAAACCCAATTCTAAACAGTCTTGTTGTCATTAGACAAAAAGCAAAACACAAATTGAGAATGCAGGAAAATGTCAAGATATAAACCAACATTTTTTTATTTTTGTGAAATAGAAAATGGAATGCTTTTAAAATATTGAAAAAGTGTTGTAAAAGACTTAAACATTAACTTTGAATCATAACTAAAAGATCAGCAATAGCAATTTTCATACACCTGTTTTGTCAAAAGTTAATATTCTGTTAGAGTATCCTTACCACTACAACAGTTTGTAGTTGCCTTTGTAATTTGTTAATATAAGAGAAAACCTGTAGTTTAGTTTCTAAGCTTTCACAATGAGAAATAAATAAATATTCTTTATTGGCTCTTATCACTAAAAAATACTGAAGCAAAACTTAACGCAGTAGATTGAAATTGAAGATAAAAAACATTTCTTTTTAAGAGAAGAGAGGAACTATGCAGGTAGTCAGTTTATACATACTGTTTAAATGTCCTTTAGAACATCACTCCTTGTAAAGTTTGTGCAATGACACCTGTAGTGCATTCCAGCCTGTGGGAATCTCCACAGGAAGGCAGAGAACACTTTATCCTTTCTTTACATACTTTTTGGTTCTGTGATTTGTGTCATTGCATTTTATACCAGCACACATGTTGCTGTGCCTAACACATGAGAAAACTCAGAAAGGTTTTGTTGATGTCAGAAATGTCGGATGCGGATGAAACTCACTTCTACAGGATCAGTGTCAGGGCTCAGGCCAATTCCAGAAAGATGTTGCCAAGAGTGGGCTCCCCTGTACCATGGCTCAGCAAGACACAAAGTGTGTGTCTGAGCTTAAGAGTGCCCCAGCCAAACCCACGAGGTCCCTCAGCAGGGATCCTTTTGGAGCTCTCTCTCACAGTTGTTGGTTTGGTGTTTTTCCTCACAGCTTTCTGGTTCAAGGCTACACAGTCACAAACATCAGAGCTGCCCCCAAACTCAGACAGCTGAACCCCTAGACTTGGGAGATCTGGGGAGGTCCCCTCAGTGTCCTGATGGCAATCACTTCGGACGATGTAGATGTGAATTAAAAATAAGTTAATTTTATCATGTAATTAGAAAATCTAAGGTTTTACCTGACAAATGTATTCTACTTAGTAAATTCAAGAGAGAGACTAAAACATAACATTCTATATAGCTGGTCACTTCGCCCTGCTTTCTTAGACATGTTGGTAATGTGAAGGTATTAGGGGGGTCAGCTGGGCTCAGCTATGTGTTTACTAACTAACCACCACACAAAAGCCCTGCTTATTTCTATATTTTGTTCTTCTTCCGTGTCTCCAAGTACATGGGTACGGCAGAGTAAATCCCAGCATATCCACAAGAACAATAATTTAGGACACTTTAGTTTTCTTTCCTTTTTAAATGAGTGTTATTAAGGTGAGTAAAAGTACTTTAAAGAAAGCAAATTATGACACCTATTCAAGGAAAGGATTCTTGCAAATGCATTGTTCTCTCAGCTGTTTCTGTTTTGGAGGAAAAAAAAAGATTAAAAAAATTATTTATATGAAAGTTACTTTAGCACCCTCTTTACCACTTTTTATTGCAACAAATAATCAATGTGTGCATTGGTTTATCACAGCAGCAAGTACCTTAGTTTCCTGGTTCAGTACTAATTCCTCAATAATCATGATGCTTGTACCCAGAACTATTCTGCAATGGCATATGAGAGATTCAGAGGCATCACTGGAATATATGCTTCAAAAGCTCCCTCCTGATCTGAACCAGAGCACTAGCACAGACACTTGCATTTAATTGACTGTTGATATGCCTTTGGAGTAAATCAACTTCAAGGAAGGTTTGAAGATAATTTGCTATAGTCTTTCTTAATAGCAGTAAGGATGAGACCACAACAGACCCTGGCTTTTCCTACCAAAATATTGAATGTTATCCTATGAGACTTGCAACCTTCAGCACTTTCTTATTTTCTTGTGCAGTGTCCCAGGAAATGCATAATCTTTAACGCCACGCTAAAAAAAACCCCACAAACAACCCAAAAAAGCAAAAACCAAACCAAGTCAAAACAACAAAACCAAGCCAAACCAAACAAAAAAATCCCACACCAATATCACCAAAAATTTATTTGATGAGGTAACACATGATTAAAAACTGTATTTTTGGATTTTAGGACCAATATCCCTTTCTTGGAAAGTAAATCGGATTTTTACAGATCACCTGTAGTGTGAGAACTTAGGAACCCTTAAATTCTAACTGAAGGGCAGTAATATTCAGTGGAGGGAGGGATATATTTATCTACTCCAGCAATGTCACAAGTATGTATCTGATTCTAAAAATGCACAATTTTTTGATTGTTCTGTATTCCCCTTGTAGCAGACAACTATCATATCTGTGATATGACAATTTGGGTTCATTTAACGTTCTAACACCAACAGTATCATATATAAGGTTTCACACTGGAAAGACTTAATAAAACAAGATAAAAAATTCAGTAGATTTTTCATGCAGATTTTTACCTACTTATATGTGTAATTTTTTTGTTCTGAAAACCTGTAAGCAATTAAAAACTAAAGCAAAATTCACCGACAGGAAACACTCTGGATTAGACAGTGATGTGTGGCTGTAGAAGCCAAGATTGTACTGAGCTTTTAAAAGGAAATGGATATTTATGTGGATATAAGAATATCCAGATTTACGGGGTTATAGTTGAAAAAAACTAGAGGGTGCATATTTGACTGATCCATAGTCATTAGACAAAACCTAATCAAATATATCAGATAGTGCTTATTGAAATTTGTGGAAAAGTTACTGTTTCCTCCACCCATTCTATATTAATTACCATTGGAGATGGGTTGGGAGACAAGGAGTACATTCCAAGTCTAACTCTTGCAGAGTAATTAAGAACAAGAAAAAACACAACACAAAATGTCATTACACCACTGCTATCACTGCTGTGCATGTGGTCTACTGTTATGAACAAGAGTCAATGGGAAGGAGCACCCCATATTATGCAGATATACTCTAAGCTGGAATAGAAGAAGGTGTAGCAATAACATTAAAGACTACATTCTCTGGTATTTAGATCTGTGCTATAATTGGTCAAGGGTAAACTGATGGTCACGTTGAGAAAAACACGGCAATTGAAAGATTGCTTCTTCCCCGGATTCTTCTCATAGATACATTTTGTCCTCCTTTTTTGAACTGTGGCATGTTCCAGCAAAGTTGCCTAAAGTGCCTTCAAGGTTCTGCAGAGAGATATTAGTGTTCAGTTTGGTTTCATCATCAGCAAAATCCTTCTCCACAAACAATGAACACTGCAGTATTCATTGCCAGTGGCACAAAACAAAGTCTATTTTTGTTATAGCCTGAGGTGCCCTACCACAGCACATCAACGCTCATCATTTTCTTTTCTGCCATTTTTTTTCTATCTTGCTGTTTCATTCAGTAATGTGACAAACCTGTCTCTTCACATGGCTGATGGAACTGTGTGTGACATCTCACATCACCCACCTGACCAAATAATAGTTTGCACTGATATATTAAAAAATGAGGCTTCCAGGCAGAGATTTAAGAGGAAGAGCATATTTCTCCCATTTACAAGCCTTGTGAAGTACTTTCCACTCAGTGCCTGTTAGCAACAATATTTTAAATAACAAGAACATCCAGAAGTAGACGGGAAATTTCCTCATGCTAACTTCAATTCATTGATTAACAAAGCAAAACAGAGTGTTAGGCAAAGTGTATTTATATGAATGTTACATTCAAAAGACAAGATTTAGGGAAGACCTTACCATTTGTAGAAATTAGATAAATTAATACAGAGCCGTTTCTTTTATTGAAGGTCAGTTTTCAGGGTGATTTTGGAATGTTAACAACAAAAGAAGTTACAAACTATTTTCTTTGTTGTCTCATTTCCTTGCACAGCATTGGTATAATTATGAGCTAAATGATAATCTTAGGTCAAAGGCAGCAAAAATAGATACATATTTCACAAAGAGAATAATATTTAATAATATTTAATACTATTTAATAATATTTATATAATAATATTTACTAGCACTGGTTACACAAAATTATCTTCTTCAGCAGAAATATGACAAAATTGATATTAAATATTTTTTCCTGTAGTAAATTGCAGTTTTAAACACACCCAACTTTTTTTTCCAGTTTTCCTGGAATGTGGTGATAAGTTAAACATTTATATGTTGTGATTTAATTTTCTTATCATTGTCTTTAATCCTTGCAAATTAGAACACACCCAAAATACCTATAATGATATGGATTTTCTGTGAGGAATGTGAGAAGACCATTTATTAGTAGCTTTATTTTCACAAAGTGATGCACCTTGAGTCTTACTGTCTCATAATATGAGAATCCAAAAATAAAACATGGAAAAACACACATCTTGTGCACAGGAACATCTTGTGCACACAACATAAACGACCCCTCAAGTACACATGATGTGTACATTTTGTGCATATGCAGAGTAGTATGCAAATCCTAGCCAGCCATGTCTGCTAAGAGACTGCATGAACTGGCTGAACAGAGGGTTGTACCTGTAATATAGGATGTGGAAATGCCTTGCTAACAGAAGAACAGAGTATTCTGCTGATCACAATCTGTGTAAAGCTCCTAAAAAATCTGTAAAATGCAAATTGCTTTCAGCCAGTGTGCCCTGTAGCAGATTTGGACTATGAAATGATACACTACGTGACACTGCAACCTTGACCAGCTCAGAGGAAGGAGCATGCCTACACACTGCATATTGAAAGCAGAATAATTCATTCAAATTACCTGCATTGCAGCTGAGCAACTGTTAAACTCTGAAATCCTACTGCCTTTATTGCTACCTCCCAGCCACGTAGAAAGCCAGTTGTCACAAGATCATATAATTAATTTCTCATGCAGTACACTGGAGACAAATTGCTGTCAGTGATCACTACTGCAGTTTTTATCATCTTCTAGAACAAAAGATAGCAGTTTGGGTTGGGTTTTTTCCTGTCTCTTTTTTTCTATATTTCTTTTCTTCCCTCTAGGGGAAGAAAACAGTTAGAGCTTTGTCAGCCTTTTTGGCCATGAACCTTAAAGAACTCACTTAGTTTAGCAGCTTTAATATCTTTTCAGCACCATAAATAAAGATCTGTTTTCCCAAGGTAGGAGGCATTTCAGGACCAGACACAGAAGAGGGAAGAAAAAAGAGTGAAAAAACAAACAAGGATGGTTCAAATTAGACAATCACCAACCTAACCGCTTTGACATTGAGGCCAGCAGCTCGCTATAAAATTATCATTTCATTGAAAAGGAGAATTATATTTGATATGCACCAAGGTAGCTTAGACAGAGAAATTGCATGGCATCTTTCCTAACAGCATCAGTGACCTTATTTTGCCAGCTTATTTTAAATTAAAGGATCCAGACTTAATGCAACAACTGTTGGCAGTTGTTCCTCTGCATTAATTGATGCTTCAGAGGGAAATTCACAGGGAAATTTTCTGGTGAATAATTTTTTTAAATTTTGTCTCCCATCACAAAAGGCTACCTGCATTTTCTGTAAGATGACATCCCTTACATTTTCTTTACAAGATAAACAAATGTCCCTCAGTCTTGCTTCCATCCCTGTACTGCTTTATATTGTTGTGCAACACAAGGATTGATGTGTTACGCTTGCTCGTTTTCATGTCCATGTTTCAACCCTGTTCCCACGGGGTTCACTGCTTGCTTTTCAGTAGATTTGCCCCTGAGAGCAGCAGGGCTTCAGTATTGCTGCAGGCTTCTAACATTACAGCCCTGCAAATGTCAAATGGTGTTCCGGTGAAGCCTGCTGGCTCATTTGCTTGGATCTTCCCCTCCAGGCTCTTTTTAGCTTTCTCTTCTTCTTCCCTCCTCCCTCAAGAGCCTGATGCCTGGCATATTTCCCAACTGCATTAGTCATGCCAGAAGCAGAACCATGTATCCTCAGTTGAGCTGGTTCCACAAGCTGCCCAAGAGCCCTTATGAGACCAACAGACCATGCAGCTTTGATAATTTTGCTAGAAATACACTGTTTATGGATGGGAAAGCAGTAATTGTGTATTTCAAGTGCTGTTTCTGTGCTTTTAATAGTGATAACTTCAAATTTGTTTGGTGTGTAAAAGGAACTTCAGATTATTGTTTAAATATTTTAAGTTCTGAGGGCTCCAAACAGGCTCTGATAATCCAGAACCTTATATCTTTAAATACAAACCTAGCTGTATTCAGCTGCTAGCATATATGTTATCCCTCAGGAGACACCCTCTAGCTTTTATGTTATAGCTATCTATATTAAAGCTAGTCAGAAATATGGAAAATAAATCAAAAACCTCTTCCCAGTAATATTTTACTTATCACCTCTTTATCAGGAAAAAAAATCATAAGGAGTTTGGGGTTTATAAATAAAAAACATGAACCCTTTGCAACATTTCTCCCCATATTACTCTCTGAGGGTATCTGCTTGTAAACTTTATGGTACTGACAGAGAAATGGACAACTACATGCAGATATGTACTTAGAATCTTGCACTAACCTCTACTACACTTCCATGACTTCCATAAATGAAGTGGAAATAATTCCACAAGCTTGAAATCCATATTAAAAAAACTGGTGATCAGGATGGGAAAGAGGAATGGGGAAAGAAGACTGATCCAGGAAAATACATGCTTGTCCATTCAGAGGCCTGCTGAAAACAGTATGAAATGTATTAACACCATTTTTAACACCTGCATTTGCAAACAAGAAAAAAAACTGTGTGTGTGGTTTAATTTTCAGATAATGGAAGATAAAGAAGATGGTATGGGGAGGGCAAAAGACGTGAAAGAAGTTGTCAGTGTCTATCAAAGATGCTATCAGAACAGCACAACAATGAACACATCTGTTTGTGTGAATTAGCCACACTAGAGACCGTCTTCAGGCACACACAATATAGAAAACCCAGAAATGTCAGGGTTGTTGCTAAATTTTATTCTAAAACTATCTGCTAGCTGTTTTCCTAGTAGGAAAACAAATAATATTTGGAAACATGAGCCTGTGTAAAGCAAGATTGTTAAGATTTTATTTTGGTCTGTTCAGGAACCTGCATCTGATCTATGCAGAATCCTTTGCCCTGTGTCCTCATCATATCAGTGCATGTCTCACTAAGTGACACAACTAGCACTTGTCATCTTATATTTCTTCTTTAAGCATCTTCCAAGAGAGAAATTTTCACAAAAATTAAGAAAGCTGAAGAAATATGTTTGGTATCTTGACTGGAAGTGAGTGCTATAGATTTCAACAGGTTCTGAAAAAACTCTGAATCCTCTAGAAAGAAAAAAAATGGTTTTAAAATTGGGGTATCTGAGTCTCTGACTGGAATGAGACACAGTTCTATGTTCTGTTAGAACAAAATTTCTATTAGTACAAAAAACATAAGGCTGAGAGCTAACAGCAATTATCATTGCCCATTCCACATAGACCATGGTAAAATAATATTTTGTCTATTTAGAAGTTTTGCTTATGTCAAGATTTTTGTGGCATTTTTTAAGTGTTCTCTTCATCTATAAGCCATAAAAAACAATGCAAAAAATCACACAACTAATTTCCCACCTCAAGCTTGAGTAAAGTAGCTCTTCGAGCACCAGTAACAATTCTCCAGTGGCAGTGGAAGATTTCTGAGATTCTGTGAGCAGTAAAATGAAGAAATTGATATTATTATACATTTTCAGCAAAACACACATTTGATGAAAGGCTAAAACATTGCAAAGGTGTACTGATTTTGCTGACGTGTCCAATAGAAATTACATCAGATAGCGGGGTTTCTACACTTTCAGAGAAACAGAAAGCAGACATAGACAGACATACAGAAAAGACATTGCCCTTTTCAGCCTGGAAATAGGCTTCTTAGGACAGCTCTATTTTTGGAGAAAAAAAATTAGAAAATTATAAAAACAGATTACCAATAAAGTCTATAATAACAATGTTACAACCCACTCCAGAAGGGAAGAGTGACCCAGGTTCTAGCTTAGAGACCCGTTAGGACAGATTATAGGGAAATGACACTGAGTTATTGGTGTTTACAAATATTTATATTTGTAAATTTAGGAGTTTATTTTAGAACTATTTGGAAAGCAGGTATGTAGCCATCTTGGTCATTAGCTATAGTAGTACAGAACTATAAAAGCATAAAAATAGCACTTAAGAAAACAGAGAAGGAAGAGTAGGAAAAGAGTAGAAAGGTCTGACCACCAATGGATGCTACACCTGCCTTTTATCAGCAGTTTAATCATTTATGGTCCATTAAGACCCATGAGCAGGGATAAATGCCTTCAGGCTACCTGTGAATATCCTGGTACTTCTCCACAGAGGAGTTTTCAGAGCTGAGCAATTTGGGTAAGGACTTTGGCATGTTAAAGAGCACAATCTGTCTCTTAGCCGCCCCTTCCCTTACCTTGTTCAACACCCAATTTGTAGCCTAAGGTGCCAGGTGTTCATGCCCTCTGCATATCATCAATTTGCACCCTGATTATTTGAGCCATTATCATTCCAGTCTCTCAAAAGCATTGAGAATTACAAAGCCAATTACAAACAAAAACAAAACCAAAAAACGCCAAAAGAAGGACAATAACAACAAAAATAACAATAATAAATCTCTAAAGCTAAATATTCAGCCATCTTTCTGACTTTTCTTTTGTTTCATACTTTTGACCAAGATCTTAACCATCTCTCTCAACTATTGACCAGTTATGATCAGCTTTACATCCCTATGAAAAACAGACATAGCAATATGCCTGCTCAGCTGTTCTAACAGCTTCAATGGCACCTGGATGTATGTCTTAGTGCCCTGAAGATGGAATAGTGGAAAACCTACTAAAAGACAATATTCAGAGAAGTTTGAGATTTTGGTTTTTTTATCTGCTACATAATAAACTGTAGAGGGATAGTGCTAATATCCTATCTGTATCTTTGACTCTATTCCTGACAAACATATGCATGCTTTGACTTTTATTTTAGTAACTCCTGATAAATATTACAAATTCTTAAATGTTTTTAAAATTCAGCAGATTTCAGAATATTGCATCTTTCTAAAGGTAAATGCAGGGAAAGCATCAAGAACTCGGACTTGATGCCTTGCCTTAACCAGAGATTAAGAGAATACAGGTACCATTTTGAAACCAGGCATTTACAGAGGATGTTACCAAACAACAAAATCTTGAGACTGACCTGCTGGAGCTGAATGCAGCACTAAGAACCAGATTTTACTTGTGTTTATTCTGAGAACTCTATTCTTAGATGGTTCTCATATGTCCCAAGGTATCCAAGCTCTGTTCTTCTGACAACTGTTGTGCACTCTTCAATAATGACACAAAGAGGTTTTCCTTCCATGGTTTTAGATAATAGCACGATAAACAGGAGGAGTGTTTCGAATGTAAAAGTTTTATTGCATAAGGAGATGGTGATCAAACAATTTAAAAGGTGGTACCTGGCTTCTGGACTATAGCTCCACATGGGGCAGTCCACACAGATGACAGCCTTTGTTAGCAAAGATAAAAAATGTTCAATATCTTAAAATGATGTATGAATTAATTTCTTAGCTTGTCTCAAATTACAAAAAGCAAGAATTTGTGTCTGTATCTTCTACATGCTCATAAGGAAGAGAATGATGAGGAAAGAGCTTTTAAAAATATATATATTATTTGGGAATAAGAATCTTTCTTTCTCAGATTTACAGGCTTACTTTTGTAAGCAGGAAGAATTAGAGGTCTGTGTGGAAGAAGACCATGCAACTCTGGTGGCATAGTTCCCATGACTGGCATGCTGCCATGAATGGATGCAGTCTTTGTGAAGGATGGGCTGGGATGAAAAGTAGGGGAGTTTTCCCTTTTTGTGGAAGAACAGTGAGAATGTGCAGAGCTCTGCCTTAGGATGAGTGATGAGCAAGCTAAGAGCTGGCTGGTCAGGATCAATGGGTAGAACAACACGGGCAACATTGTATTGAGTGTTTGCTACAGACTCACCAGTGAGGAGGAGGAAGTTGGAGAGGCCTTCCTCAGTAGCTGAAAGAAGCTTCCTGTCTACAGGCTCTGGTCCCATATCTGCTGGATGAGTGGCACAGCACGACACAAATAAGGCAGAAAATTTCTAGAGTTCATTGATGTCAACAGGAGACTGCAGAGCTGAGGAGGGAATTGCTCTGCTGAACCACATAGCTGATACTTACACACCAGAGTGAACTTGGTGAGGATGGAAAGGATGGATGCAGCTTTGCTGTGATGAGCATGAAATGATCAATTTTTCCAAAAAAAGGAAGAAAAACAAGAATAGGAGGGCGGACTTTGGCCTGTTCTGTGATTGCCTTGGAAGTGTCTAAAGAAACAGCAATGGAGACTAATTTGTCCCAGCAGTGCCATTGTCTCTTCTCGTGATGAAAAATGATCATTCAGCAATCAGGGATGTCCATGAACCAGAATAAAAACCCACAGTCTGAAAACAATATTGCAAAGTCTCCCATGGCAGGTAGTTCCTCCTAATCTATAATAAAAGTCAGAACTTCTTAGTGTTTGAGGTTTTGAAAGATGGACTTCTTGGTGGGTTTGTTATTTTTGAGGTTTTGTTTCATTTTGCTTTTAGGAAGAGGAAGAAGACCAGAGTTTTAATTTGCTTCAATTTCCATCTGTTATTTGTTTGTTTGGGCTTTCCGTTTTGTTTTACTGTTTTTTGTTTATTTTATTTGCTTCCTTATTTGAGTTTTTTATTTTTTTGTGGTTTTATTTGTTTGGGATGTTTTCATATTTGACTGTAACTTCCTTTATGAAAGAGAATTTCTGGAATAAAGAAAAGATGAGTGGGTATAATTTCCTTTCATTTCATAAAATATTTCATATCCTGCGATTATTTGATAGTGCTAAGAATGAAAGTTAAGCTCTCTTCCCCTTGCCTATTCACCCCTCATTTCCTGCACTGTAACTCTCATTTATAGCAATAATTAAAACTAATGATAAACACAGAATTGGAATAATTAATAAATTAAATAACTAGTATTAAAGACTGGATGGAGATGTTTTATGAACTGTGAAGAAGACTAATCATTTTTAGTGACTGAAAATTCATGTTAGCTTTTTTTTTGTCCTAATGAGAATGTTTCTAAGTCAATGAAGCTACATCTCATTTAAAAATATATCAAGAGAAAGTTATTAAGCAGTTTCTTGTTGTCAGTTTCATAGCATTCACAATCTCCGTTAAATTTATCACAGTGTTAAAATAGCAGTGGAAAGACACAAGAAGTAGTTAACTGAGACAATTCCAGTGCAAACAATTAGCCCTTTAGAGAGAGAGCTTCTGTGAAATGGTTGGTTTTAAACAACCAGCTGAATAGTTATTCCCTGTAAAATCTTGATGAACTGCACCTTGAAGACTATTTTTGCTAAGGACTACTCCCCAGCAAACTTTATATTTCTTTTTTTGCTTCTGTCTTCATTTTTGGTGTGAAATAAGATGGACTATTAAGAAAAGATATTTTGGGAAATTTTGAACAGAAAATGATGTCTTTTATGATTTTTTTTCAGGAAATATGCTTCTGATGAATTATGCTCTTCTCTTAGTAAAGGATTATTAGATTCTAATGACATAGCTTTTCAGAGCTTTGGGTTTGTCAACAAATCTGAGCATCTGAATCCAAACACTCAGAAAAGAAAGGCTAACAACTGATTTTTATATGCACTCATATTTTTGTTGTGATTTAAAAAAAAAGATTAAAAATTTAGACAAAAATGTAAACAAAGCCTCTATTCCTAAATAAGAATTTCCTGTTCTTCTCTCAGCATTTATTAATATTTATGCTCTAAGAAGCAGAAAACTGTAAATATTTCAAGGGAAAAAAGCAAACAAAAAAGCAACAACTTTTTTTTTTTGTCCAATGGATCGTCCAAGGAATCCCAGTTATCAGATCATTCTGAGCATACATCTCAGCAATGTCTACCAAACATACCTATGCTTGCTGTTATGCATTATATTACCATTTCTTCTATATTCTACCAGAGCAAAGTTTCTGAAGCAAGGTGCAGGGCCTCATCCATGGTTGGATCCAGGCTTTTCTAGTGTCAGGTAAAAATATAAGTGTCAAAAAAGCTACATACTTATGTCTCTCACTCATTCTACCTTCCAGAAAAAGAATATTGTAGTTTACAATGCCAAAGTTTTTTGTTTGCAACCACTAGTCACTCAATTTTAAAAGGTATTGCATTTATGTGACCTGATGAAGGTTAAAAAAATTAATAAAATAATATGGACAGATCGAGACAGAAAAAAATCTAATCAATAACATCCAGAAAGTGAATAGCTGGTTCTTGCTAATATTTACTTTGACAATTGCAGATTTGTGTGTACTAATTGATACACACAGACATTTTAAATATAACTGAAAAAAAATATAGTAGGACAACTGTAGTATATAATAATGGAATTCAGCTATTTCTAAGGGGAAAATTTCACATTTTTCCTTATATATTTAAGCTCTAGAAAAATATTAATTTTATAACAAAAAATTAATTTTATTGGATGCCAGTTATTTTGGGAGCCTTAGTTCTCTCTGTGCTGCTACTCAGACCTGCACAAAAGAAATATCTCTATTTTCCCCTGCGGGGTGTTGATTTAAATCATTAGTGTACACTGCAAGGGTGGACTGAGCATGGCCACAGATCCTGCCACAGTGGTGGTGCTGTGACTGCCACACACGTGTGTATCTTCATGATTGGTGTGTTCCTGCCAGACTCGAGGGGCTTGCCTGGTGTGCCTTTCTTAGTCTGACACGTTCTATCTCCAAGGATGATCTGAGTGTCAAACCAAAGGTAACTTTTACATTAAGGGAAGCCATTTCATGATCTTGTACTTACAGAGAGGTAGCTTTGCAAGGTTTCTCGTTTCTTGGGCTAATATTCTAATGAGAAAAATGTAAATTCTAGAGTCTCCCTTCATCTTATTTTGAAATAAGAAGCTATTGTTTGAGCCCCAGGGGAAGACTGAGACTAATGTATTCGAGGTTTAAACTATTATTTCAAGTCTCAGATCTGCAAATACTTAGAGACAGACTTATGATTGCTGAGAGGTTAATATTTGTCTCCATTATTATTTTTTAACTCTCAGCAAGCATAAAATAATTTACTTGGTATCTTCCATCTCACCCTCATTAAATTCCAGCAGAAAGATTGTTGAACATTCATTTGATATTACATTTTTCAGTTGTTAGTAATAATTGCTGACAGTGGTGGCCCTATATTTAAATCCTGAATTCAATAAAATTTTATGGAACAGCATGGTCATTAATTTAGGAATCAATACAATAGGAATCTTACTATCAAGATATATTGTCTCTTTATAAAATTATCTATCTGACCAGGTTGGTAAAACCAATACTGATTTACTCAGCGTATTTTGCCAAAATATCTAGATATGGCCTGCATTTTCTTTTTTTTTTTTTTTTTTTTTTCTAATTTGAATTTCTAGTTACATGGTAAACCTTTGTACTTTTCAAGAAATGGAAACTATAGGGTAAAAATTGGCTCCAAAGAAAGGAGATGGGATATTTGGAAAATCCTTTTTTCATTTCTGATAACCTTAGGGTGAAGACAATTGAAGTACTATATTTAAAATAATTTAAAAATACTGTTGGCTACCAGATTGGTGCAGATTTTATAGTCACACATCCTTAACATATTCTATGCAAATAGTTTACATTATGTCAATGGCTAAAATCAATAAAGAACCTCAGAGGAATATTGGCCATTAAGATATAACTATTTGGGGGATATCAACCTGTGTGCCAAGAATGGGTAGAAGAAAAATGAGCCAATAAAACTGAGTATCAATGTTTTCTGGTGTAAGAGTAAGATGTTACTACTCATAGACTCTTATACATCAAGTGATTTCATGGGAAAAAACAAAACAAAACAGAAAAAAAACAAACAAAAAAACCCCCCAAAAAACCAACCAAAAAAAAAACAAACAAACAACAACAACAAAAAAACAACCCAAAAATCCCACAGAACAAACCCCACCATAGTTAAAACAGAGAGCCTGACAGACTGCATATTGAAACTGCTGTAAGGAGATAGAAGCATATTCCCCAAGAATATCTTCCTTTAACATTAGATGATGAGTGATATATTCCTTTCAAAAGTTATTCTTTGATCCTATCACTAGTGAATAGAGGAAAAATAGAAAAGCAAATTTTTTTGCAGAAACCAGCCAGAGTTTAGATGAGATTACAGCATTAAAATGAAAGATTAACAGGATTTTAGGGAGAAACAGGGTGCATTTGATTACAATTAAAAGCTTAGTTTACACAGAAAAAAATAAAGAAGCCAGAAAATTGCCCTTTTCTTGTTTGAAATATCATTCCAAGTGAGAAATAATGTCTTATGCCTTCATACACCAATAAAAAACCCCCAAACTCCAATCAAACTAACGAAGAATTCCTTTAATTTCAAATAGTACAAAGGGGAACTGCAAAACCACTTATAATTTTAAACAGCTTGCTAGCTATGATTTATATAGTGGTGTTTATTTGGCTCCCAAAGAGTCAGGGCATTTATCCATGTTCTAAAACATCAAGTAGGTAATCTAACTAAAGTTCTGTAATTATTTTTGGTCCATTTCATTCTCCTACTTTTCTGCTCCTTTTATTACTTTTTTTGCATGTAATATCTCATATCATTACATATGGTGGATGTTATCTTGAAGACAGCAAGGCCCATCCCTGTCATGCCCTCAAAAAACTCAGTAAAATATTCCTTTTTTTTTCTGTCTGTACCTTATTAACAACACATAGTCCTGTTAGTAGCAGCTCTTAAACATTAATGTTTAAGATAACAATATCATACAAATAAAAACCAGTATGTCTTATTTGCTGCTTAGACTGTGAAGGAAGAAAGAATATTTGGTTAACATGGCTCAGAAAATGCAATGAGGGGGAAGTCTTACAAAGGAACTTTCTCCAATACACCTAATTTCAGCTTACTATCCTAATATCCAGCACAAACAGAACAGACGACTGTGGATAAAAGCATCATAAAGTAACTCCAGGACATTGCTAAAGCAGTCATATGTTAGTCTCCATCAGTTTGAAGACACTCAGCAAAATCCCCAAATCTTTACGTCATTGTCTTGATAATGAATAACCTAGACTGGTTTTGTTTTGAGTAGTAGTCTTTGAAAACTCCATTGCCTACCACGTACACACGCATGCACCCCTGCAAAAACATACACTGTGAGAAACCTTTCTACTGGGACCCCCCAACAGCTAAATATATCAAAACTACCCCTTTGATACATCAAAATCTTCACATAAGACTTGTACAGCTTGAGTGTAGTCTAGCATGCATATCCAGACAGTAGACTGATATATTATGTTGTTTCCTTTCTTTTATAGATTATAATAATGCCTTGTTATGTAAATTTTTCATATTCCTTAGGTTTCATATACAGTTGCTCACTTCATCCTTTTATCAATTCTTTAAAGCTCCTCTGTGTTTCCAGCTCCATCTATACCAACTAATACCTCTGTCATGGATGTATACAGTATTGATTAGATTCCTTGATATATTACCTGTTTTTTCCTTTTTGTATCTATTGCAGATTAAGCTGTCATTTCTGTGGCTTTATATTTTCTACATTTTGACATGAAGCAAACTTACCTTGTCTTAACTTCTTTGAGTTACTAAATTTCTCTAATCTTTTCCATCAGAAATGAAATTAAATGGTTATTTTTCCTTTGCCATTTGAATGGCATGACACAAAAGCATGATTCTTGTGTCTTTTTATTGAGATAATGTACAGATTTCTACTTTAAACAAAGAGGTGCATACATATACAGTATTTTCATGTCTCAATTTCATTACATTGTGAAGCCAGATTTAGAAATAAATAACAAAGAGTAACAATGGTAATAGAGATACACTAATTTCTTTACAATCACATGGAAAAATTCCAGAGAAGAAAAATATAGTTTGATATTATTTGCAATGAAATATGTAATAAACTCATTAACAGAATATTTAATTTATTAAGAGAATTCATGGTAAATAGGAACAGAAATAGAAGAGATCTGGCTTTAGAGCTTCCACTCTGAATCCAATCCTGATGTAAACCAAAACTAAACAGGAGTTACTGAAGTTTCAAAATCGCGCATATCATTCTTTCTATGAGACGGAAAGTTTTACAGATGGCAGAAATCTAGCACACATTATAAATGAACCATGAGAGATGCATGAATTCAAGAGGCTCTGAACCTCACAACTCTAAATATAATGCAGAGAACAGAAAAAGTCTCAAACATTGAAAAAACAGGTGTGCCTTCCAGGGCTGACAACTTCTCAGATGCCTCTCCACTACTGAGTTAATGTCACATTGAGCAACAAATTCAAACTGCTCAGAGGCTGCTTTATTTACACTGAAGTTTCTGTGGAGCTGGCAGTAGCTACCAGTGCAGCTGTGCAGTCTGGCAAGGCAGCACTCCACTGTGCCCTTGCCTCTGTGGAAGTCAAGGCACATCAGCACTCTCTGAATGTGAGAAGTTCATCCAAAGTGAAGGATGCAGAATGTAGCATAAGTAAGAAATGCCTGTCTCCAAACGATGCATTAGCAAGTGCAGTGAAGGCTTATTAGCCAATCAACAGAGTAATAGAACAAATCAGATCCTTTATATACAGCTGAACTTCTTACCCAAACAGCTACTGCATACACAGAAAAGCTAATTATTGTCAGCTAATTATTGTTGACCTATAGTTCCTGACATAATTTTGAAACTAACAATACAAAAACATCCTCCTACTCTCCACCAAAGTTACACAGAAAAAACCCCCAAAACAACCCAAAGCTAGAAGTTAAAGACATATGTTGTGTCTTAATTCATATCACTGACTTTGGCTTTCAAATAAATTCTGTATCAGAATGCTTACTAAAACATAGTACAGTCCTTATTTTTGTACATACTGGTCACAGAGATTAACAGTCATGACCACTACAGAAATTGTTACTGCTAATACCACTCTAAAATGGTTATTTACAAATAATGCCAAGTTTGGATGGAAATTTGAGACCCAGAATGCCATATGGTAGAAACAATCCTTAGTCACTGGCTTTAGCAGTTCAGAGATTTTGGGTCTCACTGATGTACAGCAGACCTGTCAATATTGACACAACCAGAAATAGTGTTATGCATTGGTATTATACATCCTCAGCCTTTACATATTTGGCTTTCTTAAATCCTCTTCCCATTACTGCTCAGTACTTCACACATGGGGGATTCCGCATGAACACTGTTATTTTCCAAGAATTCCACAAAGCCAGCAAGTCAGTTAATCTTCACTAAAACACTTACTCTATGTTTGAAATACGTAGAGCTGGCAGCATTGAGTGAGCCTCAGCAAACTGAGGGGCACCCTGTCTCAGTCTAAAAAAAAAAAAATGGATACTTTTGTGTCCTGATTTTTTCACTTTTTGAGTTACCTCACTGTCTACAGTTTTCTAGCCTATTCTTTGTAATGAAATAAATGTGTTTTGCTCTTTCATTTCACTAATTTCCTACAGGTTTTGTTGTATGAACTTGAGAGGAAAGACAAAATGAAGAAAAAGCTAAACCCCAAACCAAAACAAACAAAACCCAAAACAACCATCAATATATTATTTTAGTTCGTAGCTAAATTTGAGAAAAAACCTCAAGAACTTAAATGCTCAGTATTTGATTGCAGATAACCAAACTCTAGGCTGTCACATGAAATCTGTCAAATGCCACACCTTTAGTTGTACAGCTGTTCGAAAAATTGAGAGGGAATATCAAAGGATCATGAATTTAGTTAAGAGAAGACCATGTCAGAACCTTATTTTTATATTTATTAATGCATCTTTCTTTGCAGAATGACTTGGGGCAGGGGATTTGGGGAGGGAGGTTGGGCATTATGTGAAGAAAGCACTTACTTCATGGTACACTACATCTGCCTGGTCAGAGTTGTTGACTTGCAGTTCAATACAGGTCTCCTTTCTGGCCAGTAACTTGGGTGGCACTGCCCAGCATGTATGAATCCATTGGTTATACCTCCAGCAAGCACAGCCCAGGATCAGCAAGATTTTAAAAGGACTCTAAGTATACAGTGATATAAAATACCTATCAAGTTTTAATCTACGTAATTTTACACAGTGTGTAAATATTTTTATTAAGCCTGAAATTTTTGCCAATTCTCAACATCTGTAAGAATCTCAAAATTTTGGCCTTAAAACTGCACATTCTTTAACAGTGTCACTCTATGAGACCTTTACAAATAATAATATACAAAGGAACAAAATATATGCTGTTGTTTTACTCTTTGTGCTTTCCTTTTCTTTTAAAATTAATATCTATGTTAGCCATGTTTTTCCCTGAATAATTTGTAGTAGAATATAACACTCCACTTTGTCTCTCTGTGGGTACATCCCTATTACAGTAGTACCTTCAAAGACATCTAACTACAACAGTGTAGAAAATTACACTTGATATTTGAGAACAGTTTTCATTCATATTAATTTATCCCTTCAAATCTCTTGTGAAAACAATCACAGTGAAGACAAACCACTGAGTGATTTAGTTTAAACCGCAGGTGCACCAAATCTTTTTACTCTGCCTGCAGAGAAATCTTTGAATATCCCAATACCATTTCAGTAGCAGTAATTGGTTTATAATAGCAGTCTTGAACAAAATATGCACAAAGGTTTGAAAACAAAAAAAAAATCTGCTATTTATTTTATGATGTTGTTTAAAAAGACATCACTGTATTATAAGCTTGCATTATTTTGCATATAAGACATTAATTTAGATTTGTTATAGTATTAAAATAGCCTCTACAGATAATTCTGAAAAGGCAATATACTGTCACCTTTCTTTTTGTTCTGCATTATCCATCTTGAAAAGGCTTTGGGTCTTGCAATTTTTTAAAGATTATTTTGGATTTGGTTTTACTTGAATCTACTACAGAGAAGATGTGCATAGTTAATCTATCCCTATCTTGTTTCTGTAATGATATTGAAATTCATAAGTGCTTCAAATTATTGTTCTAGTTTGTTTGCATCCTGAAAATATCTTTAGAAAGTAAAGGAGAAAAAACAAACTCTATAAAATTATGAAACAATTAAAGAATTTTATTTCATAGTTATTTTTCTCTGCCTTTGAGTGTATAAAATATTGCTTGAATTATAATGTGCCAGATATAAGTTTATCTGGAATTTGTTTCTAATTCACATGAAAAAAGGTATGTACAAATATTTTGTCTTTTCTGCTTCTCCATCTCCTTGCCCCGTACTTTCCCAAACCTGAAACCTTAAAACATATAGGTAGAATGTAGTTCTTGGACAAAGAACAGATCAAGTAATATCATCACCAAGAAGGAGAACTGGAAGAAGCCGAAATTGCTTCAGTCTTTATGAAAAATTGATTTCAAATGGTTTTCTTATCTGTTCTTTAAAATTATTATGAAGACTAAAAGAAACTTTTGCAACAATTTTTAAAAATCCTTTTCATGTATTACTGAAAATGTTGCAGTAACTTCAAATCCTAAATAACAACAACTGTTTTTTAAGTTTTATACTAATACCAAAGTTGGCACAGTAGACAACACTCTTGTCAACAACAGTGCTGATAAAGTGAAAAGTTTATGAAATCTCTATCTATAAGAAAAAATCATATGTTAAAAAATATATAAAATGTATTATTTCATCTCCTTAATATTTTGTTCTCTAGTACATTCCCCATTTTGGCAAAAAGAAAGAAGAGTTTTATAATCTTATTTTAGTAGAACTGAATTGCTTATATTAGAAGACACTAAAGTGTTACTTAACCCAAGTGTTTATTTTTTGTTTTACACATATGCTTGAAGTCTATGGCTGATTTACAAAACTGGTACTTAGAAAATGACTCTCTGCACCTTTCAGGTGCAGACTGAGTGGGTTGTGATAAATACTAGTTTATAATCCAGCTGATATTTTGTATTAAATGACATATGAATGTGGTACTCAAGATTAATATTATATTTCTACTACTTGGTCATGATACAATTACTTATTGTTGATGAGAAATTCTTTAAGAAATTAGGTTTTATGGACAAACAATTTATATCTATTTGAGGAAATATTGAGATCTAATTGTGCAATTAGCTACACTTTCAGGAAATCCCTGCACAATAACCAAAGCTATGTTCATAAATTCCACAGCCTAATGTCTCTTTTAACAATTTCGAGGACTAGTTGTAGTGCTTAGTCAAGGTAAAGAGTAACATCTACAACATCTTCTGTCTTAAGAGTTTTCATAATAGGTCTTGTTCAGAGAAAGAATTACAATTTAATGAAAATATTTTTCAAGTTAAAAGTTCTTCCTTTTTCTCAGCAAATATTTGCATTTATATTTTAACAGGTGCAACAGCATTCCCCAGTGATGTTTGGAAAAATCCTATGGCACCACATCTTAATGAAATCTTACTTCTGTTTAAAGCAAAATTCTACCTGAACTTGTTTAAAAATGTCATTAAACACTGATAATAATAACAAGTCTGAGTGACAGGACCTTATATATATCTTCCCAATTGCACTTGCAATTAAGTCTAATCATGCTGTTTGATTGTATTTTTAGGAAATGTCTGTTTATTAGCTCTTGGTACCCTACCTTAATGCTGTGGAGTGTCATATCCCACTGGCAAGTGACAAGACTTCTCTAGCTAAAAATAAATGTTCCATCATAAACATTCTCTCACTGGCAACTGTAATGCCTCATAATGTTTCGCTTTCAGGTGAAATATATTTTAAGTATGAGTAAATTTTTATAGCTAACTGAGTAACTAAGCTCAGTAACTAATTTCAGGCTCAGTTCAAAGTTGAGAAAAATACTTCATGGTGTAATGACAGCATACTAATGTCCCATAGCATACATCACAGTGTATAAATCTAAATCTTTGTCCTGTGGTTTTTGTTTTCCTTGAGAGGCACACAAGTAATGGAAATCTGATGAAGAGTAGGTTTTTGCTACAAGAAAACTTCATTAATACCAACTTTGGTTGCAGAACTTCTCTTTTAACTAATCACATTTTTATGTAAACTGTAGTACACAATTTACATTCTGACTGATAGTCTCTCCTTAGAAAAAAAGGAAAATTTAATTTTTTTAAACTTTCTTTTCTATTCTTATTATAGACCAAATGGTAATGAAGAGTTAGAAAGAAATGGAATTTAATAGATTTACTAACAAAACAAATTTTCATAACAAAGACAGTGAAGATGATATTGTAAAAAATTAGTATTGAGCAGTAAATTAAGAATATATTTTTTCTAATTACTGCTTGTGTTTAGAACAATTTTTTTTTTAAGTCCAAGAATCTCTGGATAAGTTCAATCTTTTTTATATGTTCATGTTTATGTTTGTATATTCATGTGTTTTATGTTTTTCTCACTATTGTAGGACATACCAACATGATATGCATGAATAGTATATTGAAGATTATTTTTTACACTATTCTTAAAATTCAAACCTACTAATGAGTAAGTACATACTTTCTTTATGTCGTGATAAAAAGCTTGTATTTTCTTTGCAATAAAGTGTATAAAAACACCAAGGTAAAATATAGTTCTGTTTTTATATTATGTTTAGCTGTAACATTTTCACGCAAATTTTATAAAAGTTTCTTGGAATTCTCTATCTCCCATGAAAGAAAGAATTTATATTTGATGAGTGTCTTTTCCAGTAGATACAGGGAAAAATCTTATTAACACTATTAATAGTCGTAAAATTCATATAGATTTATTTTTTTTGACAATGTTTACTCAGAGATTGTAGAGGTTGAATCTGCAGTCCAACAATAGAAGACAACGAAAATTTAGGTTTGGAAGCAAAGTAACTCAGACTGATGAAGGTGTAATACAAATATGTCATAACAATTTTTAAGTATGAAGCTTAATAAAAGAGGATATAAGGCTTTGGAATTGCATATTATTTTATGAAATGCTGTACTTCAGTTGATTGCATCAGATTTGCTGTATACATCAGGATTAATATTTTCAGCAAGTACCATATTGTTTAAAATGAATTTTATTTTCTACATTCAGAAAATTTTCAATACGCAAGCAAATTCTTTAAATTCTTTCACACTTCCATCTTTACATGCATTAAACTTATTTCAAGTAGTTATAGCTCAGCTGTGCATATAGAAGACAAAACTTTGCAAAAAAATGTTGGATTAAAAATCATATCCCTTTTTCAGTAATATTTCCAGTGCTAAGAAAACAAACACACACACACATGCACACACACGTATATGTACTTAAATGAAGGAAATAAGGTGTTGCTTTGATTAAATAACCCATTCATCTCTACATACTCAATGCTGCTTTTGGAATTTTATTATTTTTTAGGCCTTCCTGTAGAAAAAGAAGATTATTGAATTAATTTAAAAATATATTTACGTTCTTAAATGTTCATGGACTCTGAACATTATTTATAATAATATGCATGGGAAACACTTAAAATTAATGATTTGTTGTTTGAAATTTAGTTCTGCAAAGAAATAAGATATGATAAGAAAAGTATTAATGGAAAATGGCTCAAATAATACGGAAAATAAAGAAAAAGAGGTACTCTGTTAATCTCCATTGCTTTTAAACACAACTAAGATAAGAACTGCAAACAGCCAATGATCAAATTTAGTTTAAATTTTATTCTGTATTTAGTCACAGAGACAGAAAACAAAGAAATCTTTAATAAACTCATGCTCAAAATGATCTTGAAAAATGCCACATGAACCTGCCATTGAAAAGGCAACGTGTGAATCCTCAAGTGCAAATCTTTATTGTAGATCAAACCCAGTTTTATTTCACTGTGCCATAAACATGACTGTTAATCCTGAAATGTGACAATTTCTTTTTTCTCCCCTTACTTAAAAATTTAACTCTGATCATCATTTAAAAACGTGTAATGCAGTATTTCACAGTAGATAAATCCTCCCTGCACAGTAGATAAGAACCAAGCATATAACACTTGAGTCCTGAAGCTTGCTGTACAATCTGACAGTGTCCGCTGAAATGAGAACACGACTGCTATTGCCAACACAGAGGCAGGTTCTGTTTTGTTACTTTATTTTCTGATTCCATTTTGATTGTTATGCAATTGCTTCAAAATGGCAACAATTTATATCACACCAAAAGAAAATATGTTCAATATTCAGTTCAAGAAATTCTATCCATTAAGCACTTACTTTTTTTTTTTTTTAAATATTGGTTCTGTTTTTACTCTTTTTACAGTTTTTTGACTTCTTGAATACTAAAAGATTACACATTCTTTGGATAGATATTGTCACGCTATTTCTTTCAATAATTTTGCAAGCTTCTCCTTGTTTGCTTATGATTCATTGTATTAAAAAAGTGCCATCTGTCAGGGTCTGTTTTAATCTTTCCTGTTTCTATCTTTTGCACAGCTAGCCCTTCTCAGCTCAAATCTTGCACACTCTGGTTTTTACAGCTGTTCCAATTATCACTTAAGGAATATACTGTTTTAAGCTGCATGTCTGGACTAGTTTGAAACCTTGTGTTTTGATGGGAAAATGCTCAAAATGGTTTCACGCAGATTCTGGCATATCTATCTTTCAAAATAGTTACAAATCCATCACTTAACAAGATGACACAGGCTTCTTGTGGTCTCAGCAATTTAATACTTTGGCTTATAATGCCCAACATCAGGTGCTCATGCAGTCTTGCAATCTCTATTGCTTGATTGTATCAGAGCTTTTAGATAGACATTTTCTCTGCTGCTTGTTCTTGAAAATCATTCAAGCCTTATTTTTTCAGCTCTGCTTTCAAGTGACTGCATCTGTAAACGATTTCTTTGTAAGCTATTTCTCTTTATGTATCTAAAAACTTTCTGAGTATATTTAACCGAAAAAAAAAAGGAATGCAGCTTTTGGTTTTCTTTCATTTGGCTCACAAAAGTTCTGTTTGAGTGTAAGACAAGCTATAGGTTCAAGTAGAGGCACTCAGTTAAATATAGTCATAAGCAGAATAACCCTACCTGAAATTCCAGTAGCAGAACATTGCCAGTCAGGTAGCACTTGCAAAAGCAACTGGATCAAGAGAATAATTAGTTTCTTATCTTCAGTTAAGAGCATACATCTATGACAAAAAGATGAGCAAGAAGTCTTTTCTTCAGAAATCATCCACATATTAGTGTCTTGATCTGAATGAAATTTCATCTAATCAGCTACTTGTTTGTTTTCATCATATCATGTGAGTTAATGTACAAAACATATAGTTATTTAGTTTAGCTATTTATAGTTCCACATAACAAAACATGACATAACAAAGAAGCAAGAGAACAAGCATCAGCCATTTGGATAAAGCCTGGACTTGCAGCACTTGTGGGCTGGTATGTCACAGTAAAGTTTGTAAAATTTGATTCCTAAGGAGAAAAAAATAAAACTAAAAGTCTTGAATATCACCCGGAAGATAATTAATATGAGTCCTATCAATTTTGTTTAATTTTAAATGTTATATTTTTGGCTGAACTGGTTTGAAGACAAACAGGAATCTCACATATTTCTTGTATGTGGAAAGTCTTGAACAAGAAGTAGTCTTTACCTGGGACTACAACATTCATGATGGAACTACTTCCTCTGCTTTCTTTGTTTTATACTATATTATGTATGTGCAAACATCTGGTGAAGAGCTAGCCAACTTCAGGAAAAACTTTGAACATTGATAATTCAAAGGGAATATCTAGAACTGAAATAATCAAATCCGTAAAGATGCATGAATTAGGATGAAAATTAACTGAGACAGACTTTTTTACTTAAGCTTTTTTGCATACATAAGTTTTAGAGATGAAAGTTTTCAGTGTTCTTTGATGAACAGAAGGATGGTCTGCTCTACCTCAAAGTAGGCTGGACTCCAAGCAGAATATTCCAATTTTTTAAAGTAGTCTTCTCTATCCTGACTATAACCTTCTAAATGAGAACACATGTAACTTCTCATCCAGTTTCTTTAATACCAGATTCTCTTTTACTTCAGCACTGCACAGTCTTTTTTTTGTACCCTTAACCTATTTTCAGGCCTGGCAGAAAATGTGCTATTTCCTTATAATCTTCCAATTTCTTCTCAGTGTTTCTAGTAGAGAATGTTCATCCAGAAACGACAATAAGGTGATTATTGCAAATTCACTCAGTGAAGGAAAAAGAATATGTACTTCCTCTTGTCCTCCTCTTCAACACTCACACCTAAGGACAACAACAATTAGGACAGAAACTATAATTTCTCAATTAAATAATATTTGTGGATCATGCCACTCCCATATCCTTCACAGAATGTTGAGCCCCTGAAAAAAAATCACATTAGTTCTGCTGCTGGCCTTTTAATAGCCTGAGCTTTTTAATGAGTTATTGACTGCTCTCTCTCAAAATCATCTTGTTCAACAGTCATCTACAGCCACAGATTTCTTCCCTGTTGATCTACATACTCTGACCCTCTAAATGCAGGCAAATCTTTATAGTATCTGCTAATAATTTGGACTCTCCTTGGAGATTTTTAAAAGAGAAGCCTTTAATCTTACCATACATCTTCTTGGATTTCTTTTTTAATCTGCTGTATCTTTATACTTTTGCATAATTAATTTCCCATCCTATTTATATGATTTTACTAAAAGGTCCAGTGCAAAATATAAGAAATTAATAGAACTTATCCTAAGATGATTTTTCTTTCCTTTGTTTCTCTATAGCTATATTTCTTACTTTTTCCTCATGGGTTCCTTTCTTTTTAAGATAGAATTTTAACTATCTCTGATGAATGTTATAAAACAAAGATCTTGTCATAGTAATGTCATATGCATATATATGTATATACACACACACCCATATATATGTGTGTGTGTATATATATATATATAACCCTGAAAAGGTTGGTCTACATTCTTATGGGTAACTACAAAAAAAAAAAAATTTGAAGAGGTGCTGGACTTGGCAGAAAACAATAGGTACTTAGACCAGTTATTTCATTCTTTATGCTTCACTAAATATGGTCTTTTAAAATAAATTTTGTTGAATCTACAAAATGCTTTTTCTTTCTTTCCCTTTAGTGTTTGGATATTTTTTTTTTAATCACATGCTCCTTAAAGTGTCTCACAATTTTTTTTTTTGGTAAGGTTGTTGGAGTTAGATTGTTACAGTAATAACTAAAAATTTACTGGAGGCATTCACTGACACGGCAGCTTTTTGTTAGACTGGCCCACAGCCATGCCATTAAACTCTCAGACCCCTGAGAAGTGTGGCTTCAGTAAACTGCCTACCGAGAGCAGCTCCTGGCCTATCCCCCAAACTGTGCACAAGGGTTATTGGGAAGAGCAGTTTTAATGGAATAAAAGCGCACTAGAAGTCGCAATTTAAATATATTTTATCAGTGCCACGTTATATGACACTGTTTAATTTATTGCTTATGACATAAATTTAGTGGTTAAAAAGTGACATAATCATTCAACAGTCACAAACCACTTAGGGAAGATGCTTTCTTTTTGTTTGTTTCTTATAGAATTTAATGTTTGTTATAGAATTAATGTAACACTTCATAGGCTCAATCAACACCTCTGCTGAAAATTCTTCCAATAGTATTGATGCATACTAAACCAATTGATATAGTTTTTCATGTCAGTAGCTGTGTTTTATTAACTCTGCAAGTTCTTTTGCTCTCTGAAAAGTCTTATATACTTAACTGTAACTTTGAGCAGAGATTTATTGGTAGAGCAATACATGGCTCTTAAAAAAATAATGCAAAGAAGAAAAGGAGGAAAAACAGAGTTTTGGCAGAAAAGAACCACTTGATTCAAGATAACAAAAAGAAAAGGAATGAGTAAAGGCAATGTTGCTCATTCCTTGTCCTGCCTTGTTGGTCACAGCAATTTTGTATAAAAATTTTTTTGTATGTGTTTAAAAATGGAAGTAAATAATTTTTTATTAATTTGTTTATGAAAAATAGGTAATTTGATACAACAAAACAAGAATATTCAAGTAATACTTTTTCTCCTGCCAGTCGTTAAGGCTGACAATCACCTGGCTTTAGCTGTCATTAAATGTTAGAAATGCCATTAAATGTCATTAAATTATCTACATGAAGCTGGTTATCTGGTGTTCCTCAATAGTGCATGGAAAAAGAAGGAAATGGGAAAAACAAGGTCAGAGCATAAGGAATGTTTAATACTTTAATATTAATTTAAAAAAATCAAAGGTTTCCTTCATTTCTGTAAGGGAAATTTCAAAATTAAGTTTAGATTATACTGTGATAATCCCTCTGCAGATGTATCGTGTACAACATGGGTACTAATTATGTATTTAAATCTCTTTAACCTTAATGAAATTTAAGTGAGGCGATCATCAGGTGTTGTCTAATGATTATCTCAGAAAATTTATAGAAAGATAGATAGATAGATAGATAGACAGATATATAGATATAGATATATAGCTATAGATATATACAGTGGCTCTGTCCAGATTCCAGATATCCTGAGATATTCATAGTCTGTTCAAGGCATAGGCTGAGTTTTCATTTTTCCAAAATTATTTTTGGATGATTTTTTAAGGAAATTACTTAGAAACCATTAGGAATCAATGTTGAAATGCTGAAAACAAAACTTTCAATTTGATCATACTTGTATTTTGTAAGTGAAGTATTATTTCAAAGTGAGAAAGTAATTATATGTTTATCTTGACCTCAAAAAGATTATAGTTTAGTGAACATGTTAAGAATTTTTGTTATGACAAATGTAGCTTTGAATTAATATAATGCAATTATACACTTTTTATTCAACTTTGAAGTTTTTGTTTAAGCTATCATTTATTTATGACTTGATTTATTTCTAGGCTTGTCAGACTAACCTTAGGGAATTTTAGGTTTGGAACAAATACTATCCAAGGACTGCTTAGTTTAACTGATTTGAAGTGTAACAAAGGAACATGACCCTAAATCATGTATGTTATAATTGCTTTTGTTTTCACTAGTACTGCTGTTTCATTTTGACATTACACTGAGCTCTCTTCCCAGTGGCAATAAAACTACTAAATCATGTATTGTGACCTTCAATTCCACTAGAAAATCTTCCAGTCACCTCAATCTCTAAATATAAGGTTTTTCATGACCTTGCAAGAAAATAAGACACTAAATGCAAGAATACTGTGCTCTTTCGTAATTTCATGTCCTTTTCTGCTTTCAAGGAAATAGCAGACATTAGAAGAACAGTCCTCTTTTATTTCTTTTTTTTTTTCCCTTTTAAGAGTAGTGGCCAATTAGCTGTTTAAGGCAGGGTATTATGTTTCTCTGTATGTGTCTAGTAATAATTTCACAAGGCTTCTGTCTGAGGCTTATTAATCAAATATACTTGTATATTAAATAATACTGGGTTTAATTATAGTTATTGACTGATTTTTGTCAAAGTAACTATGTTAGATTAGACAAATAATGACTGAGTGCCAGCTACAGAAAGATGGTTGAGTATAATGACTATTAGTAGTCTTATGAAACAATTCAATTATAAAGCAAATGCATCTTTTTCCTAGGCCTTCTACAACTTTCCAGGTAAAGAATTTTACAAGTTGGAGAACAAATAATCCATAAAAGTGCTAAAAAACCCCAAACCCTCTATGTATTTCCAGAGAACCAAACTGTCTCACACATCAAAATCTTACTGTACAAAGAAGAGGACTATAATCATGTCATGATGGGAGTCAGTAGCAGAACACATACTGATTACCAGGCAAATAATTCACACTAGTTGTCTGCATCAACTACTATGTTTAGATATTTGTGTGTTTTGTGGTTTTTTGGCACAATTTATGTTAGATCACATTCTCTTTAGTTACAGGAAAAGAAATTAATCCACTTTGTAGAGAAAAAAACAAAACAACAAAACAAACCTAACCAATTAACAAAACAAAAATCTCAACAAACAACCCTCTAGGTTTTACTGTATGGTCTACCATGATTGCATGTGACATCTTGTCTCACTACATTTTTACTGGTGAGGTTAATTATCATTTCAGAGCTTCTAAAGAATCAGGTGAATTGGTTTTCAATAAGTCATAAGACATTAGAAACATTCTAGAGTTGGAAGACAGCTGATGTGGCACTGTTTAAAAACGCTTACATATACATCTCTTTTAGCTATTGGCTCACTAGAATACCAATCTTGGACAAAAGAAGGTGCACCTTACAAATGAAAAGAAGAACAAACAAATAAAGAACAACTATGAAAATTATTTCAGTGAGTATAGTTTATGGAAAATAACAAACAACATATTTTAGAATTATTTTGGTAAGATTTTTGATAAAACTACATTCTTTCTATTGTACTAGTAGTAGTTTTGATGTGATTCGCTTTCATTATCCCAAGGTACTTGATCTGGTACACATCACACAAATCTCAGCAAAAGATGGGATGGAATTTGACACTATTTATGGGGATTAAAAATGACTAAATGACTTGTGTCTTAATGTAAATGTAAAACTTAAATGAAGACATGACATTTTAGAAGATATAAATTCTTTTTTGTTAACCATTCATTATTCATTCTTAACAATGAAATGAAATAAAATCCACACATTTTATTTGGAGATTACTCAGGCATTCAGCAATAGGGAAAAATTATTATGTAGTGCTCTGAGTGCTTTAGTAAGCCTTTTGCAGTGAAACAAGGTTTCTCCCAATATAATTGGAAGAAAAAATAAAGCATTACAAGTTATATTTTCTGTACCTTATCTCTGAAAACAGTGGCTTACAGTAGACTTGTGGCTATTTGGAAACTCAACAAAACACAAGCAAATAAGTGACATAATTATCCAATTTGTTGGTCTAAAAAAAGGAATAAAAATGTAACTTCACAGGAGGAAAAATTCAGTACTTCCATATATGACCAACATCAGATCATTCCTTTTGATTCTAAAATCTCCAATTCTAAATAGCAATCAAAAATTAACGATTCCAAGAAACCGTCATAGGGATTCTTGAAAAAGCCTTTTTTTCCCCTGAGATCTAAACCCAAAGATTCTGATCTAATTGCTTGCTAATAAAAGTTTGCAGGTGGTTCAATGACAGTTTTCAAGCACTTAAAGGTTGTTAGTTGGAAAACATTATTTTATCAGGCATAGAATATTTAATTAGATTTATTGGCAGGAACTGAAGGTAAACAAATTCAGGTTTTAAATAAGGAAGCAGTGGTCCAAGAGCTATCTTGAAAGTTGCAAAATTAATAAATTCACTCTACAAGTTCTTTTTAGTTTATGATTGCAATATCAATTATTATTGCTCAGTTGATAGCTTCTGTGTTACCAGAAAACTTCATATTTGGCCAAGAAAACACATTTATCTCTTCTTTAGCTTTCATATAATTTGATTTCCTATGTATAATTTTCCTCTAGTTTAGTTATTGTTGGCTTTCTTGTATAACTGGACTCTCAAAACAAGGTTATGCATACTTTACTGTCTCAACTTTCCCAGGATTCTTAGCATAGCTGATTCTGTCTACTCAGAAACACTTTGAAGTGCCACTGAAACTGCTCTCTCCAAGATATTACCATATATTGTTAATCTGTAATGCCTTAATGGACACAAACGAACAGAGTCTATTCATCATTTAGTACTCCTTGCCTTGAGTTTTTTCCCAATAGCAAAGAGCTGAATTAAGATTTTTCTAAGCAGAATCAGAATGCCATGTTGGATATAATGTAGGACAAAGCATATTGTAGACAAAACTAAATGCTGGCTACTAAAGATCCTCAGACAGATTGATAGTATAGTGTATTTAAGCAGTTAGCATGAGAAAAATGGAAGTGATGATGAAGGAATGGAAAACACACTGGAAAATTGGAGGAGAAAAGTTTTTTCTCATCACAACTCTAGGACAAGTTGAGGAACCAGATTCAAGGATGTAGCATAAGAAGCCTGCTTTTCATCTAGAATTGTCCATGTCCCTGTTTGTGAGGTGACCATCCTCATCCTGCAATGAGACAATGTTATTTTTACACTGCCTTTTGCAATTAATATATTTGAAAAAACTCATTTTACAGTCCCCAACATTTCTATCCCACTTCAGCTCCAGCTAAATTTTGGCCACATGAATTTTCACCTTACAGTGGCAAGCAGCATCTCTGTATTCTTCCCACATAACCTGATCTTGCTTCTATTGCACATTTGTCTGAGACCTTGCTTGCACTGAACAAGAATTTTCCTTTTCCATCTTCTTTCCAAAAGAAGAATCTTGTTCAGTCAAGCCAGCCTTCCGCCTCCTCTGCTTGATTTGCAACATTTAGGAATTGCCTGTTCCTGTGCCCTTAGGAGGTGATGTTTAAAAACTGACCAGAACTAATGGGCACCAGCACCTGCAAAAACATTTTACCCAGGGGCTTTACTTACTAGGTCCTTGAGCAGCTTGAAGTCTGCTTGAATTCCAGAGTTGACATTTTATATTGAAATTAAAAAAAAAAAAATATTGAACTCTTTTGTTTTCAGTATTTATTGTCTTTTCTTCTCCATTCTGTAATGCAGTGGGTTATGGAGAGAGTCCTTGTTTTCACAATAGAGAAATACATACATTTCACAGACCTTCACAGACAACTTCCTCTTCTTCAGGAGGGAGTTATTTCCTACCATGTTGAAGAGTAATGCAAAAACGTTATATCATGCCTTAGCTCTTGAAAGCTTTAAGTACACAAAGTACTGTAACCCACTGTAAAATGAAACTGGTGTTTAACTTGTCATGAAGCAATTTTCAGAAATGTATCAATGTCACCTAGGTAGCATATAATTGCAACTATTGCCTATTTAGAGTAACATTGAAAATACATCAAAATTGTTGTTTTATTTTTGTGTGGCTGACTTGATAGGAAGTAAGATGAGAACAGCTTGATATAAATATATGGTTTATGTAAATCCACTTAACAAAAATTTTTCTTGTCATAGATAAATTATTTTTTGTCTCTTAATTATGTTATTCAATATATTTTCAAACAGTGAAATATATCAGTAACACATGGAGCAAAAAATCATTGATGAAAACAATTTTCAGTTAATTTGGTTTCAACATGAGACATCAGTTTGATAAAACAAGACACACAGTGATATTGTATGAGATTCAATGTGTCCTTCATCCAGGTGACTGGTAGCCAGAGATTAGATTTTAAAACAGAAATCTGTCAGGAGGTGGTTGGATTGCTATGCTTATTCTACATTTTATTCTCAGGACACAATTATATTTCCTGCATTTATCTACTTTATCAACAATGTCCTGACCAAGTACTTGCAGCTATGTTGCTAATTTTTAAATTTTTTTAATTTTTAAAAGCTACTGAAATTATGTCGGTGAATTTTTCTCTTCACACCACATGCAACCACTAGAATCAAACCACCACACATAGTTAGCTAGAAATTACTGTATGGGTTGTTTGAGCAGCGATCTCATTTATTGTATATTTGTGTCTGATAGGAAAATTTTCTTTATTTTCACCAGAGCTCCATTTATTTGAAGAGAAGTAGACCTGTAGCCACCTGTTATCCAATAATCTTCCCTATTCTTTTTCTTTTTGCCTTTTTTTTAGACGAGGGGACAAGAAAACCACAAAATCTGTACTTTTTTCACGACAAAAACTATTCTACCTTCCAGTAGTTTCTGAGTGTTACAGCAATATGACTCTGCCAGAAAACTTCTGTTTACCTTTGGGTTGCAAATACACCCAGGTAAATTTTGAAACTAATTTCTTTTTTCTGAAAATAAGAAACTACTAGTTTGATTCTACAACATATATTCCGTGTTTCTTTGCATTATCCAAGTATTGCATATATTTTTTATTATAGTGATTACCAATAAGCAGAATTGAAAAACAATAATAACATGGTTTATCATTCAAAATAATTGCATTTTAAAAGCTATTCTATCTTATTAGGGGGAACTGAAGATAGAAGTCACCTAATGACAAAACAAATAGCAAGAAAACATACAAATAAACTTACAAATATTATGATTGAATTGCAATTGCTTGTTACTACTTATCTATGTTTGGAAGTACAATTTTTCCCCCATGAATTTGTTTGCAGAACTTAACACATATTGGAGAATTCTAATTTTCAGTGTTAAGCAGATTTTGTAATGTAAACATCCACAGAAAGGTGAAACAGCAAAAGAAGAATGACTTTAAACTCCTAGATTTCACGAAGCTAGACAGAAATTCTCCAGAGATGCAGTATTTTTTAAATATAACACTTATTTTTCACTTGCACATTTGTCTGAGACCTGTTGCCTGCCAGTTTGAGGAGTAATAGAGCAGATTCATCAGTTTTGTATGTGAGGCAATTGCAGTGTGAGAGGCTGGAGCAAATATAGATTGCAAGGGGTTTGGTTTCCTTATTTATTAATTTTGTTTTGCTTTTCTTCTTCCAGAGTATTATTTTGTAGGTGCTTCTAGTTTTGTAGATTTTCAGATGTTCAGCTAATGCAAAAGGGTCTGCTACTCTGGTGCACAAGTGGTCAGAGAGCTAGAACACTTCTCCTGTGAAAAAAAGTCTCAGAGTTGAGGTTGCTCAGCCTGGAGATGAGAAGCTCTGGGGAGACCTTATTGTAGCCTTTCAGTACTGAAAGGGGGCTTGTAAGAAACACAAGCACAAGAATTTTATCATGGACCATTATGATAAGATGAGGGCTAATATTTTTTTAACTAAAAGAGAGTAAATTTAGCCTAGATATAAGGAAGAAATATTATATTATCTGGGTGGTAAAGCCCTGGAACTATTTGATGAGAGAAGTTGTGTATGCTTCATCTCCAGAAATGTTCATGGTCAGATACATCTTTAGGAAACCTGGTCTGGTAGAAGGTGTCTGTATCCATGGTAAGGAGGTTGAACTGGAGGGCCTCTAAAGGCCACTTCTAACCCTATTCATTCTACTATTTCATAGTACTATTTTTCTACTGCAAAGACCCAAGGTATAAGTGAAAATCTCTGAAGAGGCCATTTTCTTGCAAATCATTCAAAACATCTACCTATAGAAACAAACCTACATACATAAATATACATGCTCTCTAGGAACAACATAACTGAAGGTATATGCTAAAGAAAAAAAGGAGAAAAATAAAGAAAAAAATAAAAAACAGAAAATGCTGACTACTGTAGACTTGCTGCAAGATGTTTTATGATACCAAGATTTTATTATGCTAATTCTGTACTATATAATGAATGCCTGATACATGTAACATGGGATTACCTTTAGTTTCTTTGTATCTTCAATAAAATGGAGTTTGAAAAAATTTTCTACCTTACTGTTAAGAGATCAGATAGTTTACTCTGCCAGTATACTGCCATAATTACTGAAGATGCCAATTAATTCCTAGGAAGCATAGCATAAAGCAATTGCATACTGTTGCATTTATAATTAATTAACCATGGAAGACATAAAGTCTTCTACCTTGACTAGTGATTGTATGCTACTTGGCTAGTTTATTATTTCCATAGTGCAAACAACTTCAGCTTGGATATCCTCAAATTTCAGAATTCAAGATTTCTTATTCTGACATAATGTAAGATTTTTCTTCCCCAATTATTTCAAACAAATACTTGCATATAAGTGGGAATTGGGTACACCAACCACAACTCCAACCTGGCCATCATTATCTGAAGCAATGTGGAATCATTACTTTGGCAAAAAAAAACCGCCAAAGAAGGGTGATTGGACAAAAAATATGAATCCATTTTGCTTAATTAGTGAAGTAGAAAAGTGTTAAATAGTCCATTTCAAAAGCAGATGAAAACAGGACTTTTTGCTCTGAAGGAAGGAGAAGAATTGAGATTTTAGACTCTCCAGAGTGAAGAATATAATATGAAAGAATTAATTGACCCCTAAGGAAATTAAACTAAAGATGATATGCCATACTTTATTGAATATGTGATGGAAGTGTGTTCCTGTACACTGGAACTAATTAAATGTCCAGGATATCAGGATGAATGAGAGCACGTAATTCTTGATAATTGTTAATAAAATTGACCTGACGCTTAAAATTGATCCTGCATGTCCCTCACTTACCTGCTCATTCAGATCAATTTTTGAGACATTAGCTTTTTAAGTCCCTACTCACAATTAATGGCATATACGAACTTTGTTTCACTGAATTAGAAAACAGAATTTTAAAACAAACAAAAAAAAAAACAAAAAAACCAAAACCATTTTGGATTCCTAGGAATACAGAAATATCTCCAGCTACAGCACTGACAGCACATGATACGTGCCAAAATGTTGCATAAATAAATCCTTCACTGACTCTTCATACATACAGAAAGTTTAATAACTAAAGACTATTAATATTTTTCTATATCTCTATGAAGGGATTTACGGGAAAGTAAAGCATATATAAAGTTTTGAAAATAGGTGTTTTGTCTTTCTTTCTAAGAAAAGAAAATTACTTAAATGAAACTTTCTTCTTGACACAAGTCAGAACCTTATTTTTAAATGTATAGTATTTTACCCACATTTATACTATTTAGTGAATCAAACAGAAAGCAAGTCTATAATTTTGTGACTTTATATCCCTTCAGAGATGTACCTGTGAAAGGTCACACCTTCCTCAATGCCTTTGAAAAATGTGATGTGAGAAAGAATAAATCCACCAAAGATCATGAGGACTGGGAAACTATGTTAAGAATAATCTAGATCTTATAAATTGAGGCAGTAATTTAAGACATGAGATTAATTATCTTCTGAAGACTTGGATTAGACAGCAACTACACCAACAAATTCAGAAAAAAAATTGTTTTCCTGAAGAAAGTTGGAATTATTTTTCCTCTTACTTTTTCTTTCTGTTTTCTGTGCATCTTTCTGGAAAATGTAATTTTTATAGGTTAGCCTAATTTTTTTTCTCTAAAGATATTTTAATTTTTTCAATGTTTTGAACAAGGTTAATTTTAAAATTTGACCAACATCTGTTTGGTCTATCTAAAAGTGTGTTTTCTTATATCTGTAAAGTTAACAACAAAATAAAAATCTTATTCAGCTATATTTAGAAGGAGACATATATGGAATAATGAAGTGGGGATGGTGTCTTATCTTTAAAGAACGACAATTTTATTTTAAATTAAGGTTTGCTTTTGGCTGAACTGATATTTGTTAAAAAAAGGTAATACCAAGAATATGAATTGCAAATGAACTACTCTGAATATCAGAGAGAACTACCTATGTATTTCACTGATTTCCTAAATTTGCATTAGTTTTGGTCAGCTGCAATCTTCAAATTCCTGGAATCTCGTTGCATGGGTGAAGTCAAGAAATAGTTGTAAATACGCAGGAGAACTGAAAATAATGTGAGGTGCAAAGGGATAGTGAGTGCTAACGAGCATTAGATTTGTAAGTTTCTGGTGTTAAATGTAACTGATTTATTTTCAGTAATAGTCAGCAGTGAGAATCTGATATATCCTAAAAATCACTGTGCTTCACAAGGTAGCAAAGGTAAGGAATGTAATTGCAGCTGCTTCCAGCACTAAAGACTGCTATAAAGACATTATTTCATATTATGGCTAGCATGGCACTTCCTCATGGATAATCAAGGATACAAATTTGAGCCAATTATTTACATATCATTAACAACATTTTTTGTCATAATGACACATTATACAAACACGATAAATTGGCCAAATATGTGAGAAGCTACTCACAAGAACTAGGGAATTTTTCATAAAAATTAATGTTTCATTAAAATTGCTTTCAATTTTTTTAACACACTGAAATTATTGTAAGCTTGTAAATGTTGTAATGGTCACATTAAACAGACATATTTAAAGTAGGCACTTAAATTATATGTTTTTCAGAAGAACATACACAAAAAAGTCTACATGAAATACTTAGAAATGTATGAAAAAAAATTTATTTAGGTAAGCAGCTGACCTTTTTTACTTGTGAGTTTTTGATGCTGAAAATGCCTTTTCCTTGTAACAAGTGTGAAATGAGGAGAGCATAAAAGCCTTGCAGTAGGGGTAAAGGTAGTAGTTGCTCAGGTAGGATTTGGATAAAGGAAATATCCTTTTTCTAGTGCCACAGCATTTCCAAAAATCAAGATATCTACAAATATGGGAATAAAAATATGAATACAATTCTTTTTACATTTGTTAATATAACTAGCAGATTTATTGTTTTTGGCTTAATATGGATGACTCTTTCAAATATATGCACCTAAGTATATTTATATGCACATGCCTAAATACACATTTATATAAGTAGAGTGAAAGAGTGACTGAATAGATTCTGTTGACATAGCCTGACTATACAACCACCATGCCTTGTTTTGTGTAAGAAAATTTTAAAAACCCAAACATAAAACCAAAAAAAAAAAAACAAAAAAGAGGATATATTTATTTTCAAAATATGTTCAACACATTACTTCCTGAGAATTAGGGTAATAGATAATATAAGCTTTCACAGGCTCTGCAAGTCAGAGTCATCTGCAGTACTCTGTATAAATCAGCCTTGCAGACAAGTATTTTGAGGTACTGGTAAGTAAAAAACTGGACACTGAGCAGGCAATGTGTACTTGAAGCCCAGAAAGCCAACTCCATCCTGGGCTGTGTCAAAAACAGCCTGACCAGCAGGTCTGTCCCTCTACTTTACTCTTGTGAGATCCCAGCAGGAGTGCTGTGTCCAGTTCTGCAATTTCCAGTACAAGAAAGATATGGACTTGTTAGAGGAAGTCATGCAAATGCTCAGAGGACCAAAGCATTGTCCTATGAAGAGTTTCTGAGAGAGTTGAACAGAAGATCTCACTGGGTGGAGGCCTACAGAGATGCTGACCAAGTTAGGGTGACCAAAACTTAAATCATATTATTAAAAGGATTGTGCAAATGTCTCTGAAACACTAATTAACTTTGGCCATCCATCACCTTTCTAGGAAGCTTATTCCAGGGTTTGACCATACTTGCAGTAAAGAAATTGTTGCTGAAGTCCAGTTCAAAACTCCCCTGATGAATCTTTGGTCTTTTCTCATGTGTCCTGTCACTTGATCTCAATACCTCTCTCTTCTAATCCCCAGGAAGCTGTACAGAGCAATGAAGGCACTCCATCCTCATCTCCAAACTAAGTAGCCCAAAGTTAGCTGCTCCTCGTGGAACATTCCTTCCAGCCCTTCTAGCTTTTTTGCTGGATGCACCTTCACATCCTTCTCAACACTGTGGAGCCCAGAACTGCATGCAATCAGGCCACAGGGACACTGAATGCAGTGGGATCATGATAACAATTTTTGATCAGCTGTGTTTGGTGCACTGCAGGATGGGGTTTGTCCTCTTGGCTGCTCAGGCTCCCTGCTGGCTCCTGCTGAGCCTGCTGGCAGCCACCACCCTCAGATCCTTTTCTGCACCCTCTCAGTACTTAAGGCTTATTAGAAAGATGGAGTGACAGTCTGTAGAGTCTGTAGAGACAGGAGAAGGGCAAACAATTTTGAACTGAGAGTAGATTTATACCGGATATAAGGAAGAAATTTCCCTATTCCTTGAAGTGTTCAAAATCAGATTAAATAGTGATGCAGTAATAAATGTCTCTGCCCATAGCAAGGGATTAGACGAGGTTTTGGGATTGGCAAGGGCTACATGGAGTGGCTTCTGTCAGAAGCTGACAGAAGCTTCTTCCATGTCCAGGACAGACAATTCCAAAACAAATGTGCTACTGGCCAAGACATGGCCAATCAGAAAGAGTGGCAACCTATCTGTGATAACGTATTTAATTCAGAAGAGAAAAAAAAATATTGTGTAAAAGCAGTTGCAGCCAGAGAAGAGGGGAGTGAGAGGAATAACTCCTCAGGTACCAAGGTCAGTGGAGAAGGAGGGGCAGGAGGTGCTGCAAGTGCTGGAGCTGCGATTCCTCTGCAGTCCCTGGTGCAGACCATGGCGAGGCAGCTGTGCCCCTGCAGCCCATGGAGGTCCATGAGGATCTGCAGAGATCCACCTGCAGCCCGTGGAGGAGACTCATGTAGGAGCAGGTGGATGCCTGAGAGCTGTGACCCCATATGAGCACTATGCTGCAGCAGGGTCCCAGCAGGGACCTGTACACCCATGGGGAGAGGACCCCATGCTGGAGAATGGAAGGTGTTTTTAAGGTCTGTTTTTTCTTATTATTATTCTGCTCTGATATTTTTAGTAATAAATTCAATTAAGATCTCTAATTTGAGTCTGTTTTGCCTGTGACAGTATTTGGTGAGTGATCTCTCCCTGTCCTTGTCTGAACTCATGAGCTCTATGTTACATTCTCTCTCCTCTGTCCAGCTGCAAAGGGGTGTGAGAGAGGGGCTTTGGTGGGTATCTGGCATACACACAGGAGCAATTCTGTACAAGGTCCAATCCAAACCATTCTGTGATTCATTCTGTGATTCTATATCTTTTGTCTTTGACATTAAGATTTACAATAAGAAGAGCTTATCTTAGGACTTAAATTAATTCTGAATTTCATGGTCATTGTTATCAAAGACAATATCTCCAAGTATTTAGGTTGAAACTATTTCTAGGTATAGCATTTTCTTTGTACATATTAAAGTAATATTTACACTGCTTTGTTACATTCTGATTATCCATACCTGAGTATTAAGAAATACAAATTAGAATGATAACAGTAGTAGTAATTGGGAAAAAAAATAGAAAACAGATAAATAAAGAAAGAGAGAAGAATGGTGACTACTATTCCCCATATAACTATGTGCTTGCTTGTTTCTGGTTATGAAACTAATTGTATAGAGAAATAAGCTACAGTGTTGAGCTAGAAATTAGTTCATTTTTTAGTGTTGTTTTACACGCTTTTCTAAAAGGTTTTAAAAATACAACATCTCTGCATCTCTGCTGTGATTATTTTCTCTATTACTAATATTTATACTCAGTACTAGTTTGAATGCATATTGCAATTATGTGCCCTAGGCATTTTTATATTACAAAGAAAGCAGTACTGTTCAAGTCTAAAGAGTGTTGGAAAATAAAGCAGAAGTGCAAAAGGAGATGAGAAGGGATGCAGCCAGGACAGCTGACCCCAACTGACCAGAGGGATTTCCCACACCATATGGCATCTTGCTCAACAAGTAGAGCTGGGGGATGAAGGGGGAAGGGGGGCTTTTGAGCGATGGCATTTGTCTTCCCCAGTGACCATGGTGTGAGATGGAGACAGCTTTATTGGAGGTGGCTGAACACCTGCCTGCTCATGGGAAGCTGAGAGAGAATTCCCTGTTTTGCTTTGCTAATGTGCTTTTCTTAATCTGTCTTTAACTCTACCCATGAGTTTTCTCACTTTTACCCCTCTGAGTCTCTCTCCCAGCCCAGTGGCAGGCAGTGAGCAGGTGGCTATGTGGGGCTTAGTTGTCAGCATGGTTAACCCACAGCCTTATGTCAGATGAATCAGATTTTAAAAAGGTCTCTTGCCATTCTTGCCATTCTCTTCCAAGGAAACGTAAGGATTTAGAGAACATAAGGAATAATGGAATTATCAGTGACTGAATTGGGAAGGGTACGGTAATTCCTATTATTCAATGTTATTTATTTATTGTGCTACTGCTCTAAGTAAAAAACACTAGTAAAAACATTACTGGGAATTCAAATGTTAAGTAAGAAGCATGACTAAACCAGTGGCTCTAGACTGGGAAGTGTATGCTCCTTAAATATATGAAAAGTTTCTTGTAATAAATTTGCATTTATAACTATTTAATGACAGTGGCAGTATTCAAAATCATCAAGTTTTGTTAAAATATGGATGGTTAACTTACCTGAGATACAAGAAAAAAACCGGTTTGAACATCTGAGCTATGATATAAAAATTTAAAACTTACAATACGTATGTTGTACTTTGATAGTGTTGAATCACATTATTTTGGTATCAGTTCAGTATGAAAGGTGCTAATCAGAGAGTTTTTTGCAAGAAAATGGTTTAAAAGTTGGTGAAAGACAAAAGTCTTCTCTGTAACACTTCATATTTTAGATTGAAGGAGTACATCTGTTACAGCGTTTTCTATCCAGTTTAAAAAATATACTATTTTGGAAATATACTATTTATATTTTTCTTTGAAGTAAAGGACTTTGCTGAAACAAATTTATTAGAAGTCTTTTCATGTACTACTACATTGCACTACCAGGTAGTTATAAATTCATTATTATAATGAAATATAAAAAATATTAATATAACCAAAGCTCTCACTTTTTTTTTTTAAATGTAGATTGACAGCATTTTGAAATATTCAATCCAAGATACTTTAAGTAGGGAAAGAAAAAGGATTAAACTAACATCATATATCCAGAATAAATTTGAAACCATAAACATCAACCAGTTGAAGTCTAATTCTTGGAAGCATGTTGAAAGAATATTCATCCACTTTTCATCTCTTATATAACAATGGGAAAGGATAGAGCAGTACTCTGGAAACACTGTCAGTTTGGGAAAATAAGCAAAAAAAAAAAAAAGTATATATGTTGTTTAGATACAAAACAGTAGACTAGCAAAGAAGGACAAATCTAACATGAAAACACAACGGATCTGTGAAGGACTTTGAAGGTAATAATGATAAGCTATCTATGGAAATGAGAGATGAGTCAGAAATTTCATGAAATGGGGCTGAAGAGCCAATAAAAATTTAGTAATTTTCATTTTAGAATACCTTAAGGGCTGCCTTAGAACAATATACTGAGTATTAGAAAATATCAGCATATAGGAAAACATTTTTGGTTTGTTTTTTTCTTGTCTTATCAAGATTATTTTTAATACTTAAATGAAATTAAAAAATAGTCATTAGTTTTTATGCCATGCAGAGAACCTGAAGCAGACAGATAAAATAGAGAGTCTATGATTTCCAGGCACATGATAGATACCCAAAAATGGGAAAAGTAATGGACACTTCTGTCTCTAGCATACTCATACTGAGCTGACAGTGAACCATCCAGAAGGAAATGTCAGACAGGCTGAGATGGATGATAGCCCAAGAGAGACGATGTCAGGTGAGAGAGGATATGAAAGAGAGCTTCTATACAGAGAAAGTCAGGGCAAAGATTTAGTCAGTGGATCTGAAGATAAAAGGGAGAATGGATGTAAAAATGGCAGAGAAGAGAATGGACAGACAGTGGCTTTTTTTTTGGTTCGTTTTTGTTAAAAGTCCATGTTTAGAAATTGAGAGCATGTTTACCACAGGAAAAAAAAATTAAGGTAAGCCTTCAAAAGAAACAGGAGGAGTAACATATTTAAAGTCCTAGGAGTTGGAAAGAACAAAGAATTTGCAATTTTCATTATCATTATGTTACTACATTTGTATTTTTAATTTTTTTTTCAATTATACCTTTCTAGAGAATCACAGACACATGCCTTCCTGAGGAAAAAATCTCTAAGACAGATATCTCATCTATCCTTCTTGCAATGAAATTGTTTTGGATTTACTCTCATGTAGTTAAAATTACGTATCTCTACTAATATTGCCTACCAAGCAAGATTAACATTGTTGGTAATTAACTACTTGTTGGTAGTAACAAGTTTTGTGATTTCATTTTTTCCAAGAAAAAACAAGACGGCAAAATAAGTAAGGGAGAGGGATGGAAGCAGAATCAGGGGCTAGTAGCTCTTCTTGTTCTAAAATGGGGATTGATTTAAATGTGTATGGGATTATATGATAAGGTTATTTGAAATGAGTAAGAATATTTGATTCCAGAGGGGTTTTATAACCAACATTTCCTATATTTCCATATTTAAGATAGCCTATTTTGACCAAATAGAAGCTGAAGAAGAAAACAAAACAAAGAAAAATACCAAAATACCCCTTTCCTAATTCAGTAGAAAGGAATGAATGGAAAATTAGCTTCTCATTACATCTCCTGAAAGATCTATCCTTAAATTCTGGCAATCCTTATTTAGCAGCAATCCTTCCTCACTGTCCTGTCACAGAGATAAGTAAAAAATATAATTGCAGTTGTGCTGGTTTCAGCTGTGGTAGAGTTAACTTTTTTCACAGTGGTTGGTACGAGGTTATGTTCTGGATTTGTGCTGGGCATAGGGTTGACAATACAGAGATATTTTTGTTATTCCTAAGCAGGGCTAACATGGAGCCAAGACCTGTTCTGCTTCTTGTACAGCTACACTGGGGAGGATGTTGTTTGGTGCAGGAGAAATTGGGAGAAATTGGGAGCCAGGACAGGTGACCTCAATTCACCAAAGGGATGTCCAGACCATAGGATATCATGCTTAGTGTAGAAAGTGGGGAGAAGAATGAGGAAGTGGAGGATGTTTGGAGTGACAGCATTTGTCCTCCCAAATAACCATTACATGTGATGAGTCCCTGCTTTCCTGGAGATGGCTGAACACCTGCCTGCCCATGGGGAGCAGTGAATTAATTATTGTTTTTCTTTGGTTGTGTGCATGGGTTTTGCTTTCCCTATTAAACTGTCTTTATCTCAGCCCATGGTTTTTCTAACTTTTGCCCTTCCAGTTCCCTCCGTGATCCTGCTGATGGAGGAGTCAGCAAGCAGCACTATGGTGTTTACCAGCTGGGGTGAAATCATGACACAGGTTAAAGCTGCAAATGAAAATATGTGGTGTTTAGAAAGCAAATTAATGATGGGCTGAATGATTGTTCTTCTGCTAATAATCTCAAAGAGGATAATTACCCAACCCATCACCTTTACCGAGGATTCTAGCATGAAGGTGTTGAATAATTAAATCTACTCTCCTTGAATCTTTCTGGCCTATGAACAAAATGTTTGATTTTGTTTCTGCTTTATAAAGCAAAAAGACAGACATGTTTTCATCTCTAAGTAGTGTTTATTCAATCACCACACACCTGTTTAAAACTTCATAATGACAATACTTGGGCCAGATTCACACCTCACAGATCATGAAAGATGAAATCCTATACACATGGAATCCAATGCAGTAATTTCTGCACTGCCAATTTTCTACAATTGATAAAAATAGATTACTTTCAGTGATTCCCTGCAGAACTGACACTCATTAAAAATATCACTTCTATATGAGATCTCTTTGACCACTAAAGACATATTATGGTTTTCATGCCACAATCACAGCAGCAATTTCCACAATGGAGAGATAATCTATATATCATATATCTCATATATATATATATATGCTATTTTTCAGTTGGTTCATCACCTATTTATAAGTCAATTTTAATTCACCTGGCACTCAAAATGTACTTGCACTTACCTAGTAATATCTCATTATTTATCTTTGTTGGGTGACAGCTCTGAGCTGGAGTTTAATACCCAAATTTCAGAAATTAACTCTGTGAGCAGAATAAAGATGTCTTAGAGTATATTAAAACTAAAACCTGTTATGTTGCTTTGTTTCAAATATATCCCCAGTCACTGATGCTATATATGTAAACTGTCGAGAACAGACACAAAAACCTCATTTAAATATCTTGATTGATAAATTAGCATATGACGAATATGATACCCCTCCAAGGTGCTACAGCAATTTTGTTATACAAATGATGAATTTAAGAAAGCATCAATAATTTTTTTTTTTTTTGCTAATATCAGAGATTACAAATAAGATTGTTTTATATGCAAGTTCTGCAGTAGCATTTTTACTATTTCAAACAACTGGTAGTTTTCCAGGAAATAATAAGATGCTTTCTTTACCATCACAGATTTGTCTTTATATGAATAGCTCATTCATTATTGATAGAGGTTGATTTTGTTTGATTACCTTCTCTGTAGTTGATACGAATCCTGCACAAGTCACCTTTTATTTTTGCTGTAGGTGAGAAACTGAAACTACTTTTTGTTGCTATGGTAACATTATTTTATAATAGTGTTCTATTTCAGCTTTTATACTAAATTTGCTCACAATGTAGGAGGAAGAAGAGGGGAAGAAAACTGACAAGAGAACAAGAAGTTGAGAATAATTAAAAAAAAAACCAACACAAAATATTAAAAATTAAGAATGGGTTCTTTCAAGTTTTCACTCAGGGGGAAGCGGGAAAAACCCCATGTAAAATTGAATATTAATGTTTCATTTGAAAATATTTACAGTAAAAATGACAGAAATTGTCTCATTAGACAGAAATTTCATTCAGGTGTCTAGCCATCAAAATGAAACACAAGAATCAGAGATAAAAAAAAGTCAATAATGTAAAACGTAACCATATTTGAAAGGTTCCAGCAAAAATAAGAAGCTGAAAAAATATTCAGGGATCCTGATTTTCTAGATACTATTATTTTCTAGCTACTATACATTTTCAGTTACAAATTCTGACAATAAAGGTCAGGGAGCCATAAGAGTCAATGAAAACGGCAATTCCTAGGTCTTTTTCAATAGTTTTTAGAGGCATTTAATGCAATCTATGGCACGCACTTTACTTCACAAAAATGTTTGAGCTCAAATGTATGCCTTAAATGTATGTTTCAATTAGAGTTTCACTTGATAACTAGTATGAAATAATGAAAGGAACAATGATTCAGAGGCCTGCATTCTAGAATATGCAGTGAGAAATATTTCAGGGTTTGTTTTTTTTAATTTTTTTATTTTTTATTTTGTGTTTCTTTGGAAAAAAAATATTTGTGTAGTGGAAAAAGAATTGAATTATCTTTACCAGTAAAACAACATTAACTTCCCCAATCTGGGATCAGATTGTGTAAAATCTACAATTTTCAAGACCCTTCTGTAATAAACCACTTTGTCTTTCTTAAAGAGTAGATATGCCACATCTGGCTCAAATTTAATAGAGGATCTTGCCAACCAAACCACAAATAGTTTTTGTGATTGTTGTTTTCTTTAGGGAAGGCATTTCTCTTTCTGAGCAAAAGGGATTATGACAGCCATAGTTTGCAGTGTGGAAAAGAAGTGGTGTTACTGTTAACTTTATAGCATAACAGATTTTTTTCTAAAAGAAAATAAGTCAGTATCTTTTCCTGCAATGATTTATTTAATGACTTGAATTTACCATTTGCTAATTCTAAACAAAAGAACAATAAATGAAACATTTCCAAATGTGGACTCTCAATGATATCTGTTGAGAAAATGCTTTCTTTCATTGTGCAGAAAACTTACTGGTTATAAAATTGAGTAAACATTGTATTTTTTTTTTAGAGTAATGGCCAAATCACAGAAAAAAATTCTGGTCAAACCAAGTTTACCTCCCATAACTCAAACAAATGAAAATGTGCACATACACAAATCTTTACAAAGCATATTTACACATACTGTCTTGATGTCACATATCACTGATGGAATGATGTGACATTTCTGATTCTTTTTCATAATGGAAGTAATGAAATTTTTCCAGTTTGGCATTTTCGTACTGTTACATTAATTATGTCTACAGCAAGAAAAATTCTTATTCAACTTCAAAGGTTTCATTTGGGTGTCACACTGTTTCTATATTTCTGGAACACTTCCTTCAGCAAAAGTGTATTAAGGTTTATATTTTTTTTAATTTTAATTGGACCTATTTTAATCACATTTAGTCTATGTTTAAAAATATCTTCCATCCCTCCAAAAATGCATGTTTTCATATTTACGCATCTGAAAGAGCAATCAGACAAATAAGAAAACACTTGGATCTAAGTAGAAACACATATAACCATCAGAACCTCCTTGTCACCTCCAGATGAATCCAAGGTTGATCTGGTTTTTTAGATTCTCAGAACAGTGCCACGAGCGAATGGCATGCAATATTTGGAGCATATACTACTTCAGGGCATGAAGGTTCTAAAAATAAAAGCTGACACTATTGTAGTGTGCTTAAATGTGATTGACAAGAGCAGTGAAGTCATAAAGAATAAGATAAAATTGTTATGACACTAGAGAAGCTGCTTAAACAACGACTAAGAAAGAGTTGCATTTTTTGTAAGGCTCATAGATACAATTTTTCTTTTGTTTCCCTGGATAAAAGTAGTCATTCCATAAGACATTAAGAGATCCATATTTCTTCAAAAAAAGGCATATATATAAAATTTTGTCTTTCATTGAAAAGTGCATTACTATTCTACAACATTCATTAAGACAGAAGTTTCAGGATTTGATTCCTCTCTTTGTATTCTAGTGAATCCTTCATAGTTCCTAAGAAAAAGAGTGAGCTATAACAGATAGGGTTAAAAAAGAAAAAATGAAGTCTCAACACTTTGTTGAGTTGTTTAGAACGAACTTTAGTTGCTAGTTTCAATGACAAACACCTTCCTCAAGGAGAAAATTTGATGAGGGTTTGGGATTTTTTTTTCTGATTTTTTTTTCTGTTTGGCTAAATATAGTTATTTACATTCTGTTATGCTCCTAGGTAGCTCCTGTGTGGTTTTTACTACACCTCGATGTATTAACATACATTAAAATGTGTGAAAATTAGAGCAGACTAAGAAAATACAGATTTATTTTTTTTTTTTACCATTGACCTGGTTTCAGCTGGGATAGTTAATTTCTGAACAATACCTGGTACAGCGCTGTGTTTTGGATTCAGAATGAGAAAAATGTTGGCAGCACACTGATGTTTTGGTTTTTGTTGAGTCAAGTTTACCTTAAGTAGAAGTATCCTGGGGGTTTTTAGGGTTTTTTTGTTTTGTTTTGTTTTGTTTGTTTTGGGTTTTTTTGTTGGGGTTTTTTTTGGTTTTTTTGTGTGAGTGAGAGGTAGAATATATTTGGCTTTTGTGGCCAGGTTTTGGTAGTGGGAGTGATTCTACAGAGTGACTTCTGTGAGTAGCTGCCAGAAGCTTTCCCTTACTCTGACAGAGCCAATGCCAGCTGGTTCCATGACAAATCCTTCGCTGTCGAGGGCCAAGCCAGTCAGAGATGACAGAGGTACCTCTGCAATAAAATATTGTCATGGTTTAAGAAACATATTTCTCAGTTTTGTGTTCCCACTGAAACACTCCAAACCATGTGCCACTCGATCATCCTGCCTCCTGCTCACCCTCCTGCTGCAGTGGGCTGAAGAGAAGAATTGGAGGCGCAGAAGATAAAAATCACTGGTTGAGATAAAAACAATTTACTGAAAACAGCAGTGAAATAAAGCAATGAACAGTAACAGCAACAATGCGAATGACAAGAAAAAAGGTGAATGAATCCACATGCTATTGTTTACCCCCATGGAAAACCCCTGACAGTGCCTGACTGCTCCCTCTGCCACAGAAGCCCTCCAGAAGGGAGCTCTTTCCCCACCTCTGGAAAATTATGTGAGATGATATAGAATAAACTCCAAGTCCCAGTCATGCCTCCTTCTGGCTCCAACAAAATTTAAGCCTGTCCTGGCTGGAACCAGGACACATATTTAAGGAGACAAGAAAAAGATACAGTGCAGAAATAATGGTTCTCAGAGAAGAGTGAGGTGAGTATATGAGATGAACAGCTCTACAGACACCAAGGTCAGTGCAGAAGGAGGGCAAGGAGGTGCTCCAGGTGCTGTAGCTGAGATTAGCCTGCAGCCCATGGTGAAGCAGCTGTGCCTCCACAGCCCACAGGGGTCCATAGGGATGCAGAGTTCCACCTGCAGCCATGCAGGGGACCCACACTGGAGCACATGGGTGCCTGAAAGAAGGCTGTGACCCCATGGGGAGCCTGCACTGGGGCAGGCTGCAGGTGGGTTCCTGCAGACCCATGGAGAGAGAAGCCCATGCTGGAGCAGGTTCCTTGGTAGAACTTGTGATCCCTGCAGGACCCACGCTGGAGCAGGCTGTTTTGGAGGGACTGCACCCTGTGGAAGTGAGAGCCACCTTGCAGCAGTTTGGGAACTGTGGCCTGTGGGAAGAACTCACACTGCAGAAATTCATGTAGAACTGTCTCCCATGGAAGAGACCCCAGATTTGAGCAGAAAAAAATACTCTTTTCCCTGGGCAGTGGTAGAAACAACCTGTGATGAACTGACCATAACCCCACTCCCTGTCTTCCTGCACTACTGGAGAGGAGGTGGAGCCCAAGAAGGAGGGAGGGGTGGGGGGAAGGTGCTTTAATTCTGCCCTAATTCCAATTGGTAATGAATTCAATTAAAATCTGGTTTACCCTTGGTAGTAATTGGTTTGTGATTTCTCCCTGTAGTTATCTCAGCTCATGAACATTTCATTGCATTTTCTCTCCCTTATCCAGCTGTGGAGGGGAGTGATAAAGCTTCTTGGTGGTTACCTGGCATCCACCTAGGGTCAGTCCACCATAACAGCATTTGTAGGACAGTCACAGTTGTGATTGTAGATTTTATATATGTAGATTGTGGATTTCTATATGTAGAAATTAACATTTTATTATTGCAGAAAATGTTCATATTTACATATAAAAATATGCACCAATAAATATGTAGTAGAAAAAGTTTGGAGAAGATTAATAGGAAAGGAACTGAACTCCAGTTTCTTATTTTAATTTAGTAAAACTAAAATTTTCTTCTAACATAATAAAACTAGTATATCTCCTTCTTCAGGTTTTCATATTCCATTTCCTCCCATATTGCTGGTCCCAGAGCTATAGACAGCTGAAATGTCCATTTAAAACTTTCTGTTCATTATTTGATACTACCAGAGCAAGTAGCACCTGCTGATTCCCAGGGTATACCAATAAGTGCAGTCTGCAGGCTGAAACAGCTGGCACCACTTTTTAACACAATCAGGATTTACATTTAAAATGTAATTGGTATTATATTATGTTTCAGTAAGTACTTTTCATCATGTGACCATCTGTTTCTGCAGTTGCAATTTTGTGCTTCCCTTGATAGCTGTCCTCAAAAAAAAAAAAAAAAAAATCAAACCCAAACCAACTGAAGGTCATACTGGGTATTCTACAGTAAACCTCTTTACTGAACACTAAGGAACAAAATTGTCTAACATGGTTTAGTCCTGATGGGCAGCTCAGCATCACACAGCCACATGCTCACTTGCCCAGTGGGCTAGGGAAGAGTATACAAAGGATAAAATTGGAAAAACTCAAAGGCGGAGGTAAAGCCAAACAAATTAACAAAAGCTGTACATGCAAACAAAGCAAAACAAAGAATTTATTCACCCCTTTTCATGGGCAAGCAGGAAAGGCAGGCTCCATCACATGTAACACATAGCCATTACTTGGAAAAAAACCATAATCACTCAAAATATTTTCCCTTCCTCCTCCTTCCCACAGCTTCAGTTTGTGTCACCTGTCACAGCTGTGGTCTCTTTGAAATCCTTGTGCACCCCCAGCATGCGCAGTGATGGGGCAGCATGAGAAGCAGGAAAGGCCTTGGCCTTATAACACTAAATAATTAAATAATGAAGACATTCCTGTGCCATCAACACTATTCTCTTGACAAATCCAAAACATTACACCATACAAGCTAAATGAAGAAAAGTTACTCCTCTATCCCAGCAAAAAACAGTAAACCTAAGAACAGACATTGGCTTCTTAAATACCACTAAGTGTACTAGTAATATTTCACAAGCAGGCCCAAACAATATTAAGTAACTAAGTTGAAAACTGTTTTCTGAAACTTCCCCATTCATTGCATCAGAAAATTACAAAAAAACAAACCCCAGAACATTGGCCACAAAAGGTTGACAGATGGAAGTGATCCAGTATCGGTTATAAATTATTTTCTGAATATGACACATGGATAATTTGGATATGTTCTTGGGAAGTGGAGAACATGAATATGAGTCCTCTTAGAAGATGATTTCTGTTACGGAAAGAACTACAATCAGTTACCTATTGGTCAACAAGGGTAAAATTTGCTAATAGGCAGTACCAGCACATCAAAAGAAAAAGTGTTTTGCTTATTTTAAAGGTAAGTCATTTGCACCAACTCTAAGAGTAGTATTACAGAGTAAAGGAGGTTCCAACACTCTAAGGTTTGAAGGGGTGATCACAATTAACTCTAATTGTGTCTTAGAAATGCTGACATAATTCTGAAACTGAACAGAAAAAAATTGAAAACCCAATATAAGGGTCAGTATGCTAAGACCTTATTAAATGAAATATAACAAAACCATAATATTTTTAGCAATGTTCTTTAATATTTGGAAAAAATCATCTAAAATATTTTTTACTGATTTATGTTAAAAAACCAAAAAAAAAGTAGTTTCCTGTACTGCTTCCATCGCTTGCAGACAACACTAAGCTGGGAGCATGTGTTGATCTATTGGAAGGTAGGAGGGCTCTGCAGAGAGACCTGGACCTGTTGGTTGGATGGACAGAGTCCAACAGGATGAAGTTTAACAAGTCCAAGTGTCGAGTCCTGAATTTGACCACAATAACCCCCTGCAGC
>JAOTQZ010000001.1:22260284-22282621 GCA_026546895.1 Pogonocichla stellata
AAGTTTTAAAAATTTATATTCATAAGAAAACTTGGCTGAATCAAACACTGATGGCTCAAAACATGACAGTAGTATAATCATCATAATGCCTATTTTTAATGGTGTATTCTTCATACCACATTTTCAAAGCTTCCTGTGGCAACTATATTTGTTATTTGCACAGCAGACAGCTTGCCAGCTTTAATTATAATCCATATGCAATTATGAGTTAGTTGTTGAACAAACAGGAGAATCTCAGTGAATGTATAATCAAGTGTTTGGTAATATTAAAAGTTGGTTTTTAGGGCTAGTAAGGGATTATTCTCTTTATTTCATTACTGTGGTGATAACATTTCTATTTACCTACAATGAAATGTTTCTCGTTGCCTTCTTTAATGGCTTTTCTGCCATTTTTCAGTTCTGCTGCAAATTCCTTAAAATGAAAAAAAAAAGGTAAACATTTAGATTACTTTAAAAAGGATCAAGAAAAAAAAGAATATGCAAATATAGAAGTAATGAAGTCCTCAAGCAACAAAACTCATGCATGATTTGTCATACTGTATACCCTCATGCAGTGTTTTGTTTGGAATTTAGTCTTTGTGATTGCAGAAAAGGGGATAAACCTCTTATTCAATGGCTAGAGATGCTCAGGTAGGGGAAAAAAAGATGTCTGCCCAAGGTCATGATTGCTTCTGCTGAGAACTAGAAGAAATACTATTTGCCAAGTCCCCCCTTCTCAAAAGCTGAACTTTGGGGCTTTATACTGAAAAGCAAAAGGATTTGTAGTATTTAGTTTCTCTCTTTCTGTATTATTATTTACTCCATAAGAAAAGTCTCCTGAAATTCTGCAGCTTCTAGACTAGCAGAAAATATCCCTTGAAGATTAATAAAAGGATTAGAAGGGTTGCTTGGTAGATCCAGATTAGTTCATGAAACCTAAATGGATATCTACTTTTTTAAAAAAATGCAAGGTATACTGAAGGTTAAGGGGTTGGAATGGACTTTAAAGATCATCTAGTTCCAACCCCCTGCCTTGACCAGAGGCACTTCCCACCAGACCAGGTTGCTCAAGGCCTTATCCAACCTGGCTTTAAACACTGCCAAGGGAATTCACAATCTCCTTGAGCAACCTGTTCCGGTGTCTCATCACCCTCACAACAAAGAATCTCTTCCTAATATCTAACCTGAATTTCCCTCTTTCAGTTTGTACCATTACCCTTTGTCCTGTCACTACAGTTCCTGGTGCAGAGTCCCTCTCTGGCTTGCCTACAGGTCCCCTTCAGATAATGGAAGGTGCTGTGAGGTTTCCACACAACCTTCTCTTTTCCAGGCTGAAGCATTGCACCTTTTTTAGCCTGTCTTCATAGAGAAGGGGTTTCAGTGCATTTATAAACTTCATGGCCCTACTCTGGACTTGCTCCAATATTAAAATTAAATATATCAATGTGTGATAAGCAAACCTAGTTATAAGCAGCCAGGCATTACTGTAAGCAGTCAGACTTATTTCACTTCTATGATGCTGTCTTGCCTTTGCAATGCTTATGAAGAATCATTTTCTTTGCTTGTTACAAATTGTACATAAATTCATTACAATGGAATGGAACACTGGGCACAATGTTACTCTGTCCTAGGTGCAGAATTCAGTGGTTTGAGTTCAGAGTTCAAACTTCAGAGTGTGAAGTTTCATCACATTATTAGGAATATATGTACAATTTGTGAACCAACCCCTGATCTATAAAGCACAAAAATATTTTCCAGTACTGGCAGTAATTTTACAAGTTTCTCACAACAGACTTATAAGTGACTTGCTGTAGACTACCATGATTTTAATTTTACTTCATGTTTTACATACAGACTGTGAATTTTAATTCTTCAGTGAATTTTTTGAATTTGTGACAAGCATATTCTCAGTTCTACACAGAGCTGCAGAAGAAAAACTTAGTCCACACCAAGTTAAAGGCAGCTTACCTGTCGTGTAACATGATAATTCATTTAAAAAACATGCAAAGAAAAATGAGTCTCAGTCAGATTTAAGGCAACTAATTCAGGCAGAAACATTATGAATGAATTACAGCATTGTGATGCACAATATTAGCGGGCTCCAGAGAGATGCATGCATGCTTTGGGAAAGGGGGTGAATAGGTTCCTGAAGGACTGTACACTTTGGACAGGACCCTTTCTGGAGAAATTCCTGCAGAGCTATATCCCACGGAAAGGACCTATGTCAGAGAACTTCATGAAGTACTGTGTCCTGTGGAGCAGAGATCAGTGTGAGGCAAGTGTGGCAGTGGTCAAGTGTTGTGACCTGGGAGCAAAACCTTTCTCCAGCCCCCTAAATGACACAAAATAATGCTGCTTTTAAAATCTTACATTTTTAAAATGAACAGATCTTTCCCTCAAGAATGAAAGCTGGAGCCTTTGTTATCCACGCCTCTAGATCTACTCCATCCTGTCTCATTTTATGTGTATGTTTCTGCCAGTTCTTATCACCCTGGTTTCATTAAACTTTGTCAATATTGTCTTATGTGGTGCTCATGTATAATTTGCACTACATATGTGTAACTGGGCACTTTAAAAGTGAGGTAGTTTCATAGTTTATTATGATATACAAGTCATGGAATGCACAAATCACATTAATGCATAGGATGTATTTAAACAAGTGAGTGTTTACTATGTTCATTCATGAGATGGCTTCAATTTACTTGTACATATTATGACTTTTCAGAACTTCTCCTTCTGCCACAAGGTAATAGATCAGTCCAGTGATGTGAAGCAAATGTCCTGTACCTGATGCACAAATGCTTTGATCAAAATTGTTATCCCAATCTCTCTTGAGACCCACATTGGGCTCCAATTAGACAAGTTGGTTTTAACAGCAGAAGGGATTTAAACTCCAAATAAGCCACTGCCCTCCCTCCTTATCTTCTGGTAAGAGAGGGACAAAACCACACAGTATTAAACTTTGCCCCCTTCTCTGGGGGCAATGTCTGTAACCCAGACATTTGTGTATACTACTTCACTAACATCTAGACAAAAACTCCATATAACTGGATAGTGAACATGTATTCTTCATTCAACAAGACCATGACCACAACAGATTTACTAACCAAAATTTCTTGACAAAATGCGAGCATGTAGATCTGTAAATTATTTTAGTTTTTTAAATCTAAATCAAAATAATTCTGTGTTCTATAGCTTCTGAGATACATCTTTAACATTATGGAAGAATTAAAGACCAAGCATGCTGGTATAATGCTTCATTCTATATATATAATATTTTAAAATAAAATTTTGGGAATTAACACTGTACTTTACATTGTCTTTTAGAAAGTTTCTTTGTCTTTTAGAAGGCTGATGCAAATTTAGAAGAGGCTTCCTAATCCAGTAGCAGAAAGTCTTTCATTAAAGGCAAATGAGATACCAACATCTATACAGGAGGTACCTAATTTGATTTGGATTACTTTAGAAAGCTAGATACAAAACATGGAGTTTAGATTGCAAACACAGCCCCAGCTGGCAAAATTGAGAACTGTGGCTTGACTGTACTGAGAATAATATGCTAAAGCCAGTCTCATAGGTTCCTGCAGGAACATCAAACTTAAGTATACAGAATTCTAATTGCAAAAATAACAAATTTCCTTCTAGGTTCACCTCACACAATCATTGTATTGGTTTATATGTGAGGTACACTCAGTATATGCCACCATTACAAAATACGTTTGAATCTCAGGGAGCTAAATATGCATCGAAACTTGGAAAAAGATGATCAAAACCTTATGACTCACACATGGTTTCCAGAAGTGCTCAACATCTAGGCTGAGCTGGGCAAAAGACTGACTATTTGAAAAATGGCCTCACATTTTATCTTCATGTTTTTATGAACCCTTAAAGGAAAACATGATTCATTTTCTCGAGCAGCAATTAGCTAAGGAAGTCATCTTCAAATGATTACATTTTGCTGCAAAGGATAAGATGAATCTGACCTTATATTTAATTATTTTCTTTGCTTGTATCCATTTATTTGTCCTGGTGTTCTCTGTCAATGTCAAGTTGCTAAATATAATTTTTAGTATCCTCTCTGTTTCTCTGAATTAGGATTTCAGTAAAAAAGCTATCAGCCTATGGGAAGAAAAACTAATTTAGCTTAAGTCTAGTGTTTATCAATATTCAGAAACCCTGGGCAGCCTGTCAAATATATTACTTCAGATTTAATTCAGTTAGAGAATAACAACGTATGACTTAAAATTAAAATGTGCTATTCAGCAAATGTCAGAGTTTGTCAAAAGTTCTTATCTCCATAAAAGACTAGGAACTCTGTGTCTTTATGAATGTATTTCAAGCTTGAGAGAATCATCTTCAGCCATCTTCAGAACATTTCAGATTTGAAAATATGGCTTGAATAAAACAGACACCTTCATTTGAATGAACTAGAGCATCACCTGGGTCTCTCCCCCACTCACAGGGAATTGAGATCCTTATCATGCCCTGAACATCTTCACATTTAGAAATTTGTAATGGAGTAAAATTGTACCCACATTTACTCTGGGCCATTAAAACATTCACCTTTCTTGCCAAAAGTACAAATTGAGAAGAATGAATATTCTTAGCAGTGATCTACTCTACCAAAAGTAAAGAAAAATCAGTTCAGATTTACACTGAAAAGACAGTCTAATGCAAATAAGGACCAAATATACATACATAATTCAAAGCTGAACATCAAGAGAATTTGTATTAAAAATTGTCCAGATTTTTTCATAGCCTCTGGAGGTAACTTTGCTGTATGGCTAATTGTTTAGAAAAAAAAAAAAAATGTGGGAGATAAAAATGGGTCAGAATACACAATACTAACCAGTCCTCAGATCAAAGTTCATGGTGGATGAAATAGTCCATTTTTTAGATTAATAAAAAGGAATGGAACACCTTATGTCCCTGAAGACAGAGCTCTCATATTGGCTGAACTTTCCATTGAGCATATGAGCTCTAGGTCCTCAGGTGTTAGAAATCAGGGAAGGAAGGCAAAAGACCAACTTGGCTGAATCAAGACCTGCTGGCTAAATGAAGGGCAGAGGGGATTGCACAGGCAGTGGAAGAGGGGCAGGTGTCCTGGGAAGACTGAAGGGATGCTGCCTGGTTGTGCGGGGATTAGGTCCTGAAGGCAAGGGTTCATCTGGAGCTGAATTTGGCATGGAATGTAAAGAATAATGAGGAGAGTTTCTACAGGTATGTAAGCCAGAAAAGGAAGGTCAAAGAAAGCATACTTCCTCTAATGAGTTACACTTCGTCAAATAATAGTTGTTATTGGCTGAATTAGAAGTGTTGCAACAGTGACATATTTAGTCACTGACCTATATTGTTTTACTTTTAAAGAACACCCTTACCACATACTTCAGCTGTATAGCACTTCCATTCTTTGAGGAATTTATAAACCTGCTTAGCTTATAAACAAGCTCTCAAAAAAAAAAATCTTGATTTTCCATGTAAGGTTAGGATACTAAGCTTAATAAATAGATTTTAGGTGTAACAGCAGTAGACACTCTCTTCTTGGATCAGATTAGAAGAGAGCACTGCATCTATCTAAATATTGGTGTCCTAATGACTTTTCAATGTATTTAATTATAATATTCTATTCACTTCATGCGCAAACCTATGTTCAAACATCAGTGTAAAAAGTAAATCTATGATCATGAAAAGTCACCTTATGTGCATGCATGCTGCAGAATGATCGCAAAAGTCAAAATTATGTTTCTTAAAAGCTATCTGATCTCATTTTAAATTCTAGTTCTTGGTTTATCCAACACCACCTGTGGTGAGGGTTTCAATGTTTAATTATCTTCACTGCTAGGAAATCATATCTTATTTAAAGCTTAATTTTATCTAACCTTAAATTCAAGGAATTATCTGCAAGACTTAAAAAAGGATTGTGACTGCTTATGCATTGTGCATTGTGACCAAGTTATGTTTCCCATACTTTCTTTCACAAAATGACCAGACTGAAGCCTTCAAGTCTCACAGCTAAGGCCTTCTTCTGGTATTTAAATACTTCTTAAATTTCTTCTGTTGACTGTCTTCTATATATCTTCTTGAAGTTTTGTCGTCTCAATCAGACATAACATTGTAGAAACAAGCTTTCCAACTCTCTTCTCAATTAAAAAAAAAATATTGTCTGAAGGACTACAGTAACCTTTATACCAGCTAGAACATTGAACATAGAATTCAAGGGAAAATGGCCATTTTTGAACACTCTCAAATTCTTCCCTGAGTTGTTGTCAAACTCGCCTGAAGTTCCCTGTCCTAAAAACATTGTTTATGTTCTTTCCACCAAAAACTTTGCTATATTAAGATTCTTCTGCTAAAATATGTTTGGCTCAACAGAGCTCATTTATTGGAATAATTTGCATCACTCCATAAAATTTATAGCTGTTTTTTATTTACTGGACTATAAATGTGTGTCACATGAAAATTTTATTGCAGAGGCATTTTTTAAACTGGGTAGCAGTGAAAGCATTTGGAAAGATAAAAAAGCAGTGTTACTACCAATAACTGCATTTGGAGATCTATCAGCAAGACTGCTTTTAATCCAAAAGTACTGATTAACTCAACTGAATAGATATATAAAAAAAATTACAATATATTTCTAATTAGATACATTTTGTCTTCACATGCTATTATACACCTTTATAATCTGTCCAGAAAGAAATAGCAAAAAAAAAAAAAAAAGATACTTGATGAGGCTTAATTTTCATTAGATATTTCTGAAAGCATTAAGAGTATTTTTTCATTTTCATTTTTTAAATAAAAATCCCTAAATAACTGTTCAGTTGCTCTGGTGCTAGGCTAATCAAACTGGACTTCCTGTGGACAACATTTTTCTGTCACCTGTGCTCTGATCCCTTTCTTCCAAAGAATAATATATAGAATAGTTTTTCAATCTGTGAAGGCCTTGTATATTCTAAATTTAATTCTCTCTTGTGCTCTTTCTCCCCTTATGAGGAACATCATATATTTCATACATGAAGGTAAAGGTGCAACTATTGATGGTGAAAGGTTACATTAAAATGAGTAACAGTTTTGCAAAAAGTAACAACAAATACAAGAATTCTAAAGTAGCAGAAGCATATAAATGATCACTGAAAGGAGCTTCAGGAGTCCTACTTTCTGCTTGAAAGAGTACTGTCACCAACGAGTGCCACTCAAGATCAGTTCACCCAGGGAAAATCTAACCAAAATTCCAATTTTTACTAGACTAGACTAAACTTCTTAGATGAGTAATTATAGCCAACACTTTCTAGCCAGGATTTGAAAACCTTGAATGATGTGCATCTCCACAATCTCTCTGGCTAGCCCATTTCAGAACTCACGCACTAACCTGCCAGTAAAGAAATTTTTTGGTTTTTTGTCCACTGTAAACAACACAAACCACAAAATTTTCCCATTTTCTCTTTTGCTTGTCAATAGCAAGAAGAGTTTGTCTTCATCATCTTCGTTTCTTCAAGAAGATTTAAGTAGGTTTTGCCTTGCCCTCTAGCCTCTGGTCACTGAGTTAAGTAACCCTTTTCTTTAACATCAGGTGCTCAGGTTCTTTACCACCTCAGTAACAGAGCCTGGACACTCAACATCATTCTTATATCAGCCTGGGCAGGAGGAGGAGATTCTATTCCAGGTGCAGCTTCCTCAGGGTTATGAAGAGGGAAATGATAAAAACTCCATTTACTGCACTGAAGTTCAATAAGTTTCTGTTTGCAGAGCCCTGAGATTGATCAGTGTCCCTTTGAAATAACATTAACATTTTAATGGTTCCCTCTTATTCAGTGTCAGTACTCCACTGAGCTGGGCTCCACTGAGGGCTGTCAATCAGCCAAATAATTTAACATTGCCCCTCAGAGTGGAATAGTCCAGTCAAATTTAAGTCCTGTTTACATAGGACTGCTTATCCATCCCAGTTTTTGAAATTACCATAAACCTCACTTAAACTATGTCTGCCTCGCTCCACCCATTAAATTAACCAATTTCCACTTCACAGATGTCCTGGTACTACATGTGTGCAGTACTATATCTATCAGAAAGACTGTGGTATCCCTGCTGCCACTTGACTGCCAGATTTGCGATTCCCTGGCACATTCCTGAAGAGCAATTGGCAAAGATTATTCAGGGGATGTGCAATTTTTATGAAATGTTGCATGAAGGTAGTAAAGCTCTGACCAAGCTTTCAGAAATTCTTTGTACATATGGTTAGTGTGTTTGCAGAGCACCTAATGACATTTAACAAAGCTTATCAGAATCTGCCTGAAGCAAGGGTCTTCACAACAAAAAGGGGGTCTTGGTGATAGAAAAATGTATTGACCAGGCTTTTAATTTTCTGACAATATGAATGTACAGTCCAGAAAGTGCAAAAGTTCATGTAGATAGACTAGGGCTAGAATCTTTTAACTACAGGATAGAAAAATTAATTCAAGCAATGAAATAATAATTTAATTCTAAAGAAATATGGTTGGAATTTCTAAAGTTAAAAGTGGGAAGTCTACAAAGTTTGATGAACTTGTGGAAAGAGTTATATACAAAGTAAAAACATACTGATATATTTACATAAAAATAAACACAATGTCTTGTGTTATCTCAATTACTGTGTCCAGGTTTGGTGCCATCAATTCAAGAAGAACATTTTTGTGCTGGAGCAAGTTTAAAAGGGTGACAAAGCTGGTGAAGGCTCTAGAGAGCAAATCCTCTGAGGAGCAGCTGATGCAGCTGTGGTAGTTTAGCCTGAAAAAAAAAGGAGGTGGGTGACCTTATGGTCACCTTATGGGTGACCTTACTCTACAACTACCTGAAAGGAAGATGCAGCCAGGTGGGGCTCTTCTCCTGGGCAACAACTGACAGGATAAGGGGACAGAGTCTCAAGCTGCACCGTGGGAGGTTTAGATTGGACATTGAGAGGAATTTCTTCATGGAAGGAGTGATTAAACATTGGAATGGACTGTCCAGGGAATCACCATTCCTGGGGGTGTTTAAGAAAAGTCTGGATGAGGCATTTAGGTCATGGTCTAGCTGGCACATAGTGGTGTTCGGTCACAGGCTTGACTCAATGATCTCAGAGGTCTTTACAGACTAGCTGATTCTATGTTTCTGTGATAGGATTCTTAAAAACTCTTCTTTCTTTTCCAAACTCTGGTGCCATAAAAGACAACAATGTTCCACAGAAACACATATTAATAGTTTTTTACCTGTACAGTTTCACTGGAAACCACTCTTTATGGAAATATAGTGCAAGCTGAAAGGAATCAGAAGTGATTAAGAGAAAAATGAAACTCCAGCCTACTGCCAGATTTTCATGAGCTGTGGGGCTACTAGAAGAAGGCCTGCACAGTCAGTATTCAGACAGTATTTTGTTTCAAATTGTAGAGTTTGGAACTGGAGTTTTGGATTTAACTATATTCAGTCTCAATAGATAGTCTGTTCCTGTCCAGATCCTTTATCAAGACATCATAAAAATGTGCACTAGCCTTCCTCACTAACATTTCCATTTCTAGGGAAGGAATTTCACCCATACAAGGAGTATGGAAGCCATGGTGTGAAAAGTGCCCACTTCTCAGGCTTTTATCACACATGAGTTGCACTAGTGTCAAAACCTTTGTAGTAAAACTACTTTTCTTTTTCATAGGAAAAATGCTGGGTTTTTGTTTTTTTCTTTTAGAGAGAAGAAATCATCTTACCTTTAGTTTCTCCCAGCCACTCCTTACAGTCTATAGGTGTAACTCCTGGTGCCTTTACTTCCACCAAGGTCCCATTTTTATTCCTTTCACACCTGCCCATTGGAGAGAATGACCTCAAGCCTTAGTCTCATAGAAGTGACAATGTCACCATACACCATATGCACACATGTCACAGTAGCATTTTAATGTGCATTATGGGCTGGCATTTGTTCTAATTCTTGCTTATTTCTAACTTCTTTCTTGCTTTATTCATAGAGGGCATCATGCATTTCAATCTTGTAAAGGACCTGAGCAACAAATCTACTTAGGTTAATCCATTGAACTGTAAACTAATTTGCAATATAACACACAGAATTTTAACTGTGGAAAATAATCCCATTCTCAGTAAAGTAAACAAAGAGGTTAATACAGAAAGAGTCTTTCATCTTTATTTTAAAAGACATGTAGTCAGAAATTTTATTGTAAATATTAGTTTGACCAATGCTTTCAAAAACTACTCCTCAAACAATTTAACATACAGTCTCTACTCGAAAGAGGACATTAGAGGTACAAATTTATAATTTCATATTAAAATTTAAATACATGTTCTCTCTTATTCCAAATTTAATACAGATACAATCTTTGTTGTCTGGGGAAGATTTTATAAAACATTAATATGTTCCTTGAATTCAATTTTAAAGTCCCATACAGTAGTTTACTCACTCAGGTATAGGATATTCATCATCTTTCTTCCTGCAAGATGTTAATGAATTAAATGCTCAATAAAACTCTATTCTATTTAATAATAGTATGACTAGGTTAACATTTTCAATGCAAAAAAAGAACAACAATATACAAGCAACTCCTGCATCTCCTTCCAACATACAAGATTGTTGCTAATTTTAACTTAGCTGTGTTTTTCAAACAATTTTTTTCAATATTACAGTAAGAGTATTTGGGATAACATTTGTACCTCCATGTATGTATAAAAAGAAGTATAAAATATTAAAAAAATCATAAATAAAGAACTTCTAAACCCATTAAAATTTGCCCCAATATTAGTAAAAGATCAGTATATGCAATCACCACTTTCATGCATGTGTGTCCCTAAGTCCTTTTTAGAACATAAAACATTGGGGCTTCATCCAGATTTCAAACTCCTAACATAATGAACATGGCCTCGTGTCATAATAGGATTGCTTTCATCAATGTCCACACCACCAAAAGCATCAGTAAGGACTTTTTCTACATTATCTAAATTTGGCTTTTTCTACTACAGTAAAGAAAATTATCAAATTTTTGTGAACAGAAGTCTTAATACACTACACTACTTCCAAATCTGACTGAATGGCAACTGCACAGTCTGATAGGCCAGTATCAAAAAAGGAAACTTAAGGACTAGGTGAGTCATGGGGAAACTCAAGAATGACCTGGAATAACAGGAATAACTGTCCCTGTTTCTACAGCAAGTGCAGTTGTTTCTTTCCCTTTAGTTTGACCATGAGGTCCCAATATAACTATGCTGGTCTTTTGTCTTCCATGCCCAGTATCTTGCCCCTGGGCATCACTACCTCACTTGCTTTATGTTGGGCATCCTTAAAAATCTGCCATCTCTGTTCTGCCCGCCAGTTGCTGAGGGCACTTTCCCAGACAGTCCTGCTGAGTACATCCTTGAAGAGCTGGAAGGGGTCCTGGCTTTTCTCTCTGTTTGACCCATGCCCCTCAGGACTGTGAACTCCACCAGTGTGTCACTGCAGTCCAGGCTGCCTTCAATCTTGAGCCCACAGGTTGGTCACTCACACTCGTGACCCTCAGGGTCAGTATCCTATTCCTTCTGGTGGGGCTGTTACCTGGCTGAAGAGGTTATCCTCCATGAATTCTAGGAGTCTCACATGTGAATTCTACCCACAGCTTTCCCAGATTTTACTCTTCCAGTTCTCCTCTCGATCCTGGTGGTAGGGGAGCGAGCAAGCCTGCAGTTTGGCTGCCAGCTGGGGTGAAAGCACAACATAATTCAATGAGAGTATAAGAGCTATTTTTGTTCCTGTGCACATCTCTCCCTAAAAATAGAGGACATTTTATGTTTTTCCAGTTCCCTAAATTAAGGTGTATCAAAGTAAATCAGCTGAAGAAAATATATCAACTCCACACTTGTCAGCTAATAAGCAGGAACTGGTTTTATTTATTAAAACATTAGAGGTGAAAATATCCATTAGTTTTCCTCGTCATGACAGTGATTACACAATTGAACAACAATAACCACTTTTTTTGGTTAAATATGGAGAGGAAATGACAAATTCATAATGAGTAATCTTATTTCTTCTCATAACAATTCTCTTGGGCTCAAAATTTTTGGTAAACCAAAATTTTAGGATTTCAGTTGATTCAGCTTTCAGCATACTGCATACAATAGAGGTTGACATACTTTATTATTAGTATTAGTTTTTCTTCTTTGTCTCTCTCATCATGACTGTGGAGAGATCAAAATTGAGAAATCTACAGAGGCAAGAAAGACATCCTTTGATGTAGAAAATAATCCAGGGAGAATGTGGAAATAGGCACTGGAATGGAAAGAAGCTGCTATAAAAGATCAAAAGAAATAGGTCCCAAAGAGAACTGGCTGAGCAGTAATTGGATGTTTCCTTCTGAAGGGTCTGATTAATGGTAACAGAAGTATAAATTTACCTTAGAGCTCTTTTCTTGTGAGCTTTATGAACATATAGACATATTTATATATATGCATATAGTTATTGCAGAGAACTTCAATGTAATTTGTGCAATACTGTAGAACTATAACACTTTAAAAAAAAAAAGCAAACCAACAACATATTGGATGCACAACCTACTCCATAGAGATCATATATTGCTTCAAATGGTGGTAGCTATATTAAAAACTTCAATTGTTATCAAGATATTGATTTTATAGGGATTTATAATACCCCATTATATATAAGGAAAATTAAAAAACAGAAGGTTGTTAGTGCAAACTTAACTCTTGCACAACAACTAGAGAAATCTAAAATTATGACAAATTAATAATTAAGCTGTGAAACCTCTACAGAGATCAGTGCTTTGGGAGAAGTTCAGAAAGGGAAAGCTTGGATGCTCTAAACAGGATTTTTTAAGGTAATGTAATTAAGTACTGTAGCAACGTTTTTAACAAAGGAAAATTTTCATTTATATTTCTAATTATATTTGCTTTGCATTTTAAAGGACAGCTGAAAAATACTAGCTTGCTAAATAGAAGAATAATTTTCAGGATCTAAAGTATCTTTAAGTAGCTGCAGATTCCTTTCTCTCTAGCTGGGATATGAAATGTTCTATTCAAAAAACCCTGCATTATACTATAATCTTTGTTGTCATAAATATTACAGACCAATTCACAATGCTTTTGATAATTCTTTGAAAGAAAATGCCTAGGGATATAGCTTGGTTTTGGTTCCATACATTACTATAGTTGCATATTAACCAACTCCCAAAAAGCAATCCAGATTTAATCAAAGTAATTCTGTACCTGGTTCCCTCACTTGCATGCAATTTGCCTTTATGAATAACAGCTTTTCTTACACCACTCACAAATAACCGTGTACTATTCTTGTATAGTGTTTTTGAGTTATCTAATGCCTTTTGGAAAATTATTATCAAGATTTTATAACATTTGTCTTCTCCTTACTTGAGAAAAGACACCAACAACAGACAAATGAGGAAACAAACCCAAAAATCAGTATAAACCTATAGCCAAACCAATGCAGGGAAAAAACTTTATAAACCTTGGTGAGAGGTAGCATTATAAAAGAACTTCTTCAGTATAGTATCTGGGAAAGTAAAAGTGGATTTTTTTTGTTTGCTAGACTTCTTTAAAAAAGAACCAACGTAGTAACAATAATTGACTATCCTCATCTATTTTAACTGAGGCAGGAGCAAGAATTTATCCTTGAGGCTAACAAAATACTGACCTCATCTTTCTTCTAAATAATCTATTTATTTCTTACAGGCTTTGAAAATGAAAGAAAACAAATAATTACTTGCCAGACTTTATTTGACAGAATCCAGTTAAATGGTGAAAAATAAAAAACATGGTCCACTGACTTACTTCAACAGAAAGCCTTTAAATGAGAAGGGATTTTTTTTTTCAGAAAGAAGTTGTTGTAATTAAATAGTTTCATATACAGCCAAAAAATCTAGTAGATACTTCATAAAATCCAAGTTTAATATAGCTGTTATTTCCTGGAATTTATGTCATTCTTACACCACCATTGAGCTGGGAAAAAAAGACAAAAAAACAAAACAAAAAAACTAAACAAACAAACAAAAAAACCACCTGAAAAATCTGAAAAGCTTAAAAACTTGAAAACTCCAGTATTTATCAATGGGCATACAGGTCTAGACTTTTCTCAATGCCTGTGAACTGGCTATAATAGTGATGACAGGAACAGGTCTTTAACTGCATTCAAAATTCGTGTGCATTTCCCCTTGCTCCATATGTCTTGTTTCAGTAGAAGAAATTAAAACAAAACAAACAAACAAATGAACAAACAAAAACTCTCACCGAAACAAACAAACAAACAAACAGACCCAAAAACAAAACAACAAAAAAAAACCAACCAGAAATAAAAATCAGTATAAATCTTCTGTCAATTAAAAGGCTGGTTTCCATTCCGTACTATAAACATAATTTCTGTCTTCTACATTATTTGGTAACAATGAATGAGAGATAACAATTTCTGATTGTGATTAACTGAGTCATAAAATATTGGTCTACTTCATCCTCAGATGTTCTTTCCCTTTCTGCTAGACTTAAAAACTTAATATGCTTTAAAACTTGGCTTTTACATGTGGAAAGTGTAAGAACAATGTCTTGAATATCAGGTATCAGAACAAATATAAGAAAATTCATAGTGAATTAAAGACAAAACAGAAAGATAACTCTTCCAAAACTCTGAAATGCTTACAAATAACCTAATCTTTGTTGCAATTCCCTAGTTCATTAAGGCTGAGCCCTTTTTGATCCATATTGTTATTTATAAATGTCTGCTCAGACAAGAAAGATTAGAATAACCCTTCCTTCTAAAGGCCCTATCCACCAAAATAAATTATGAACATCCCATCCTACATTAATCAGGCAGCCACTGTAGATGTGGTATGGCTCATCTGTTCACACTTCCATTGAAAAATATTTTAATCACTACAGATTTTCCTTTCTTCCCGTGAAAGAACAAAAAGAGAAAAAGCCCAAAACTGTTACTAGCAAAAAAGGTTTAAATTCTGCTTTAGGAATGAGGATCAGTAATTTACCCTTTGTTATGTAAAATTCCATCCCAAACTCACTTCTGGTTATAATCCCATGTACAGTTTTGGTATTTCCAAGTCCCACTGCCATTTCCCCATGAAAATTAAATAAATTATTAATGTATGGCATAAACGTAAACGTATCTAACAGGCTAGCAAACTCTGCCCATTATCTACCTAGGAAAATAATATTTGGGATTTCTAAAACCATGATGAAAAATAAAATTCAGAAATCTCTTACCATTTTTTAAAACTTTATGGAAGTTTAGGTGTATAAAGTTACCATAGCTCAGAAGTAATACTTCAGACACGGAAACCAATGGTTTTGAAACAATAGAGTAACTAATATCTAATAAATAATAATAATAACTTATATCGTGTTAACTATCTTAGGTACCTGGGTGCATTTACTTCAATTTATAAGCTTTCTGTTTTGGAATACTCAAAAGTTATACAATTATTCCTGGCAATTTACTAGTTTTCAACCATGGTGAGTTATTTCTTTCACTATTTCTTTCCTCCCTTGGTAAAAAACAAGAGTACCTATTTGCTTAAGAATTAATAAAAATAATCATGACACAGAAGTTATTTTAAGACAGTCTAGTTTCTCAGAGTATAAAACTAGAAGACACAAAATTATAGAAATTAAGAAAAATGTTCTATTTTTTTCCTATAAGGAGTTAAATTGAAATGCAGGGATACCTAGTTTATTTGCTGTGTAAAACCCTGTGCAATGACTGAAGGACACGGACCATGCTAGGTGAGAAAAAGTCACATTATTGCACTAATCACCAGTATTTATAGTTCTCTGTGTTCCGTACAAAATTTCCCACTTTGCCCCTGTTCCCTTAGCAACACAATCCTTTCGGTTATCAAGCCCCTGTCACATCCTTTGGTGCCAGCAATGTCCTTGTTACATCTTCTCTCGTCAGAGCAGCCAGAGACACCAGACGTGATGTCTTTCTGCACTTCTGTCCTTGCCTTATCTCTCCCACTGTACCAGGGCCAGCAGGTCTGTGCTGCTGCCCAGCTCAGCTTCTGCAGCTGTCTGATCCCCCACAGCCCTGGAATGCTGTCACTGCTGATGACAGGCCACAGGTGCTCTACTACCTTTGCAAATCCTCAGGACTGGTCTTGTTGGGTTTGATCTGTCTGAACTTTGTATGCCTGCAGTTTTGTTTAACTTGGTGTAGGTGTGATGATAATTTCTCTACTTGAACAAGTATCTGTGGCTAATTTGCATTATTCTTGCTTATTTTTATAAAGATAACAGAGTTTTACAGCCATAACAAACATTAACCTGTGGGTGATATTTACAACTTTTAGCACAATGATGTAATATACAGAAATACTGCCCTGGTACGTACAACAGAAAGTGCCCTGACAAGCTGAGAGAGGAGTACAGACATGGAGTGATAAAACATGGGGTATAGGTCTGGCACTGGAAAGACTGCAAAAAGAGTAATTCATGAAATGGCAGTAAAAGAAATGTAAATGAAAGAGGAAAAAAAATCGGTTTAGTGGCAACAAAGATAAAGAAGAAATAGTATTTAAAATATACAAAAATCAGACTTATTATGGAGGCCAGTGAAGTAAAAAACTGTTAACCAAGACATGAAAGTGACACCAAGTTGATCCTAATGCTTGGAAGGAAACATGAACATCAACAGAATATGTTATCTGATGAAGAACTCTAAGAAGCACATTGCTTCCCCCTCCAGCAGCTGAAACTGCTGGTTTTAAAACCTGGGAGAGCAATGAAAGGTGACCATAACCTCAAGAAAAGTAATGGTTACTATAAACATGTAAGTTACAATTTTAATGGTATGATAATTACTATTGAGATCTTCTCTGCAGGGAAATATTGTAAATATTGCTATTTGCCTTTATTTCTGTAATAATTAGATCTAGACTAAAAATTATTTTTCAATTAGGTTTTTAATATTTAAATAATAGTGATAATAATACTAATGAATTCTTAGCTTTATAGATGAATTGTGTTTTCTGTTTGAGCATAAACAAGATTGTGGGAACATTTGATTTTTTACAGAGGTAATCTTTGCGAACAAATTGGTTTCTCTAGTGAAAACTACATTCCAGTAATAACAAACCAAATCTGAATTTCTAAGTACCTTGCATATATCCTCCTGTAGTGTGTTTTAAACAGAAATTTGATTTCCTCAGTAATTACTTGTGTGAAAAAGGAAAAAAAAAAACCAAAAAAAAAGTATTATTACTGTTATTATTTCTCAGACAGCTGTTTCTTGCCTGCGTTTTGGAGAAATCAATGATGCTGGCAATGATCTGGTATAACATATCCCAGGTTTCACTGCATTTAAAAATATGCTCCCTACATATTTTAAAGATCCTTATTAAAATTGCTGTTAATTAATAATAACAATCATAATTTAAAAAATAATTACCTTTATTGTTTCTTATATGTTTTTTAAAAATAATATTTTGGTTAAAGGTACTTTGTAACACGATGAGAAATAATTTTCTCTATTAAAATTTCAGCTAAAATGGCACCACTTTTTTGGTAGTAAATTTGCTGTACACAGCTGCACTCAAACCTTTTTTAGTGAACTCAAATGTTTTTCTGTGGGACCTACGTCCTGCCTCCATGGCAGCTCAGGTAACTGGCCTGAAGGACAGAGTGCCTAGAAGAACCTGGATAGCTGTTTAAGCTGCAGCCACAAGGGTGAGTGCAGACATTAGAAATTTGAATGACATTTCCTAATAGCACAAAGCCAGGAATTTATATCCTTCTGAAGCCATTAGCCCTGAAAACCTGATGGATTCTAGCTGTTAATCAGCCCAGGATAAACGATGTCTTCTTCCCAGTGAAGACAGCAGCTCTGCAGGCAGCATCTCTGGAAGAATGATACCTAAGGCAGCTGCCACACTGCCATTCAGAGCAACCAAGCTCTCACAACACTCCCTGTTGGGATATTCCTACAGATTTTAAAAAATAGAAAAGAGATGACCAGTTGAGGTTGGGTTTGCATGCCACCGATGGCCAGAGAAAGACATAATAATTAGAAATGGACTAAGTATTTCAGAAAATACTAGTAAGTGAAACTCTAGTAAATGCCACTCAAAAATTATGAACAAAAATTAAGAGGACATCCATATGTTTTTGTTGGGTCATTCTTCACGGACCAGAGAAAATGTCTTGCAATACTAGCTGAAGAATTACAGAAAAGTTATCATAAAAAAAAGGTTTTCATATTCTCTAGTATGCAAAGCAAATATTCTAAGAAAACAGCAGATGTGCATGTGTGCATGCATGTGTGCATGTGTGCATGCATTTATGCATGTGTATATTTGCATCTGGGGGAGTACAAGTCTTTTGCAGATTTCTAAAGAGGAAATAAGATGGTCTTTTGAGAGAGAAGCCTGTAGAACCAGAATTTAAACTGAATATTCCATATTAAATTCTTTCTATATACATCTATACAAATTTAAAATTGGAATTTCCAACATAAGTTCAAAAAAAAGTTTAGAATTAAAATTATATCTTTTCCCCATTCTCAATTTTTAACTATGCTTTTACTCATATTATGATTTGTAATGCAGTCTTAGTATGATAATTAATTAACATTTTTATTCCACATCTATTTTCAGTACATATGGAATCAATGCTATTACAGATATATTGGTACAACAGTACAGAATCTCTGGCTCCAGGATTACACTCTATAACAAAAAAAAAAAGAAATAAAAAAGAAGACAAAACTATCAAAGTTAAAAAGTTATGAAGGGTATGTAAATTAACTCCTTAAAAAAAAAAGTGAAAACTGAGAACAGTAGAATTTATTTTTCTAGGTATAATTATATCCACCCTATCAAAAAATCTCTTCTTATTTTTCCCAGTAGATTCCACATCCTCTTAAGTTTTCCTCCTAACCTATACTCTCTTTATGACCATTGTCTTTCACATAAAAAACATGGATAATCAGTGCCTTGTGTTCACATCAGCTATTTTAAATCTTAGAATTAAATCTACGCTTCCATCACTCCAGCATATGACCTGTTGTTTCAGTCAATTATTTCTTAATAGTGTTTGGCTGGCATTATATTAATTTTGAATGAAAAGACTGCTATAATGTGGACTAGACTCAAATTTAGGATGTCTAAGTAGCTTTTTCCAATATAATAATGTAAGACAGTAAAATATAATTGTTTTCATTATCTGTTATCATTAACATTTCAATCTCCCTCAGCTGTTTGGGAAGATAGGACCAACCTTATTGCAAGTTTAAAAATCATGTAAGTAAATCTGCTTACAGTAGTTCCAATTCTGGATATGTCATTTAAGCTGACACAATTAAACTGTTTTCTGGATCATAAAGGAAAAGTGCCAGCTCTTTCCTAAGAATTCTGTACTTCTGTGGCTGAGTCTGAAATAAAAAATTCTGTTAAGAAGTTGGCTCATTTGTTAAATCAAGATGCCACTCTTTGTGGGGTAGAGCCATCTCCTGTCTGTCTCCCTCACTGACACCCATTTGAGGAAGATCATGTGAATAAAGCTAAGAGAGAATTCAAATAGAATTCTGGGCTTAATTTAAGATCTCTGGCCCATTATTTCTTTCAGGTGATAACTTTTGTGAAGGCTGAATAACAAGCACTTTAAAAATCAATGCATGCTAACAATATTATGAATGGTTGTAGAAATTAGGTTGTTGGCATTTTGCCAAATGAATATTACAGGGTGGCTGAAGGCAAAGATGCATAGCAGGATTAGGAGATTGTCAAAAATAATGTAAGTGCCTTGTGATTTATTCCTAGAGTATTTCTTTACCGTTACAAATATTGAGACTATATAATAACTGTCAGGTGAGTAAGCTCTAAAGGTATTATTTTCAGTTTTAAAGTGTATTTTCATAGCCACCATTTCTATAAATTTTCTCTCATACTATTAGGCATTAAAACAAGGCTTCTTCTCCAGGCCAAAAAATGATAGTGCCATGCCCTCTTGAGAAAGAAAATACAATGACCATTCCAAGTGTGGCAGACACTTTAAATACTCTATAAACAGGAAATAGAATGATGGAATGTGTAGTCTCCTAAGTCTGACCAACAGCAAAATACTATCTTATTTTTTAAAAGGAGACCCAAAATATTTTTTAATGCCTACCTCAACCTATCTGGCCTTTATTCCTGATCTTAAAAAAACCCAACATTTTCAAATGAGATTCTTCTGTCAATATTCATATGGCTTCTAGAGGCAATTACATATCACTACTTTTCTAATTTTATTAATCTGTATTGTTTGCAAAGTTATGCCTTTTACAAGAGAAATATTTCTCTGGATGCAAAATATTAGAAAGAAAGCAGAAAGTTAAGTGAGTAGGGATTTTTTAATATACCATCAAGGGAAAACAATTTGGTGCACAGGAAAGAATAGGTGACATTCCTTAGAACATACTCACAGTCTTTTTTCCTGCACACACATATGAAAAGAGCTTCAGAACACAGTGTGCCCAGCCAAGAGTTAGAAATAGGAACATTGCTTTTCTCTGTTCAACAGAAACAAAGCTCTGCAATAGAAACAATGTTGGGAGAAGAATTCAACACATTTAAGATTCATATTGTTTAAGGTTTTTTCCTTGGATTACATTGTGTTGTACTGGAATAAAACCCGTGAAGGAAGCAAGGAAATATTTGATTTTTCAATGTAGAGCATGGTACTCTAAGAGAACAGCAGAGTATTTAAAATATTTTTTAAAAATCCACTTCTCCGAATAAATTGTTGTAGTTCTTCCTTGTCACATCATCATATTTATAGTTTTAAGTACTTTTAATCAATACAAATTAGGTTTTGGAACTCCTTAGAGGAAAGCCATATCTCACTTTATGTGCAAGAATTATCTTGTATACTGAGATAGTATAAGTACTACTAAAACTATGCATGTAAGGACAGCAATAGTAAACAAAACACATTCAAAATGAGATTTTATTTCTCATAAAAGTACAAAGTGAGACTTCTATCCTTTCATCCTTTCATTTTAATTCTGTTCATGTAGTGTGCAGTAATTTTTGTGTTTTGAGACATGCGAATGCAACTTACCAGCATAGCTGAAATTCTAAAGTATATTCTGGCAAGAGATTAGCATGTTGGGTGATGCCTTCAAATTCACATACTCAGAAAGTTCGGAATATGTTTATCAAACCTATCTTAGTAGTCTGAAGGAATAGAAACTTTTTTCGTAAAGGAACTCAGAGACAGAGATTTCTATCTATATCCTAATATTGTCTTTTCTGGAACACAGGGGATCGCTGTCATTGCCCTAGTTAGAAATGAGGATTTTTTTCCTTTACAGGGGTCAATGTAATTTTTTTTTCCTTTTGTTTTTTTTTTGTTTTTTTGTTTTTTGTTTTTTTTTTTTTTTCTGGAAGAGAAGTATGTATCTGCTAGCTGTAGAAATTACTCTGTAAAGGCAGTCTTCTTTTTTTGATTGCCAAGCTCTGATTTGTTGAAACAAAATTTCCTTTTTCTGCTGAGTAACTGTACACTCTTGGACTAATATTTGAGTAATTTACTTGGCAGACTGGTCTGTAGACAATATTGAAAATAGTAATGCATTACAGCCATCATTGGCAATTATTAATCAAATATAAGTGACATGACACCATGTATGATACTCAACAGAGTATTCCCAGTACACAGGAGGAAAGTCAAAGTAAAGGGCTAATCCTGGAAGGCTGAGAGCATCTACTAAGTAAAATCATCTCTAGAGGAAACACACAGATTTAGCCTGGATCATGTCTTCATCCTACAGTACTCTAAACTTTCTGAGGGAGGACTAATTCTAGTAACCACTGGCATATAAACTATTGCTGTAAACCAGTGAAGGCAAGCCTAATTTCCAATTCTTCCATGCCTATTCAAAACTTTGTCTTTTGAAACTGGAATTAATTAAAACTGGCAAAATGATTAGTGACTAAATATCCACAAAATCTCACTATTAAAATTATCCATTTTGAATGTATTGAGTGTAAAAATAGGTAAGGACTCAGCTACAGTTTTGCAAAACACTCCAGTCTTTGTTCCATTCTTCTTTTCTACATTTTCTCTGTTAAAGTGTCTCTTATTTATTCAGGATCTTACATTTACTTCAACACAAACATTTATGACTGCTACAACCATCTTACTAGGGACTACTTAAAAAGAATTTTGAGGTTCTCTAATAGAGAATATCAAAATGGTAGGAAGTCAATGACTTTCATTCTGGTATGCAACCTCTACTCCAGTGGAGTCTCTAAAAGGGGAAGAGCAACAAGGAAATCCTGAAAAATGTTTTAATTGTCATTTAATTCACAAACTCAAAAGAAATCTTTGTCTCTTTATGAATAAGCTCTCCTCTCCTCTCCTCTCCT
>JAOTQZ010000001.1:22282905-22306033 GCA_026546895.1 Pogonocichla stellata
GCTGACTCACTCTTCTCGGAGGATGAGCGGGCAAGTGGTCAAACTGGCAAGGGGAGCTGGCAGGAGGCAGGGAAAAACCAAAAAAGATAAAGGACATTAAACTCCCTCAAGGGTATCTGTGAAGTTGCTGATGTGAAAAAATATGTTCAAGCTATAAAATTAGCAAGAAAGAGCTTACTCAGCAAAATAACCTCCCAATATTTATCTAAAAATATACTATAACTAAATTAGCACAGAGCAACTTTCTTATTAATTATAAATTAAATTCTTATTTGGTCACCTAATTTAATATCCAGCTTAAATATTCTTTGTACATGACTGTTTGAACTGGGAGGGGAGGATAAAAGAAATCTATCATGAAAAATTAGGGACAAATAAAATGAACTTGAAAGATCATTACATTAGATTCTCCTTCAGATATATACATTCTCAATATATTTGCATACAGAGGTCAAGGGTTTTCGTTATGACTCAAATGAGTAGCAACTGTTGTTTAAAGCAGCATCAGGAATATTTTCTGGAATGGTTTATTTAGATCATTCTGACTTGGTAAAGAAATGCTGTTTCTGTATTCCTATTTTTGTAACTGGAATGTTGAAACTTGCTTTCTCTGTCTCAATTAAAACTAAAGGAAACATCTGGAAGGGCTTCTTTGTAGAGTTTTCTATTTAAGTGCCATGCACTAGAATTTAGGATTATTTAGCAACTTGTATTAGCTAAATTGAAATATTCCTGCATACTCACGTCACTCATCAACTCAGTCTTTACCATAGAAGATTAATATAGGATTAATTACTAACTTCTCCCTTTGATAACACTTCAGCTTAGGAGGTTTTTTGTTGTTGTTGTTTTGGTTTTGTTTTTGTTTTTTAAGAAAGTATTATCTGAAGGAACTTCAGTAAATACATATAATATTTTTCCTGATTTTTTTTTATCTCATAAAATCATTTGTGTCAATGAAACTCACTAAAATTTCTTCAGACCAAATACTATAACTGCTTTCTTCAAGACCAGGATGCTAACATCTCTTAGTGATTGTTGCATCAAAGTCTAAGTATGTAAAGGAGCTAGTGCTTTCACTTCTTCTGCATTTTGAAGAAGTGAAGAAGCTTTAAAGAATTAGGAAAAAAGAGAACTTTAGAATGAGATTTTTGTGAAACAAGTTGTCTAGCTGATATATTATCTCAATTTATTTTTAAGAACTGTTTTCAGCTGTGATATTCATGCTACATATAAAGTGGCAATTAAAAGAAATTTATATTGTATCTCACTAGGTAGAACTTACTAAAGAACAAGAAAATTATGCTTCAGTGCTTCCCTTGAGGATTAAAATTGCCTTAATGGTGTAAGTTGTTTATGATGTACTCAAGACAGAATCTGAGCTAAAAGATCCTGGACAGAATTTTTTTTTAAACACAAAGAAACCCTAATCCTAGATTTATTCTGCAGAAACAAAATGCTAAGAAATTCTGAAAGGAAAGTTATGTGGGAAATAACGTAAGAAAATATCCATTGATTATGGTATATGCTTGCAACTGTATTTACCTATGTACTATGGACCTATGGACATTCAGAAAGTTAAAACTTTAAATCAAAATCTTTACACACACCTGCAATCAGCATAAGTCTTCAGTTTTCCTCTGTCACTGAGAACTGTGTATTTTCTCATTTCTTGTCTAACTTGCTTCAAAGAGTTAAGACATCTTTGACAACTATGAAGATTTTATGGATTGCCTAAAGAACAAAATTTTAGAGGTTTTTGGGATTCATTGTCATAGATGGATTTCTAGGGGGTTTTATCTGGGATCATTTGCAAATGGTTCTGAATGACTGAGATTGAATATTTTCTGGATTTAAAAATAAATGTTAATGGAAAGAAATAAAGCATAATTTAAAAAAATTAGTTCATCAGTGTATAGACAACTTATCCTTGAACTATACATAAAAAAGACAAGTCAAAACTCTTGCAAATATCGAAAAATTGAAAATAAGCAAGAAAATACCGTAAAGTCTACAAAAGGTACAAGGAAAAAAAAATTGGTGTAATAAAGTCCTTGATTCTGAATCAAGATATGTTGAATATCTACCAAAATCTTAATTAAATATTTCAGGGTAGCTTACCTGAATTCAACATGAATTAATTTAAGTTTATGGAGCTGAGATTTTCATTGCATGTATTAGAAATCAAGAAAGATGATTAATATTAAAAATATTTTAGACTAAAAATATTACAACATCAAATACTTTTCTAAAAAAATAGCTGCTACTGGCTCAGAATTTTAAGAACTTTAAAGTTTTCAACAATAATTTATAAATAAAGATATGTGGCTTAAAGGAATTCTTAGACATATTTCAATTATGCTGACATATAAGAGTGCAGAAGAATGAGATTTTTTTCAGGAATTCTCTCGTTTAAAAACCCCCATTATGTCCTATAGGGGTGGGGGGAATGTTTTCTCTGTTTTGTTTTGTTGTGATTTGATTTGCTGGTGCTGTTTTCTTTTCCTCAAAAAATCTCCTAAAGACAGGCTATTTTTTTTCCTACTTATTTTTTATGTAGGATCATTGAAGCATACTATGTCCATTTTATCTGGTGCTGAACTGCTTTGTCAGATTTCTGTCAAGATTGGGAATAATCAGGGAGTAGGCAAAAGAAATGTTTTTGTTGCAACGACTTTTCTTAGTAAATGACTTTGAGAAATATCACTTTCATTTAATGGAATAAGTCAAAGAAAAGACCAAAGAAGGGCAGAAGAATATATACCAATTTAATGAAAGGGAAAATAAAATCCCAGTATATGGCAGAGTGTCATACACCACTATTTGGGGTGATGTTTGTTGTTCCGTTCTAATTCAGAATGTTCACTCATATTTGGGCCTCTAAGAATGAATAGTTGAAAATATTTTACCTAAGGACAAGCTCACAAGCCAATTCTCTAAGAAAATGGAAAATACCTCCTGATTTCCCACAAGAAACAGTTTCTTACTTTAAAGTGTATTTGAAAGGAAAAGCTACAGAGGAGAATGGGGACTGTGTCTGTGCAATACAATTGAAATTTTTAAGGAAATCTTATTAAATTACTCTATTTTTGTAAATTACACTGAGAAAAATTGCTTAAAACACAAACTGATTCCCACAACATGATTTAACAGTGTACAATTTCAAAATCATAGCGAATTTCTGAAAAGAGTAGTTTTCAAAAATCACTGCAAAAACTGAAAAACAAACAACACCCGCAAAAACCCAAAAAACCCAACCAAACAAAAAAATACCCAAACAAACAAAACAGGAAAATAACCACACAAACATTAAAAAAACCCCACACAAAAAGCCACACAAAAAAACCCAAAAAAAGACGCAAAACAAAACTATCTTTATATACAGACACACACATATTTTAAAGTCAACAGAAAGCTGCCAATGTGGAGCATAGTTTTATTCTTTGACATGAAATCCATGTAGTGTGTCCTTGTTTAATGTTTTCCAGACTGTGAGCCATTCTGCCATGTACCCAATTTTCCTTGGAGAAGTTCTGCTGATGAAACTCTCCCATGAATAACAAATATGATAAAGAGCCTTTACATTAATACTGAAAGTAAAGCTACAGTTGGTTTGTATTCACCAGGTCTGTTCACTTTCCATGGCAAAGTAAAATGGTCTCTTTCTTCCCATGAATAATAAAAAGTGAGCCTGAGAGCTCAGCCTGCTCAGCCAGTGCAATTTTTTTTCTTCCATAAATTAATTTCACGTATGTTTATGAAAATACATGTATTTTTCTAGCTTAAGTATAAATCAGTGTTAGCTATAATGAAATAATTTGCAGTCCAACAGAGACTGGAAACTTTAAAGTGTTCTCTCTAATCTTAGGAAAGCTACTTGTATATGTGGTGTAGTCCATCTAACAGCAAGGAATCACAGCAAGGAATTTTATCTAAAATTTACTGATTACAAATATTTGAAAGTTTTTAAATACCCATTATTTTTCTTCTGAAAAACAAAATGAAAATAAAAAACAGCCACAGCTCCGTTTAAGTCCTTTCCAATTAGAATTGTACAATTAGCATCTAAATCTGTTTTATTTGCAGTCCTTTATTAAATTGCTCTAAAAGCAATCTCTCTTTAATCTTCCCTTCTCAAAGCAGAGTAGGACCAGTTCTTCGTCTCTCTCTCTCCTCATATACTGCAAGAACTTCATTCCTCTAAGCATCTTGGTGGCCTACGTTGGACTTCTTCCAGTTTGTCAACCCCTCTCCTGCACAGGGAGAACAGAGCTATGAATAGTATCTTACATGTGGCCTCACCAAAGTTGAATAATCACTACCTTCAATATTCCAGGTATGCTTTTGCTAATTAATATGGCACGCAGTGTAGTTTTGCCTTCACCACTGGAACACAGTTAAATTGATAGAGGAACTTGTGTTTCCCAATCCGGGCTCATCTTTACTCCAATTATGAATCTTTTTGATGTTTCATATTGCTGTATATTTTATTCTCAGAAATAATCTTTCCCATCTAAGTAAACTGACAACATCCATGATGTCTTTTCACCTTCCATCCATTACTCAGAAGTTTTGGATTCTGAAGATTTTGCTTCTATGTTTCCTTTCAATTGCAATTATTGTAAATATAGAGTATTCCTAATTACTTGGTGAGTTTTATAAAGTGTGATGAAAAGCATACTTTCTTTACCAGATGCCTGAAGGTTTGTCTTAGCCCAGGAATGCATACTGAGGAGGTTTGACACTGTCTCGTGCAACTTATAATTTCTTTTATGTGGTTTCTTCTACCCAATTCTGTCTTAGAGGCATGAAGCAGATTAGAATTTCAAAGATTATTAGAAAGAATATTAGAATACAGGGGAAATGGATTTATATTCTTTTATGCTTTTTCAATCTTTTTATTCCTATTTCATTTATCAGGTAGAAAGAGAAAAATAATAACCCTTTGGTTATAGGGGTTACGCTTTTAGAAAATCAGAAAAGGATCATGTATCCATAACCTGCGTGCACTATTTCCATCATTGTTCTTAATAACAGGCATTTCATGGGCTTTAAAGATAGAATGGCTTTTTAAGTAAGACAGACTGCTATTGACTGAATTCAATACCTTCTACTTTATATTTAGAATTTAGATATAAACCTGATTTGTTTTAGTTGCACTTTATTTATTTTAATTATTTAATTGGATAACTGAAGTATAAGTTCACTGAGTCCTTTGGTATCTTATATTTTTATCATAGAATCATAGAATCATTAAGACTGGGAAAGATATCTAGTATCATCAAGTTTAGCCTTTGACTGGACACCACCATGTCAACAAGACCATGACAATAAGTGCTATGTCCAGCCATTTCTTGAATACTCTAGGTAGGGAAGGTGACTCCACCACCTTGCTGAACAGCTCATTCCAATGTCTGACCACCATTTCTGTGAAGAAATTATTCCTGATGTCCAGTCTTAACCTCCCTCCCCTGATGCATCTTGAGGCCATTTTCTCTTGTCTCAAAATATCAAGGAGATATAAAAGACATGATTCAGTTACTTGAGCATATGTTTCCCTTCAGACAGTCATCACAAGATACTCACAAAGAGACCTCGGAAGAAGCCTGCATGGTGCAGAGCAACAGATGGGATAAAGCTAAGGGTCACAGAGAAAACTGGATGTGTATTCCACAGCCAGACTACAAGGGATTAGGATTTCTCTTTAAGTTGCCTTCAGTGATGCAGGAATTAACACGTGAATTTAAGATTTACATTTTATTGTCAGTTACAGCCTAATAAATAGCTTTCCAGCCACTCTATCCCTAGCTTGTAGCACTGCATGGGGTGGTTGTGGCCCAAGTGCAGGACCTGATGGTTAGCCTCCTTGAACTCATGGAGTTGGTGTCAGGCCATGGATTCAGCCTGTCCAGATCCCTCTGCAGAGCCTTTCTACCCTCCAGCACTGCAACACTGCCACCCTTCTTAGTATCATCTGCAAATTGACTGAGCAGGCACTCACACCCCTCAGCCAGATCATAAAGACATTAAATAGGGTTGTCAAAAAATACTGAGCCCTGGGGAGCCCATCTTGTGACTGGTCCACAGCTGGATGGAACTCCATTCAGCACCACTGGCTGAGCCCAGCCATCCTGCCACTCTTTCACCTAAGGAGCAGTGCATCCATCAAAGCCATGAGAAGGCACTTTCTCTCCAGAATGCTGAGAAATACAGTATCAAAGGCTTTACTAAAGTCCAGGTAGACAATAGCCTTTCCTTCACCCACTGTGTAGCTGCCATAGCAGGAGATCAAGTTGGTCAAGCAAAACCCATTCTGGCTGAGCCTGTTTGCCGGGTTGTCCTGCATGTGCCCCATGATGGCATCCAGGATCTGCTCCACTGTCTTTTCCAGAACTGAAGTCAGGCTATGGAGCCTCCTTCCAACTTTTTTTTGCAGATGGGCATCATAACCACCAACTTCAAGTCAGCTGGGACACTCTGGTTGGTTAGGACTGCTGGTAAATGCTTAAAGTGGCTCAGCAAGCTCTTCTGCCAGCTCCATCAGTACTCTTGGGGGGATCCCATACAGCCAGTCAGAGACACCAAAGAGAAGTGGCAGAACAGATACTTTTCAAATTTTTTTTTTCCACTTGCCTCAAAGTAGGCATACTTGGAACCTACTCATCTAGTTAAATAACTAAAGCTTCCATAAATACCTAAAAATTAAGAAGAATTTTTCATTCTTTAAAGAACATCTGTAGAAGAGAAAATCGTGTTGCTGTTTAACTTTATCCAATACTTACACTATCATAGTACTTACTTTAGAAATGGAAGATCTGTATTCAACAAACGCCTCCTCCTGATAATTTGTATATACTTATTTCTGAAGTGAGAGCCAAAACAAGCAGTCAAAACAATAGAAACATTATAAAAGAATTATAATATTACAGACAAAAATTTAGATTACTATTAATTCCCAGGTAATGAATAATTAAACAAGATTTATTTTAAGGGATTGCTCACTTGGATTTAAATTACATTACAGGCTTCTGAATATCTCTATAGACTTCAATTTTTGTCTAGAAGTAGAAAAAGAAGTCAGCAGAAAAAAAATCTATGCAGAACTGTCTTTTCTGAAAGACATTTCTGGATATAAGTTCAAGATTTGAAAACTGAGGTTTTGTTTCTTTTTTAATGTCTCCTGTCCATGAATTTCTTTAGTTCATCAAAATATATGGATAAGACAAGAAGCTCCATAGTTTTCCCAGGCCATTATCTATAATTTCAGATCATGCTTTTATAGTTCCCTCTTTCTCAGTTTATATATTTTTTTTAATTGCAGAAAAGTATAACCATTAATCCTTTCCAAGCAGAACCTATGTAGAATGCAAGCGTATCTTGCTCATGCTTAAATGCTTTCTATATGGAATTACTTTTATTTTAGAAGACATGAGAAACAACAGTCTTTTTGTTCTCCGATTGCTTTCTTGCCTGTCTCATAACTGAATTTAAATTACAATATTTTAATTGAGTAGAAATATTTTTGTAAGTATGAATATACATCATTTGTTTGGGGAACAAAAATTCTTGCTGTTTAAGAGTATCTTAGATTTATTTATAATATAGAAAATGACCACTTTATTAAATGCCTTGCTATGAGGATAACCATGGATAGGCAAACAAAAATCCTGACATTGAGAAGAAAAGCTACTCTTCATTTGGACCCCTATCTGGGTGATTCATGTTAAACTGGATAAAAAAATGGAAAATTAGTTTTCTCTCTGTAATTGACAGAGAAACTTTAGGAACCAATAGACTTTTCTCTAGCATCTATTTATCAGAGAACTAAAAAAAACCAAACTCCTAAGTTCATGTGCTTTGCATAGACAGAGTAATTTTTAATAAATAAATTATGTATTTAATCTGTGATTTGGTGTGGGATGGGTTTTTTGTTGTTGTTTTATTTGTTTTTTGCTTTTTTCCCAAATATGAAATTCAGCTTGGTTTTGTTAGAAGAAACAATAAAATTTTTGTTAATTGCTTCTCCTGTTACATTCAGAACTGAAAATTTTAATTGCATTATAGAAATGCTGAAGTCTGAATTTATTAAAAATACTAGCCAGTATAAATTTGTATTATGTTCAATTGAATTTATTTTCTCTATGAGGTAGACAGGTGTTTGCAATTCAGCCTTTACTTCAAAATTTACCCCTGATTTTCTTTCAAATCAGGAATTTATACATTGGAGTCATAAAAAAATTGATTAATTTAAATAATGAAGTGATTATGGAGTACCAGAACCAGTGCTTCCCTGGATATTGGGGTGAAAGACATGTCTAACTACCTTAGTGCCTCTTAAATTTTTGCTCACAGAATTGTTTGCATTTAAATATATTAGGATACACCGTGGCCGCCTTAATGCAGATTTACCTGCTTTGTCCAATTGGGTTTGGACACTCCAACATTCATTTTTCTTTAATTTCCCTTGGGAATTTGTCTAACAGATCTGACTGTTAGCAAATATTTCCTCATTCAATCTTAATTTTAATTTCTCATTTTGTCTGATTATATTGAATTATTCTTACATATACCTACTTTAACAACTCTATTCATTTCTTGTTTACAATCTATGAATAAGATGAACTACCTTTATAAACTCTGTTTCTTTGGTAATTTTTTACGTGGAGTACATATTACAAAATCTTTTTTTAACTTTTTTTCTTAAATCACTGAAACAGTAAAGTTCAGTTTGGTTTGTTGGTGGTTTTTTCAATTCTTAAAATAGGTTTTTAAGACGGTCAAATGCTCAAAATAATGAAAATTGAAGCTCTGTAGTCCTGGGGTGTTTAAAATTTCATAACTTTGTGATTTAAAAGCACCCACTCTGAAGAAATAATGTAACAGTGCATTCTGCTATTGTCCTGCCGGATCACATAGATAAGCTTTCTTGATTATTTGTATACAGTGTCAAAAAATGGTTTTTTTAATCATTTTCCTACAATAACAGCAATTTGCTGTTTATTTTCTTCTTGAGATCATCATACAAGCTAAATATTGTCCAAATCTTTTAACTGCTGTCAAAGAGTTACCAAGGCCAGTGAAACTCACCGGCTGTGCGAGGTACATATGGAACACGTGGGAGGATTTTCCTCGGGGAATCTAGGGGTTCTCCATCACAGGGCAGAGAGACAGCAATGTGTCCTTGAGCAGTAAAGCCCTTTACACCATCTGAGATGCTGCAAAGTCTCAGAATACCTTCAGGAGGTACCATCTGACCTGAGACAAATGGGAAGTGCAAGCCACTTCCAAGTGGAATCTGACAATCAACTTGCAGAGTAGGATATTTCACATGCTACCAGTTATTTAAACATAGGCAACCAAATAGATCCTACATCTGTAAAGTAAATATATATATATATCTAGATATATATCTAGATTTCTATATCTGAACTTGTCTTAATCAGAAGTTGACTGTCATTCAACAGTGGAAAAATTTAGTTAACTAAATGTAAGTGCATCTGTTTTAACTTTCAAAATTTCACAGCCTTGTCTTCAACTGCTGATACAAAACAAGGCAGAAGTAGGATCACATGTGCCAGCACAATCCAACTGCTGGAATAACTTGGACTACCTTAAAAGGCAGAGATGTCTTTGCATAAAAATGAATTGAAGCCTGGGTATGCTGATTATTCCATGGAGAGTAGCAGTAACACGAGTTAGTCAACGGAGACAGATTCCTTCAAGGCACATTTCATATGTCTTTCAAGTTATAGCATCTGGATGAAATTAATTATGTGATATGTGTCCTTTTAACTATAAAGATGTTCTAAATGACCAGATTAGCTCAACAAAAGTCACACTGTAAATGTCTATATTCGTTGCTGAAATTCCAAGTATCTCTACGTGATAGATTTCAGGATTATGTAAACGTGCTCTTCAAGCTGCACATTAGCCAGTTAGAATCTCTGAATCTGATACTTAGTAAGCACAGTCTAATGGAAATTAAGATATATTAGTTAAATCTCAGTGGCATATTAATACTCAGCTTCTCTTTCGGAACTGTCCGGTGTATAGCCAATTGCTTGACTAAAGCACTGATCAAACTTAAATTTATTAAATTTAATGCAAACTTGTATCATTAAGTCAAATAAATCTAAGACATCTCTAATGCTTCAGGTGCTGTGTAAAAATATCCAAAAAACTAGAAAATTTGTAACTACCCAGATTTATGAGTGGAATTTGATTGCTTAATTATGGACATCTCATTTGAGATTTGGGTTAAAAGGTATGTCATGGCACAGACCTGCTGCAGTTCTGCCTTCTATACCAGTTGCTGGAAGTTATGGGATATACTCAAGGGAATTCTCTCAACAAACACTAGTTGCTGAACTAGTATTTAGGCTACTGGCTTATATGCCAAAGCCTTCAAGAGTTTTGTCAGCTGCAGTTTAAGTTGTAGCAAAGTAACCCTTTCCTTTCATTATTTGCATACAAAAATGAAACTGTCACAGCTACGTATGTTAAATGAGAAAATATATTGGTTTAGATAATTCAGCTTAGACTGAAATAATTACTTAAATAAACATTAATTCCAGTATTGTCTATGTAACCTGGATGAAAAAAAAGTCATTATGGTTCAGTAGAGACTAATATAATTTAAAAAAAAGAGAGAGAAAAAAGAGCATTTGAGAGCAATTACTCACTTAGAAAAACATTCATGTATATGTTTTAAAGACATATTTTAAGGCTGGTGAAAAATTACTACAATATTTGCTGTAATATAAGCTATCTTTTGTAGAAGAGAAGCAAAGGACATGACACTGATATGAAGCACTGTATTTTGAGTATGAAATCAGCATGTTTGAAGCTATCAAGCTTTAAGATTTTAAAAATATTTAGTTACATTGTTATCTGCAACCAGACATTTATACAAATGCAATACAAGATCTAAAGTAAATTAGAATCCTTTTGGAGCAACAAGTAAAGACTAGACAGAATATTTTGCATTAAAAATGATGATATGTCCCTCTGTTTAGGAGTCTCAATTCTATTTTTCAAGCAGAATTTAGGTCAAGATTAAGATATAGATTTAGGTACAAATAAGGCAATTATACAAAACTTGGGAAGAGTGTAAGTTTAGCTATAAATGTGAATAACGTGAATAAAATATAAATTAAGCTGCCATTAATCTATTTAAAATAACTTTTAGGGGACTTTTATTTCCTGTCTTACTGGTGCCATTCAAGAATGGCTTAGATACACCGTCTCAGTTCTCTTGAATTTGCCAGGTAACACAGATGCTGGCCACATACTAGGGAATCTCAGAGGATACTGTATGCCTCTGATTAGGCAAGCGAAAAAAATCACTGAATTTAATTGTTCATGGAATCTGGACAGCAGATCAGCTGACTGAGGAAATCTATTGATCAATTGAGACTTACTCATCTAGAAGATGAATCATCAGGCTCATAAAGGTGCTTTGGATACACTGTAGTGCTGAAATGTGGTAGGACTGCACACCGAAGATAATGCCCCTTGCAGGAGTTTCAGCTAACATCCAAAACTGTTGGGCATGACCAGAGAAATTGCTGAATGTGACAGATGACCATGTAAGAAATGGTGAAAGTTACAGTTCTGGGCTTCTCAGTACAAGAGAGAGATGCAGCTGAACTCCAATAAAGGGTCACTAAGATGATAAAAGGACTGGAGCATCACTCCTGTGAGACTGAAGCGGATGAGTGTGTTTAACCTGGAGAAGATTCATGGGGAATCTCATCTGTGTATAAAGATACCTGAAGGGAGAGGTCACCAGCAGACTGAATGATCAATACTTGTTAGGTATCATTCCTCTGCAAAATTTCCTAACCTTGTTCCAAGTCATCATAGAGCTAGATTCGTTTGATATATTCTGCTTGTACCTAATTTGTTTGCTTATTTTGTTCTTGGAAGTAGTTCAACCACTTTTCCCGGCACTTTAATAAATTGAACCTGAGGAGATACTATGCATGGAAAATCACATTCTGAATAATTATATATTGATACAATTTTATATGTAACTGGAAATAATCTTCTAAAGGGACGTTTTTGTGTTCTAAGTACAATCACATATAATTCTGACTGCAAATTTTTGTAGGGACTGTACGTACGTTATTTCCTATGGGTACATTGCTCAGAAAGTAGGGTATTTTTCATATTATCCACATATCTGGATATCACATTTGCTATTACACAACCACATATGTCATTATGACTACCTAAACATAGGTGTTAACAGAAATTAGTGTTGATAAGTGAGAGTGGGTAAAAAGTCAGTCCAAATTTCTACCAAGTCATTTTGAATTTGATTGCACTAGGAAGAAGATTAGTTGCAGCCAAATGTATATAGTCTTGTCAAATAAAAAGTTATTTGAGGATTTTGTGAGACAAATTTTTGTGTGAGTGTTTTTTAACTAGAGCTCAAAAAACCCACACAACTCAAGCAGCCAACAAGCAAACAAACTGTATAATGTAAATAACAATGAATGTTGTCTATGGCAGCATGACTTTTGGCAGATTTGCTATAAAATTAGTTTCTCAGAAAGTTTAAAGAAGGAGCAGGAAAGAAGAAATAATTGGACTTTTACGAGCAAAGGGAAAATATCAATTCATTCAGTGGATAATGATCCGGACCACTTAAGTTGCTTCTTACGGGGAAAGGAAATAAAAAGGAATTTTGAATTAGAACAAAATATTCACACTAAAAATAATCTCATGACTAGTCAAGAATATTCAGCTAAAATAGAACTAAATGCTCCTCTTAATTTATAATTTTTCAGTGCTGGTGACAGATACGCCACATTTGTCAACATCATTCCTATATAGTTGATCTTTGATGAAAGTGATGTTATCTTTATACAGTTCAGATCATGTATATAAATAAAATAAAATAAAATAAAATAAAATAAAATACATTTCACATTTTTATTTGTTTCAGTAGTTTTTTATTCAGTATGCTCAATCACATCTATTAGGAGGTTTTCACAGCAATTTATGCAAAGCAAAAAGACTTTAATAAAATTATATTATAATCACAAAGATATGTGTCTAGTATTCAAAAAACATTTGTTTGGGCTAATATTTTCCAGGCTTTGTGTGCCTATGCAAACATTGCTTTCCGCAAAGTTTCAGTCAGACAATTTTGATTAATTCCAACCGTTTTTCTGGGAACAGGGTTAGTTTTTCTAATGTGTAAACTTTTAACTGAGGCTACCTCTACAGCTGATTTACTACTCCTTCTTTAAATCTAGATTCTTGATTTTTTTTATCGTCATTTCCTAATGGAAATGTACACTGATGGTGCACAGGATTTGGAAAACTTTTCAGACGTCTGAATTTCATCCAAAATCTTTAACTATCTGTCATGTTGCACACATGGTTACTTCCCACTTTTATTTATCATATTGTGGTCAAATAGGGCAACAGGCAATGCAAATCTGTTAATATATATAACTTTTATGACTTTATAAAATGTCTTTTAACGATATGAGTCACAATTGTACAGAAAATTGCCAAATATCATTTTCAACTTTTAGAAAAAAAAAGCCCTGTATTTTTGAAAGAAAATTAGGAAACATTTTTTGACCTCAATAGTGTTCCATGTTCTTTGTTACATTCAATTTATTGCCAACTTTACATCGATGACTGTTGTAGTCCTGTAGTACTGTTTTTTCTTCATTGAAAAATTCAAGCAAGATAGACTGATCTGTTTCATGCTGGTTCCTTTATGCTTTCTGCTGATTCCCGTTGCATTCTTCTATCATCTGACTGTAGTTTAGAGACTCTGATGTGCCCCTGCTGAATATTGTCATTTGATTACTTTACTATATATTGAATATATTTCCATCTTTCAGTTACTCTTTTCTACGAGTCCTGAATGCTTTCATAGTCACATTTGTCATGTTCCAGTTTAATTTATATGCTTATGCAGAGAAATCCCGATCTCTGTTAGTCACTCTATTTTCCCAAATTCTCAGGGGCATCATTTTAATTATTACTATATCAGGGATATTCAAGATAAACATGATAGCTATCAGAACACATTTTAGAGCTTCTGCAAGTGCAATGCTCGGGTATATAAGTCAAGAGTTGTAGAAAGTTGTCATTTTTGTTTGTCCATGAGACACTGCCAAAACCTGAATTCTGTTTCCTGAATGCCTGCCCAAAGGCAAAGTGCTATTCAAAATGTGGCAGCTGGTGCTGGGCAGTAGTAAGGTGTCTTTTCTCTAGATGCCACATCTCCACAGAGGTCAGTCATTCTCAGCAGCTGTGGTGGAACCACCCATGGCAGTCACTGGAGGTAACAACGCCTTCACTCGATCGTTTTACCTGCAATTCCTGTAGCTGACAGTTAGTAAAGCAAATCAAGATCCTATCTATGATTGGTTGTATACTGTACACAGGGTGCAGCTAAGGGTATTGCATAAAAATTGTATTAATAGATAACAGTGCACCTTATTACCGATATAAAGGAAACACTTGAGGGAGTATTGAGAGATGGAGTCGTAACCCAAATTAAATTACTTGTTCATTGTGACATAGCCACAGAGAAATAAATCAGCTTCTCAGATATTTATTTAATCTATAAAGATTGTTACAGTACAGTAAATGACACAATATATGCACTAGAAGCAAAATTGTTTTGTATTACAGGATATGGACCTTTATTTTTTTGACAGAGAATGCATGGCTATCACTTGATGTCAACGAGTTTTAAAAGCAAAGAATGAACAGAGCTCAAGCAGGAGAAAAATGGCAGTGAATGAAGCTTAAGGATCTTATTTATCATTGAGCATCTTAAACAGAACTGCCAGTAGTATTGTGTGACTATGGTTCAATTTTAAGTAGAAACATTTTTCTGACTAAGGAAGCATATATAAAACAGAATAATTCCAAGCATATTCAGAGCTATATTTATTTATATTTTAAGTAATTTATCGTCTGCCTGAATTTTAACAGATGTTAACTCAACTAATTCAGGATTTTGGCAGATTTCACTGCGTAAGTATTTAGCATCAGAGGGTGAATTTATTATTCCATTATCATCTGTGAAGGAACAATGAAAAATAGTGCAATAAGTTCTGAGATATATAGAAGTTGGCGCTGAAAAATGAATTGATGAATGCTGTTTACATCTCATAGTACTACAGATTTGTTTTCCAGATATTTCACAGTATCTATGTTGCACCTGACAGCTTCAAGAGGAATAGATTTTTGCAGCACCTCTGATGCTCCTATCCAGAACAACACTCCCGATATTTTAGCATCAAAAATTTCAAACACTTTCCCAAAGAAAAGGTGTTTTTGATGTGGCCACAAATACTTTTTCTGTTTCTCTCTGGAATGTCTCTTTATAGTCCTCCATAAAACAGCTTAGACCATGCTGTGAGTAGTAAAATTTAGCAGAGCAGCGAAGCATTTGCTTGGGAAGATATCCACAAATGTCAAACTGACATCTGATTGCTATGATAAAAATTATTTCTCTGATGGTGTGTGGGGGGTTGTGGTGTTCCTTTAGCTCCTCAACTGCTATTTTTATGGGTACATCGTTGAAGGTCTTCAGCCAAGATATAAGCAACAACAACAAAAAAAGCTTGAAAAGTAAAGTATGTGAAAATTTTTTTTGAGATGTAGAGACAAAAGAGTACATTAAAGTGCAAATCTTGTTTCACAACTTGGTTCCAAGGTATTTTTAGATAGAAAGAAGTTTAAAGAATTTTTTTTACTACTATTTGTGGTCAGATGTTAAGAGCGAAATTCTCTCACATCCGTTTTCTTGGGAATACTTATAAAACCATGATTCACGTGACCCACAACAATTAACACCTAAATTTTATAGAATTGTAGACAGGTATTTCTACTCTAATTCTGCTGGCAAACTTCTATATATAATCATTTTGATTAACACTATACTTATCCATTTCACTCGTGACCTTTAAATAAAATAAAAAATAGGTAGAAATTTAAGAACTATCTATTTAAAATACTTGCTAACCAATTTTTTCTGTATTTCAAACATTTTTTAAGTTTGGGTGGAAAACAGTACTAGATCTGGAAAACAACAGCTAATTATGGCAAATTAATCCTATCTAATGGAGATAGGACAATTCAGCTAATCCTATTCAAACAGCTATTAGAGAGTGAGCTAAATAGATTTTCAAGAACTATATACTTAACTCTCTAACCATGTATTTTTCTAGATTCTATAAACTTTAAAAGTTTTAAAATATTAGTTACAGTTAAACTTGCTAAAATCTTTGCAGCCTTGTTTATCATTATTTCCCTTTCACAAACTTGCTGTCTTATGAGAAGGACTAGTTTAGGTCCTCAGATTCACAATATATTTATGAAAAATCTTCGATATTATTAGTAATAGAATGATTAAATTGAGTAAGAAGTTCAATATATACAATATGTAAAAGTAAAATATGTAACTATTATTAAGAATATATTTTGTTATAAACCAGAAAAATGTCAGTAATAATCAAAGAGGAAGTAGAAAACCCCAAATATGTTGATTACTATTTCATCACTGAGATTTCAATATGAAAAAGAATATGGGGATGGAACATCAAAATATATGTGTCAAACTGATATTGCAAAGAAAGAAGGGAAGGGGTATAAAACTAAATACTTTCTGGGTTTCTATTAACTGATCATGAGTGTAGTTGAGAGAGGAACTGATATTTTCCGGCTGTCAAAGTATTGATATTGTGGAACAGTCTTCCAATATGACAGAGTATGAGGGCAGATAAATAGTTTAGAGACAAAATCTGATCCATTTCTGAAAAGAGTGTGACTGCTTATACCTGAAGACAACTTTTCATGTCCTTTCTTGTAATATTCCAACAACCTCAAAATGTTTTCTTTCACTGTATCTAAAATGTTTTAACTATTACATAATACATATTTAACTAACATGTATCATAATTAATAAATAAAATGTTCAGTGTTCAGTGAATTCTATGTGAGGATTCTTCTCATATAATTTTACATATTGGACTTTCTTTTGCTGCCTCACAAAATGCAATAGACAGATCAGAGCATGTCCAGAATCTGAATCTTCCAACATATCTGTGTTGAAGTATAGTTTTGGAAAGGGAAAAAGATAATCCTGTCAAGGCATCCCTCTTTATGCCTACAGACTTTAGACATATGGCAGTGAGTGGCTTGTGAACAGATTTATTTTACAATCTGTTCCATTGATGTTCACATGCTAAGTAAAGAAGTTCTTCTTCATATCCAGGTGGAGCTTCCTGTGCATCAGTTTCTGCCCATTGCCTCCTGTCCTACTGCCTGGCATCACTGAGCAGATTCTGGTTCTTAGCTCTTGACACCTTCACTTCAAATACTTATATAATTGATCAGGTCCTCTCTCAGTAGTCTCTTCTTGAGACTGATCAGGCCCAGCTCTCCCAGCTTTTCCTCATAAGGGAGATGCTCCTGTCCCTCAATCATCTTTTTTCCCCCCCACTGGACCTGCTCCAGGAGCTCCATGTCACTTTTCTCCTGAGGAGCTCAGAACTGCACAGAACACTCCAGATGTGGCCTCGCCAGCTGAGCCAAGGGGCAGGATCACCTCCCCCAGCCTGCTGGCAGTGCACCCCAGGACACCATCAGCCCCCACGGCCCCAGGACACACTGCTGGCTCATGGACAGTTATTTCCCACCAGCACCCCCAGGTCCCTCTCCACAGAGCTGCTTTACAGGTCAGTCCTACCCTGTACTGCTGCAGGGGCTGTTCTTCTCCAGCTGCAGGACCTGCCTGTGCTGAATTTCAGGCAGTTCTTCCCTGCCCATCTCTCCACCCTTCTGAAGGGCTGCACAACACTCTGGGCTATTGGCCACTCCTCACAGTTTTGTGCTGTCACTGAACCTGCCGAGGAGGCATCTGCCCTCTCATCTAAGTCACTGATGACTAAATTGAACAATACTGGGGTCAATATTGAACGTTGGAGGATACTACTAGTAAGAAGCATCTAATTACATGTTGTGCCACTAGTTACCCTTCAGCTAATCATACCCAAGTAGCTGCTAGAGGGTGACATAGATTTCCATTTATTCAATGTCTAGCTTACATTCAGAGATTTAAAATATAGGGATTTTTATCTTTGAGACTGCCTTTTACTCTGAGTTGATTCAAGATAGGTAATACGAAAATACAGCTGGCTGCAGATAAAGCACAGCACTGTCCTGAATGGAATGGGCTCAGCCTCCCTGCCCTTGTGCAAACTCATTTTTTCACTACAATTTTGTACTCCACTTCATGTCCCATTACCCCTCCAAAAGGGCCAGATTTTGATGCATGTCCTGTGTCAGAGTATCCATCCCTGTAAGGGTGCTTCACTACAGTATTTCAGAGGGTTTTAGAGGTCTGTGCGAGGGCAGCTGTTCTGACACATCTAAATCCATCCCTAAAAGACAAGGGAATTCCAATGTTTAAAGATAGAAGAGATTAACCAGGTTAATGTTAAAGAGGGAAAAAGTGGAATGTTTTCTCACTTGTCTATACAACAGAACAGAATAATTTTTAATCCATTCTGATGACTATCAGTATTTATTAATGAGGCTGTAAACCTACAACCTGTTAATGAGATTTCAGTAGTGTAAACTTTATATAGCCTCTAAATATATTTTAGTGATTCAGCAGCATTCCTTACTGGAAGTGATACTCAGATTATGCTCTAAAATCACTGCAACTGAAAATGAAAGCATAAGATTTTCTTTTTTTTTATTTTAAATCAGTATCAGACTAAATTTTATTCCAGACACAATTTTCAGTGGTTTTCATCTTGGTATTTAACTGAAAGAGTTAAATCTTAACTGCCTTCATAAACCTCACAGCTCTTAATGCATCTTCCAGGGACAATATATTCAGACCGCTTTTACACAAAGTGACTATCTTGAATACAGAAACTTTTGTATGTCTATAGCTTGTTTGGCTACAAACAGACCCATGGATAGTGATAATTGATAGCTACTCTCTTTTGAATGCTCCTGAATGCTTTAAACACAAAAAACCCCTAACCTAAAAAGCAGTATTTTTTCTAATATAATTGGAAAAATTATATGAATACTATGCATGTAAATGTTATTTAAAGTATTTAATCTCTTCTCAGGGGTTTTTAAAATTTAATAATAAAATTAATTATTTTGTGAATTTGTCATGGTCATCCAAGTCAAAAGGCTTTCTGACTACTATAAAAGGCATATTAACCCATTAGACTTGATAAATGACAGTATTTGTCATTATCTAACAAGGGACTGAACTTACATTGAAGTTAAGTGAAGCGCATGTATTTTGTAAGATAATATATGTCTTCCTCTTTTAGAAGAAACTTGAGTCATATTGGTGATTTCTGGAAAGATCGTGAGTATTTCTAGGATACTTTAAGAATCTAAACTTTAGAAGAATATAAATGACCTAAATTGGAGGAATTTGCTTAGCTAAATATTTCTGTTAAAAAAATAGGTACACCTATTGAAAAATAGACTCAAAAATAAGGCTTTTTATCACAATTACTGTGAATCAATCAGAGGAAGAACAGCATATTCTACTAATAAATATCAAGTTGAAATGCATACAAGTAGCCCCGAAAAACTTGAACACTGAGAAAGAAAACCCCTTAACCCTCCCAGAAAAGGAGATAAAAATAAGTAAAAATAAGTAGGAGGAATCAAAATTTAGCATCAAAGAAAAAAATCAGCGTTGTTTGTGCACTTGTTTGTGTTAATAATAATTCATGGTAGAACTGGCTGCTTGTATTTTAGTGGTTTGCATTTTTTGTAGTGAGTCACTCATATTTTGATTACATTCTTAAAATATTAATTAATCTAACAAGAAAATTTAATAATTGGATCCCCATGTAAAGAAAAAGCAGTACTCGATATATACCCAATAGGAGTCCTTCTCTGGAAGAGAAAACAAATTTTTGGTTTTAGTTCAAATTTTTGGTTTTAGTTCAGATAATTTGTCTTCAAATTATGATTATATTTGTGAGAAAAATAATGCAGTCAATGCAGTTTAATACATCATATTACCAGAAACAAGACAAAAGGACAGAAAATAAAGCACCAAAAGTAAAATCAGATGTCAACAAATTGCGTATTATGATATTGCAGGGCTAGTCAAAGCTTTGCTCTTTTTTCTGTTTCTTTAACAGTACTTAGCCATAATTGCACCATTCAAATATTCTACCCCTAATACACAGACATATTTGAAATATCCCACTTTAGTTTTAATTGACTCTCAGATACATATGCAATACCAGGATAAATATTTTTCCAGTATTAAAACAACCAGCTAATGTGTCTTTAGTAACCAAGGAGCAGGTTGAAAATTCCACCATTCTTAATTTTAATCATTTGCAATGTATGGTCATACAACTTTATCAATCTGTATTCTCAAGTTACTGCTTTTTTCTTAAAATTTGACATACATATTGCTCTACCATATTTTGGCATATGTATCAATATCCCCTTGAATTTTTGTCAATGTTAAATAAGAATATCATTCTACTGAAATTTATTCCATGTATAAACTCAAAGAAAAGACAACAGCCATAAAAATGCTAACTGAATCAGCAAGAAGTAAAGTGCTATGCAGGGAGGTCTTTGGTCTTCTTCAGAGCAGGAAATATTTCAGGGCTTCAAAAGAGAGTAAAGTAGCTTCATGGACCAATCACATCCCAACTACTTTCAAACCAGTAAAAAATGTCTTTACAAAAGCATGTACACATACAGTACTCAATACAAATTTAATAGCAACAGTAATTTAAAATTGCATTTACCTTCACAATCACAAATTTTTATCTTATAGATCAGGAATTTAACAAAAAAGTTTTCATTTGTGGTGATGCTCATCAGCTAGGTGGAGCCTTATAATATTCAAAACGTGTTCTCTTTCTCCAAAGACTGCATTACTTAAAGGAAAGCATTGATTTTTGCCAAGAGATATACAGAAAGACAATCAATCAACGACAGCTTTGCAAGAAAGCTACTAGTAAAACTACCTTTGCTTCTCACTTTGTATTCCTTGAGGCCATACATTTATTTAAAATTTTTGGTTCTTTGATAATTGAGGGGCAGCCACAATTGGAATCAGTCTTAGTCAATTTTTATTGCTGCATAAATGAACTAAAAGAAACAAAATATGAATAAGTAAAGAAAATATAATTTTAAAGGAAATCTTTCTATGTACTGGACCGCTTTCAATTTGTTTTTGTTTAATGTGTTTCTCTTTTATTTCTTGTCATTGTTTAGGAATGGTACTCCCCAGTTTAGTGTTTCCACTGAAACTCTCCAAACTGTGTGTCATTTGCCCTCTGCCTTTCCCTCTCCTCCCCTCCTGAATCCTCCCTCCATCCTGGGACCAGTGCCACCCTACCACCCTCTCCAGCTCAGGACCAGCACTAGCCAGCCACCATTTCCACCACTCTTGCTCACAGAATCCTTTCTCCCTGGAAGAGGCAGACCGCCTGTCTCCCATGATGGGAGGTGGTATAGAATAATCTCTATGTCCTACTCATACCTTATCCCAGCTACTGCAAAAATTAACCCTGACCTGGCTGTAGTAGGAAACACCTTTATGCACATTTTTCTTTCAACCTATGCTACCTGATATACTTAATTATATATTTTAAAAACCTGAGATGCTTATGTTGTTTGCCTGAAGTAAATTATATCTCTACTCTTCATGGCTTCCTTTTAAGGTGAAGTTATGGAGATTTTAACATCATTAAGCCTCAAAAATTATGTAACATTGAAGTAAGAAACAACTATTAAAGTTCTCAGTTTTATCTGAGGACAACAAGTAGTTCAATACAATATGCCATTTTACAATGAAAATATTAGAATTTGGAAACTGAGGACTAGCAGAGACTAACAGTGTTTGCCATCTATAAAATATATTGTCATTCAAAACAACATTTTCCTCAAAGACAAAACACAAAGCCAAATTAAAAACAATAGCAAAAAAATCCCTCTCCTGGATTTTAAGATAGCTAAAAAAACTTCAGCACTTTTTAAAAAAGGCAGACTTGCTTCAAGAAAAAGGTCTATATCTTCAAATGAATAAAACAATTATTTATAGTTGTTTGTATAAAATAACTTTGTCTGACATAATTCAATTTCCAAATTATAGGTTGCTCGTGATTAAAAAAATACAACCTCAAGTCACTGAAACAGAGAAACTTGCATATTTCCCACATAATAAATGAAAGAAAATAAGTAAATAATAACAAGAAGCATATATGTTACACTTGTTATTAGCAGTTCCAGACAGATTGTACCATGTACTGGGGTAAAATGTCTATCCATAAAATCATGCTGAAACACGAGATCTGAAAATTTCTATAGAGTGTGATGAAGGTCAGATGTATGTACTCAATGACAACATCAAAGACAGCAATTTATCCTCTACTCCTTGATATTTCCCCCCCAAAAAAGGTTGGGGGTTTTTTCCCCGTAAAAAATCAGTACTATTCCAAAGTAAATTATTCTGAAAAATAAATACATTTTAGAAAAATTATGAATAAAAGAGTAATTTTTTTAAGAATTCTTCTTCTCAGAAGTCATTATGAAAGGAACTATATCTGTTCAAATATCTCTCAACTAAAAGACGCCAACCAAATATTGTGAAAATACAGAATGCTACCTACTGCAAAAGTACAGGACTATAAAAGTATCCCTCTGGGAAAAATAAATAACAAAGAGATGAGTAATGCTTTTGTGTTGGACATAAGGTTCCACTTAGGTATTCCAAGTATGTCAGGCAAGAAAGCAGATGTCTTTGTTGTGTTATGCCATATATGCTTTTTTCTGTATCTCATCTCATTCATTCAAAATGAATGCTAAATATTAAGCTACTACAGAAGACCTCTATAGCAAACGATTCTCTCACCATGGTTAAATAATCCCTGTAATAACATTTAATTTAGAAAAGACATTATTCAACTACCATTAATAATATTCTATAAATCAGATTCTTAAAATAATCAACGACAGAGATGGACACTGTTCTCATATTCATAGAAGAATGAGAGCACCTATCCAAATAGTTACTGTGGAACAAATTACCCTTTAAAAATCCTTACTCTTGTTTAACATGCATTAG
>JAOTQZ010000001.1:22306043-22326013 GCA_026546895.1 Pogonocichla stellata
GATTGTTTTTCTTCATATTTTTGGTTGTTGAAGGCTGGAGCACAACACATTCTATGATTGATCTGATTACACAATAAATATTTCAAAGCCAGCAGCACAGGTATTTAATATATCTCATTTTATTTCAGAAAATACATAACAGTTATGCAGAGGACATGTAATTTTTTCACTAGCTTTTTAAATAAATATCCTATTTCCTCTCAAATTAAGAACTGCAAATATAGAAGAGTGTACTTAGATAATACTTCTGGGACATTTTTCCCTATCCACAAAACCAAAATAGATGTCTAATTAGAAAGGAGTTGCTGCAATGATATCAGCAATTAGATAAATTTGTGGGCAGGTATCTGATTTTCTTGTCAATTAAAGTTTACACTTAGCAGACACTGTATTTTTCAGAATCTGGTCCAGAATATTTTAGTTTTAAATACCTCAAGAACTTGGTCTTCCAATCCTTCCCTTAGGAAATTATTCTATAATCTTGTCAAGAGATAGGTTATACTTATCACTACCAAGTGACAGTGCTAGCAGGTATAACATGATACTCTTATTTATGACCTGAAACAATCTCCACAGAAAGATAACTGGAGTGGAAAAAATTCTCTTAAATTTAATCTTTGATGGTCAGGCAAATAACAGAACTGATTGTGGAAACTCAAGACATTTATTATGGCTGCCTTGCGGCTTAACACCAATAATAGTGCAGCCATGCTTACTCACTCCAGTTTAGACTTTCAAATCATTTTATACCCAGCATCCAGCAAATCTGAGCTAAAGACCAATATCAATTTACATTACATTTGCCCTATTTACCTTACCTTTATATTTAACTTATTTATAGGTTATATGAAATGTTATATACCATACTCTTTTTATGAAGGTCCTCCTTCATATGCAAGAAAAGATTTGGAAATTACAGGCTATTTATATTCCACAAATTACATGACAGAAGAAGAGTAGTCTAGACAGCTTTTTGTTTTCCTTTCCAATAGAGGATATGGGAAAGGAGACTGTTTGGCCGCATGCACGTGTAACATTTTTAATTTCTGGCTGTAACATCTATGTAACTGCAAGATATCTTTTAACATTCTAATAAGAAATTGGTTTCTTATTGCACAGCCTAAAAGAATTGAATTAAAATGTTGCTACAGTCTGATAGAAATTTATTTTCAGAGAAAGATGAGCACGTTTGTTGCCTCACAGTTGCATAAGAGGTTTTATCCTTATTGTTTCTTCTCAGGAAGATCTTTACTGATGTTAATGGCAGGTCCTCAACACAGCAAGGTCAGATCTTTTTAAATAAAGGTGGAGGTGAAGGCAGCTGTATTCCCTGAGCTACTTGAATAGTCTTCTGTGCATGGTATCTTGAAAGCAAAAGCAATTTATAAATTAATGCCAGGGTTACTGAACCATTCAACGGTCTAAGAGCCCCCATGAATTCCAATTACCTCTCTCACAAACTCATCCCATAGCTGTTAGTATGGGGTCAGTACAGTGAAGTTCACTGCAATCAAGGTGGGACACGGCTTGCCTTTGTTTATCTTTGTCATTCATAGATTTTGTAGATTCACTTGACTGTAATATGGTTTTGGGAAGGGAGTTCTGTTACATTACTTGAAATATGTGCCAGCACTCAGACTAAGACAGACGCATCTCAATGAATGGAGGCGGGACCCTTACTTATACACCAAAGCCAACTAAGGCCAGTGGATTTAGATTTGCTATCATTTTGATAATTGCTTTAGGCTTCACATTATAGATAATTAGATACTTTAGTGTAAATGACCCCAAGCTCAGCAACATAACTGCCATTATTGCAGGAATACATTCTGTTCTTTTTTCTGTATTCTTTGCATTTCTATTGTAAGATCTCTTAAAATGGGGAAAAATAATAATTAAATTTTTAAAAAAAGTAACCAAACAATAAAACCCACCCACACTTTTGGATGATTATTGTTAAGGAGTGCTGTTTGGTGTAATTTCTCAGTGTAGATCCTCACATGAAATGCTATATCTAGATGCATGATTTAAGGGATAGATACATTGAACAAATTTATTTTGACTGTTTGATTGGAGTCAGAATTCTGACAGGAGAATTTTATGACATGAATTAGACCCTGCCTGGAAAAGCACAGGAGTTTCAGATAAAGGAAGACACCATATTTCACCTAAAGACCAGAACATTTCCAGGGTTCTATCAGTATGTATGTCAAATGTATGAAAAGCTTGCTGTTCTACAAGAGGGAAGAATATGTTTCGCCCTGAGCTATCCATATATTTTGTTCATTTTTTTCATATATTAATAAGTATAATGAGAAGAACAAGTCATTAAATTTAATGTGACATTATTGAGCACTTCAAAATAGAAAAGTGCTGTGCTGCTGAGAACTTTCTGCTGTGCCATCCACAGTGCACAAATCCCACAATTAAAATGCTAATTAATACTTTTATTTATAAGGAACAAAGCTATTTGATTATAATCCCATTTTCCCTGCTCTCTCCAGCATTAGGGATTGATAAATCAGTGAAACAACAAACTAACCTGGTCGCCTAAGGAATGATTGAATTTTGCTGTCTCCACACCAATCTGATATACATCATGAGTACAAAGTCAGGCAAATTAGGCAGAAACAAGAGAAATTTCTTTCCTTTGTTTTTTGGTTTGGTTTTGTGGGGTTTTTTGTTTTGTTTTGTTTTGCTTTTAGTTTTTGGTTGTTTGTTTGTTTGTTTTTTGGTTTGTTTGTTTTGGGGCTGGTTTTGGTTTTGTTTTTTTTCTTCTTCATTCATCTCTATAAAGAAACCATAGTTCAATTTGGCTTTTGTTCATCAAAGCCTGTGGAAAGCTTAGTTGAAGTAATATCCCTTGATCAGTTATTGAAACCAAAATCCAGAATACAGCAAATAAAATTTAGAAGTTTCAGTTCTGCAACATTAAAAAGAGCATATATATTTCTTCATCTTTCTAAAGTTTAAAAGGAAAAAATCAAAATGCATGTGTATATGTATACATTATACATATCCATTATGTAGACAAACATATATGCATGGTTGTATAAAGATGACACTGTAAATATATTCTAATATTTGTGTCTTAGCATCTTATAAGATATGGAATTATTTTTAGGTCAATTTATACCTGAAGTTAGTAACATATGGAATGGAATTCATTATGGATGTTTCTCAATCTTTTTTCAAAATACAGTAAAAGAAAAAAAAATATTATGCTCACGCATGTGCATATTAACCACAGTAAAGTACATCTGTCTTTCATACAGAAACTCAAAACCATGTGATAACATTGATCTTTATGTGGTTTCAACAATCAGGGACTTGTTTCAACCATCAGAATACAAGGCATGTTTATGCAGAGCAGAAAAGGAACATAACAGACAGAAAAGGCAAGAGTGATCCACAGAGCCAGCTTACACATCTTAGGAGCAATTGTGTTTGTGAATAACTGAACCTGAAAACACTAAAAAGATGGATCTATTTTTTTTTTTCTAGTCCAAGATGGTTTATGTGCCACCAATTATTTTTTCACTATAGCATTTTGTATTTAAAGCTTATTAAATAGACCCAAAGCCTGTGTGTCTGCATCAAGTATTTGATACGCATCTACACAAACCTCTTTATAATGAGCCCATGAGAAGGAGGAAAACATGATTTTTCTCTACATTATCTTTCATCATGGATCCTTACAACATCTAGTACAGGTTTGTGATCTCTACATGTAACTTAAATAATGGATATTTTGTGTTCTTTTTTTAATGTCCTGCAGGTAGTTAACTTGTAAAACACATATTTCCTGTCTTCAGGGCAGGACTGTGCCTTCATTTTAAAATATAAGGGAAAATGGAATCTTTGCTAGATCCTTAATGTAATGAGGACATCATGAAAGACTCAACACTTACCATGATTATTTCTTTATGTAACTGTTTTACCTAGCATGAATATGAAGAAATAACTTCTACATTCACAGAACTTCAGACTGGGTTTTCCTTCTTTATTTAGTTCCATCAGAGCAGATAATAAATTCCCAGCTGAAGAACAGAGCAATAGAAAATATTTCATAATGATAATTGAAATCAAGTGGAGGAATTAATGTCCTTCAGAATACTGTACATGTATGTGGGTACTAAGTAGGATGAGCCTGAAACTGCAGACCAAGCTGGTAGCTATAATTGAAAGGTATATATTTTCTGTCTTGAAAGGTCATACCTTTCAGGATGTGTTCCTGGTTACTGCAGGTGGGCATATATTCTGTACATCTTCAGCAAAGGACAAGAAGTTCAGCCTGGGTAAATACAGGCTGATCATTCTCACTTCAGTACCAGAGAAAATACTCTTGGGGTACATTTCTGAGTATGTGAAAGAGAAGATGACTAGGAAGAGTTAGCAAGCAGGTACCAAGGCTAAATCACACCTAAGCAATCTCACCACTTTCCATGATGAAATGACTAGGTCTGCATAAAAAGAGGGAGACACAGATGTCATTTACCTTGACTTTTTCAACACTTGGAAGTTTTTATTTACAAGTGGAGCTCCTCAGAAGTGTATCCTATGGCTTCTGTTATCTTTATAATAGATCTGCAGGAAGAATAAGGGATGGAGTAACTTGTAGTGAAACAGACTGAAGAGTAACTGACTGGGAAGGTGCTCTGCTGAAAAGGGCCTTGAGGTTGAGGGGACCAGTTCAGAGCCCACCAATGCAAAAAAGATGTTGATAAATTTTACTTGGGTCAGCTGGGAGACACCAAGCAGCTCCAGCACATGTCCCATGAAGAGAGGCTGAGGGAGCTGGGCTTGTTCAACCCAGAGAAGAGATGGTTCAGGGACCTCCAAACAGCAGCTCTTCATCTGTAAAGTTATGACTAAGATGAGTCTGTCTTTTAGAGAGATTTATGGTGAAAGAATGACAGGTAATTTATGCATTAATATAGAGATTATTTGTCTAGACATAAGGGTGAAAAGCACCACTGTAAAGATAATGAAACACCTGAACCTCCTAGCTCTCAAAAAGTGGTGTGCTGTCCATCCTTCCCATCTAACATCATTCTCCATCTCTTCTACCTGAAATCCTACAATCTTGGATGCTTTTAAGGCCCAGATGAACAAAGCCTCCAGCAACTTGATCTGCTCCTAGAACTGGTCCCTCTTTGGGCGAACTATGTCTATCTAAACTCCCTTCCAAGATGAATTATCCTATGCTACTACATAAAGGAATAGAGGAAATGTAGTATGTTGTGATAATTTTTACAGCTCTTGTGTTATAATAAATATTCAAGGAAGAATAGAGCTTTCTATTAAACAATTTATATTGCATGTCCATTATGAATAATAATAAATCCAGTACAACTTCCTTTAAAGTATTAATTTGGCCTTTGAGTGCTCACTATAGCTTCATAGTAGTGAATTTGCACTACTCACAAGACCCATTAACAAAATATATGATGAGAAAGTGCCTTTACTAATTTTCAGAATTTTTAGTTCTTTCTACTTGCAAGATGTGTAAACCTTCTTAGGTATGGATTAATAGCCTGCGGATATGTGAGGTGCATGATAAAGGACAATTCATCATCTTGACACCTGGATGCAAAAACAAAGGGATTTCTGTAAAAAGAAGCTGTAAAAGATGCAGATGGACAGTGAATGCAACAGCTGGAGAGGTGCTATCAAGTATGTCCCTAGACGAAAAAAACAAATTGCTACTCCTCACCGGAGAAGCATTCTTTATTTGAGAATCAGAATGTGGGGTCAGGAGCCACATTAGTATTCTGGGAGAATCTGCAGGACATCTCTTCACATTGCACTCAAATAGACCTTTTTTCCTCCTATCCTCGTGGATGTCCTTTCCCTTATCAATCTTATAGATTGTCTGAAAAAATACCAGGAAGGAGAAAAGGCAACAGGATACTCAGTAGCAATTTTCAGTAGTCTAGGAAAATTCGGTTTTATAACAGCTGAAGCTATCTCGTGCTTTTGGTGGAAAAAAAGTGATAACTTATTAAGAGTTTAATTTATGGTATTTTTTCTTATGCACCATATCTGTGCAGAAGAGATTGGTTTGTGTGTGATTTGAATCTTATTACCTTAGGTGTGTATTTTTAACACATGCAGAAAAGGGAAATATTTTCACATTCTTTTAAATACAAAATTAACTTCAGCACATTCTTTACTATGAGAGATCTAAATATTCATGTCATTAGAAGTCTTTAAGGACTATAAATTGATGTGCTACATGCCACTATAGCATTGCTAATATCCTAGTGTCTCCTGTGGAGAGAATCCTGTCTCATTGCTGGATTTATGTGGGCTCCTTGGAGATATGAATCACAAGAAGAGACTTGTCTTCCTGCTACAAGTTTTCTTGCAAATAGCTTTCCTCTTTTTTCAATTTTTCATCATTGTCATCTAGCATGGCTGAGGAATTTTGTTTCTATTGCAGAGAAAGACAGTTCATCTTTGAGCTTCTCTCTGTAAAAACACATTTAGAATAACACTGAAAGCACACAGTTCCTTGCTTCAGGTTTAATGTCTCTGCCCCTACAGAAGATGCCATAAATCTAATGAGACACAAGAAGAGGTGAAAAACAATAAGGAAGAGTGAGATAACAAAAGAGAGGGAGAATAAGGGCAGGGAAAAAAGAGAGCAGTATTTCACTGAAAAGCAAATAAATTGCCACTTACTGACAAAACCCTAAAATATTGAATAAAGATGATCAGATAAGATGAAAGGCTAAGGTGAATTTTTTAAATCTCACAGGCTTTGAGTCAATAATAATTTGGTTACCTCAAGGAGTAAAAGAAAAATATCTCAAAATATGTATGAATTGCAGCAAAATTAGGTGTGATGAGTGACTTAAAACTTTGGTTGCAATTAAGTATTTCTAGTAGGATAGAGATTTAAGGCAAAGACTGCCTAGCAAAAGAAGACTTAAGAGACTGCTGATTGGTTTTATAGGAAAAATGTGTGTGTTGACAGATAACATTGATTTTCCCAGTATGAGCTGATTATAAAACTGCGAGATGCAGGTAGTAAAAGCAATAATACATATCTGAACTTACATTGAGCTTAGCTGTGCATCTGTACCATTGCTAGAATTAAAGTGCAGAATTATTGCCCCTCTGCTTCTTTCAGAGCTGTGGCTGTTTGGGAATTCTCTCTTGAGCAAATTTGCTAATGATTTTCTATGAGTCCTTCGTTTGTTAGTTGCTTCATAATATATCCATGAAAATGCTTTAGGACACATCTTGGCAAATAGTATCTCATTTACTGAATATATTCAAACACATATCAACTGCATTTCGTATTTACTGCTCTTTTTCAGAAAATTCTTGATATCTATTTTTGAAATAAACCTCATGCTCTTCTCTTAACTTCCCTCTGCCAAATATATTGCATATTCTTAGAGAATTCTGATTTTTTAAAAAAGGAAAAAAGGGCAGTGTTTTTCCCTGCTACGAGTTATTGTGCATCTTTTTAGTCAGTGGACCTCTGCTGAGTTTTCTCCACAATTGTGAGAGTATTTTAAAAGAGAATTTTCTTTCAAACTGATTGCCTGCTTATAACCATCTCCCTAACAAAAATAAATAGTTAGTGAATAGGCAAATGGTAGTTTGTTGACCAAAAGAACGATAATCACTGACATATACATTTAAATCATCATTCAAGAATGACTTGATTATCTGAATTCTGTTGCCTTCCTTCCTTCCTTCCTTCCTTCCTTCCTTCCTTCCTTCCTTCCTTCCTTCCTTCCTTCCTTCCTTCCTTCCTTCCTCCTGATTTTGCAATGTGATTGAGCATCTTTAATATATTGACCCTATTGTAGGCCCCAAGTAATGTAATTGGTCTTCCTTGGTATGTTAAGTAATAGAGATCCAAACTGCTATGCCTGAACATGTGCTGGATAGCTGCATGGTGTGCATGAAAAATCATATTTGGGCTCTAGCAAATTAAAGCAATGTGTCACTTAGGCCAGAAGATTTAGTCTCCCGATAGGGGTTAAATGCTTGGCTCTGCTGCCTCTTCAAAGCTGAAAAAAACAATTTTAGACCAAGCTTATAAGGAAATAAAGTAGAAGTGAGATAATAAAAATAATGTGCATGTTCGTCATTTATTGACATAAGAATTAGTATTTATGAAAATGTCAGCATTTTACTGAGATTAGTCAATTACTTTGCTGCACTGTTTGTTCGCTTTTGTCCTGACCTTGAGGTAATAATTATATCCCAGTTTGTTATTTCAATTTACTTCTTTACAACATATGAAAGCATTTCCCACAACCTTTTTCAGTTATTCCAAATTGATCCAGGTGTGAAGGTCAAGAAAAAATCCCTTGGAGTTTTCCACAAAGAGCAACCTGTGTATTTTAGATGGACTTCTGGTGAGACTAACCTGCCTGTATTCTACAGTTGTTTTTGGTTTTTTTTTTTTTTTAAGATAAGGTTTGGATGCTAAATTGAGTCTTCATTCATTTACCATAAAGAGTAATCAGACATATCTTTTTTGGCTGTAAATATGTTTATGGCTGAGGAGTGCTTACTGAATTTGATGATGTTTATAGAAGCCAGATGCCCTGGTCTTTCCTGGTGCAATTATGTGTAAGAGTCTTCTTTGGTCCTTAGAACACTTTTCAAAATTGACATAGTGAACAAATTGAATTTTGGTGGCCCAATAAGAGCTATTTGTAACCAAAATCAAATTGGTTCACATTAAAACACAGGAAATGCAGAAAATTATTCCTTCACTACTAAACTTGCAATTAAGCTTTTATAGAACCAAGAAATATGTTTTCTGAGTGTTTCTCTATTTAGTTGGAACTAAAGCGATAACAGAAAAAGCCAACTGATAAGATTTTTTTTATGCTATTCTTGGCCTATTCTGAGCCTTCATGGAAGGAAGATTACTCAAAAGAACTGCTGAGAGAAGTAGCACCTTGACTACATCTGCCCAGCTTTAACCTACAAGGTAGTTTGGGTATGAGTCGGGAAAAGAAACAGAAAACATATAATTATCATGTGTGTGGCTTATCCAAAAGCAGTAGACTACATTTTCTAGGCACAAGAAGGAAACAAAGAAGTGGAAATTAAACTCTCAGAAACAGTAATCTTTATAGAACCTTGGACATGGGACACTAATAATAATAAATAGTAATAATAATAATAGTAATAATAATAATAATAACAACAACAACAACAACAACAACAACAATAATAATAATAATAATAGTTTATATTCATTCAAAGAAACATAAAAAAGTGCCCCAACAACCCACTGGTAGTTTTCCCAATGATTTAACTTAGAAAGCAGTAAGTAGTAAAAACAGCAATCACTTGGGGAAACACATCCACAACTTCTGCCACTGCTCTGTGTAAAGGCCAGGTGGGAAGACAGGATGTGGACACTTGGACCTGCTGGATTCCTCTCCCAAAGATAATTTTTGCAGATGATCATAGCAGCCTGAAGGCTGCTCAGATGAAAAGACATCCTGTATTTCAATAACACTTTATATTTAAATGCAGGGGGGAAGAATTGACGTGGAGTTAAAAATTATATTTATTTTTAGATAGCTTGCTGTAAATATACAAGATTATTACTCTGATTATGTATATCAATGCAGATCTATTTTATCTTTCATTAAAAATAGAATTTTTCATGCATTTATATTAACAGCCATCTCTTCTTTTAACTTACCTTATGAAGTATGATACTTCAATCAGTGAACAGCTATCGAACCCAACATAACCACATAATTGTTTTATTTTTCTTTAAGAGAAGGAAGCATGTGAAAAATGTAGCAATAGATTTAGACACCAAACATTTTCATACTGATTCTGGTCCTCACCTTTTAGGAATCTGTTCTATGTACTGCCCTGAACTTCCAACACAAGGGTCCAATGATAAGTAACCGTCTAATATATAACAGTAAGTGACAGCTGAATCTACATTTTGGCCATTAGAAAAATACTCTGGTGGCTCTGAGAGAGGCTTGTTTTTGAGCGTTGTTACAAAATAAGGAATACCCCCTTCCTGTTCAGGGAAAGCAGAATTTCATTTCAAGACACCTTTATTTGCTCAGATAATATATTCTTGGTTCAAAACCTTTACTGTTTATAAAATATAAATTATACACAATATAAATTATGCATGCACAATTACATATTACCAATTTGAACACCTTTGATCACCTTCATACACACCTTAGAAATATTTTATGAGTACCTAGATTTTACTAAATGCTTGAAAGAAAGAAACTGTAAGCATCTTATCATCTCTTGTGGAAAAAGGTTCCTTCAGCTGTGCTATGAAAGGGTCCTGTAGCTTAAAAATCAAGCGTGAATGTAACACTTCACCCTCATCTTTAAAGCACTCCCCTATGAAGAAAACTAGGATGTCCATTCACACTTGTGGGATAATTTCTCTACAGAAAATATTCTTTAATGCCATATAATCTGAATTACAAAATATTAGAATACAAAACTATCTCAGGAAATGAAGTAAGTAAAACTCCTAGGGGGTGGTCTCAGCATTTATTACGGAGAACTGCTAAATGGTTTATGACATGGTGTAAAATAAAATAGCACCATGAGGAAGCAATGAATGCTTCCTTTTACAGTGTTAGAAGGTCAGAATGTTTTGCACATGAAGCAGTGTCCCAGCTGCATTTCTTTTTGGGCAGGCTGTCCTTATCTTGCTCTTGAAATGCATATGCTGAGGGATTGTTTGTACCTGTACAAAGAATTAGGAGATTTGTTTTCTGCAGGTATGTGGTCCTGAGTTGCAGCATAGATTTAATGTATCTGGCATGAGTCCTTCTGAAGATTACCAAATGGTCTCCTTGAGACTGTTGGTTTATACCTTAGGATGACTCTACATGCCGTTGCTCCCTCCAGTGGATGCCATTCACCTGGGACGAGAGGTGTGAATTTAATTATCTTCATCCAGAGAAGAAACCAGAGCTGAGATCTAAATGAACAGGGTACAGTATTAAACAAGTGTAGCAGTATTCACAGCTGCCATTGGCTTTTGTCACAAATTGATCTGCTAGATTGACTTAAACCAGTTAGATCAACTTTGTCAAGGAAGATAAGCTGAATGATTCTGGCAAACATTGTGGGAATAAAGTAATAGTCAGCACTCAGATGTTATTATAAACTTCTGTTTGAAACTAAGGAAGTTTTACATTACATTTAGGGAATTTTTTTGAGGCCTATGGTGGTAAAGATATCAATTCCTTACTTAGGTCCCACCTTTTTGTACGTATGCCTTTTAGCTAATAGATTTAGCTGTTTTGTTTCTGTTCAGTGGCATTTTTTGATTGATGTGGATTATTAAACACAATAAATAATTAGGTAAATAATTAGAACATTTTCATTGTATTTGAAATGGTCAGGGCTGATTTACAAAAAATACAAAGTTGCCCTACCACCATTTAACTTGCTTTTTCACATCAACCTGTCTTTTGCTCCCTAACAAACATCTCTCCCCTTGTTCTCTCTGAGACAACCTCAAGTCCTTTTTCACTAGGATATATCCTTTGGATGAGACTAAATTAGATCAGTAGCTGATCATTATTCATATACTTCTACTTCTTAGGCTAAAAACGAGAGTTGTGTTATGTTGATTCAATGAAAATATGTATTTATCACTGAGTGAGGAAATACTCGGGTTACTCTTATGAAAAGCCATATCCAACTGGATTGTGGAGATCTTTTTATGAATTTGGTTTTTGGGTCTATTTTGTGTTATGCAAACTTTTGGGGTTTTATTTTGTTTTTATTGTTTATTTGTTTTCTAAAACTCTTTCTGATATAGACTGTTATCAGCAAAAAATTATTCAAGAAATATATGAGGAAGAGTTCAAAATTTTGTCAGGAATTTCACATTCCTTGTAAGAAAGAATAAATTCTCAGTGTTGTTCAAGCACAAATAACAATATAATATATGAAATATCTAGGAAATACTGTAAATATAAGTGCTAAAATCTACTGTTTTGAAGAAAACTCTGCCAAAATTATCCTGGTAGTGAATTTTTAAGAACTAATGCCTTAAACATACACTAGTGGAAACAACTACCAAAAAGTTATTGAAGTTTTTTTGAAACAGATGCATTTGTAGTCTTTTTAAATTCACTGATGATTAAAATTTGAGTTGCCAGCCTCAAAAATATCAGCAACTTTCCAGATATAAGCAAGCAAGAAGAAATTTCGTCTCACTTCTCTGTTCCTGAAGTTTTTATTTGCTTTATACTTTCAAATAAACAAGGCATGAATATAAGGCAGACTTTCCATTGCCTCTTCCAAGTCTACAACAAATTATGTTTTGTTGCTTGCAGAGTACTCCTTTTTTATTCACAGATGCATTAAAAATCTGTTGCTGTCTGTGTGACCTGTGAATAAATGATGTTTCTTAAAGAAGATTCGCCACAGGTTTTGACATCATTATTTTTTTCCCTGATAAAATGCAGACAGATCAGAATGTTGCAGCCAGTCCATTCATTTCAAAAGCTGCTTTGTATGTTTTTGAGTTTGACAATGATCTGTTGGTTCAATTAGGAGTTCATCATAGCCCCCATAACCTGTGACAAAATCTTCAGTTTGATAAGCTAGACAGAACAGCACAGAAGTCAGAGAGACTTCTGTAATTTCAGAACTTTCCAGAAGACAGTGGAAAAGTGTATTAGAAATTTATATCTCCTCATCTTCTGTGGAGAACAGTAACCATATTGTAATGAAAACAATCTATAGGGCTTCCATGTAGGAGTTGTCTTTGTATTTACTGAAGTGGGGCTTATCTGGGTTTTTTTGGATGTGAGAAATATGGAAGGGAATATGTGTAAATCCTCCCAGCTAGAGATCATGAAGTTCCCTTGAAAAGTAATCTCCCCTATCTTTAAACACGTAGAGCTGATTTCTACACTTTAGTTACCTTTACAGTCAGTGGAGAAACAGACGCCTCTCTGGAATCTCATGCTGCAGATATTCAAAATATTTCACAGGAATTATGCCCTAAAATGGCCAGTTTCTCTCCATTCCCACTAACAAAACACTGAACTGACTTTCTTGGAGGTAGGTGTAGACCCACCATAGACTTCTCTGCATAATTCTTTTTCCAAAACGTAAGAATCTAAGGCTGTTTTTTGAAAAAATAATTCAATCTGTACTGTCTCCAGCTGCCCTCCAAACTCCAGCCCTGGCCTTGAGGTGTCTGTATTTGGATCCGCAGATACTACACAGAACCTGTGAGAAACCAGTTTTATAGCTGAGGAACACCTAGAGGTTAGACAGATCCTACAGTGCCTAAAATGTCATGGGAAGCAAAAGTTTAGGCAAGGGAGTTATCCCAATGAAAATAGGTGAGATAAATCCATAACAGGATTTATTTAAAGGAGAAAGTTTGGATGAGGTTGGAATTGTTATAGAAGCACATCAGATTCCTAGCAGACACATGTTAAAAACACTTTCCCAGAGTTTATCCCCTTACTGTGGAATAAGGTGAGATATTTCTTAAGAGATTTATTATCTTCTCTCTTATGAGTTCTTGTAGGATTATAAGAAACCTGCAAATACACTTACACAAGAAATGTGATTCAGCGTTGCTGTTTCATTCTCTGCCAGTACCTTTCTCTGCTACCTGCTATGTAGAATCTCCAAGCAAGCAGCAATAAAAGATATTTTTGAGACATACAGATATTTTGGGTGGTCATTTTACCATTTGTACTTTTCTGACTTAGGAAGCTTCTTATATTCGCTCCTTTGTTTATGTGAAATATGCATGGTGGTTGTTCTGGGGAAATTTCTTATTATTTCAATTTACTTTTTTTTGCTTTTATGTCTTTTATTGAAATTGGCTTATGGTTTAGGGTTATTAAGTTTTTTTGATTTTTTGGGGGGGAGAGTTTTGTGAATTTGCATGAGGATTTGTTGCTGTTGTTTTTTGGGGTTTTTTTACTATTTATTTAGATGTGTTTTTAATTGGTGTTTTTTCTTTGTGTTTTGTTTTTTGTTTTTTTTTCCCCAGAAGCTTTTCTTTCCTACCGTAAAATTTCCTTGTTAGGTTGTTTTTTTTTTTTGTTTTGTTTTGGTTTTTTTGTTTGTTTTGTTTTGGGTTGAGGTTTTTGTTATCGTTAGGTGTGTTTTATTTTTGTTTGTTTGTATGATTTTTTTGGGGTTTTTTTCTTAACTTGTGGGCAGTTGTTTATTTATCTATCTATTTCAGTTTTTTATGGGATGTCTTTAGATCTTTAGTTAGAGAGGCTGTGGACATAAGGGAAGTTTCTAGCAGCTTCTCACAGATATCATCTCAACCCCCACTACCAAAACCTTGGCACACAAACCTAATACAACCTCCTGTATTTTCTTTTGTTCTTTGTTATTTTGTTTTCCAGTGGCTTAACACTTTTTCCCATGTAGCGATTTGCGAAAGATTTGTTCTTGGGCATTTTTTTCTCCCAGATTTTTATTTAGACAAGGACTGGGAGAGTTGTTTAACTTTATGTGGGTTTTTTTGTTTTGTTTTGTTTTGTTTTGTTTTGTTTTGTTTTGTTTTGTTTTGTTTTGTTTTGTTTTTAATCACACCATGACCACCCCCTGCAGTTTGTGGGTTTTATTTATTTATTTAATTACTTATTTGCTTCCCTTTTTTTCCCCCAAAAAACATTATTTCTGTTGGCAGTTGCCTCTGGATCTCCATGAGGTTTCTGTAAACCATTTTTTTTTTTCTGAGCTATTGCCTGCTGGGAGAACGACCCCTGGCTGAAAAGGGTGGATACCAAAGTACTACAGCTCACTTGTGCAGAGTGTATCAGGCTCCTGCCCAGCTCCAGGGTTGGTAGGGGTTTCACTAGTAAGGAAGAGAGCATGTAACACACGAATTGTGGCTGGCAGTGACTGTGAAGGGACTCAGAAACTCAGAAAGGTCTTGACTCACACTGTGCTTGAGAGATGGGTGATGTCACCTTGGTCAGCATGACAGAAGATGTGCTCTGAACGAGGAACTGAGTCCTCATGAAAAGCAGGTATGTGACTTTGTGACAGGGGATGCAGGTAAGGCTGAGGTGCTTGCTGTCTTCTCTTCCTCAGCCTTTATTAGAAAAGATTTTCCAGGTCTTTGTGCCCAGCAATAGGGTTCAAGAAGGACAAGAACTTTCCAATAGTGGTAGAAGATCAGTTAATGTCCATCTTGAGCATTCTTGATCCTTAAACATCCACAGGACTTAATGGGATACATCCTGTTCAAAGGGATAAACTCATCTGAGTCAAACCAAGGCAGTTCTCTAAGGCAGGAGAGAACTGACCCTGCAAGGTAAGGCTGAGCAAGCAGGGTTGGAGGAAAAATATTTTGAGAAGTGGGCCTAACTCTTTCAAGAGTCACCCACTGCTTTCAAGAAAGCATGGAAAACTTGGATCCAGAATCAGTAGGGCCTGGTGGAGGAACAGAAGACAATAATTTGGTGTCTCAGCTGTTTATAAGAGGTGGTGTGGAAATGTTTAGTGTGAGTTTTATTACCCATTGGAACAGGCTCTATGAATATTTGTTCTCAGATATTTTCTAGATGGCTGGACAAAGGACTTCCTACTTGAATGCTTCTAAAGGGAGTATCATTTAATGAGCATTTAGCTTTCTAGTTAATATCTTGGGCTGTCATATAGTTCAGTCTGCAGATTTGATGAAACTATAAAATATTTATTTTGGAGTAGCTGAAAATTTTTTCTTTAATCACCTCTGGCCCTTGTTAATTTGGGAGTTCACTGGGACTAGTAGAATAACATCAGAGTAAGGAGAACAAAACTGATATGGTTCAAGATTCCTTTTGCACATTCTTGTAAGCTGAATGGAAGGAACTAAAACTATATTTTCTAGTTGTGCTATTGATTGGCTCCTTCATAAAACCTACTTGGTCCTTCAGTATTAACAAACTGACCTGCCCTCACTGAATCCTTTTCATTATCTTAATTGCACACGAGACTTAATGTATGGGGTGCTACATAAGAGCAAAGCATAGCTGCAGTTTGTGCAACACAAAACATAATTATTTCAGGCATGCCACAGATGAGGAAAGACATTAACTATTTATTGTGCATTCTGTTTATTTGCTTGTTTTTCCTCTTGGTTTCTGCCCCACTCTACCCCCATTGAAGCTACATCATAACTGTAGACTGGTGAGAACTCAAACACAAAGATTTCCAACCTTTTTCACAATCATTAATTTTGCAAGTTTTCCCTATCGCTACTTCTTGATTCCAAGTTCATTTTTGCCAGGACTTTTAAATTCCGGAATTGTTTCCCTGTCCGAGAAGTATCATAAAATTTGGTGCTACCAAGAAAAAATGGACATTTTAAACAGGTGATTGCACCTTGATTCTGTAACTTGCAGTGAAAAAAACCAGCTCGTCATATTAGGTATTCTTTTTATATTTTTTTTTTGTTTTGTTTTTTGTTAATGCATTTGAAATATTAACCTAATAAAAATTCCCTTTAAGGATGTTGAAGTAGACAGGCACTATAAGAGGGATAGATATTTTGATGCATGACTACCCAATTTTAAGATAGATGAAAAATAATTTACAAAATGTGTGAATATATGTGATTTTATACTTCTTGAGGATTCACTGTAGTTTTTAGATGACCAAATGAATTAAAAGAACATAGACTAGCAAAAAAATGTCTAGTAGACTAAACTATAATAAATTTAAATTATCTTATTTCTAAAGATAGAGGTGAGATTTTATAGTCTGGAAATCTTATGAAACTAACTTGAAAAAGGTTTGTTCCACAAATTTTAATTGTAAGTCAATATAGGTAAGAGTAGATTACTTAGAACACCAGATGGATTTATAATCATTCAATATTTGCCCAGTTATAAAAACATAGACCTGAGCTAAAAGACAAATACAAAATTATTGGAAACAGCTGTTCCAGTCCACCTTGTTACTAGTCAAACTGGTGAAAATGTCCTACGGTTTAAAGAAATATCTCTAAGGTTATAAAATCCAGAATTTTGACATATAGCATATCTTTCTTACATAATCTCCAAAATATATTTCTTAAATGATTTTGAAGTTATATTTACACTGAATTGTTAGGGATTTCAACTAGACTTATTATTTTATGGCACTGAGTATAGTTTAATTAGTAAAGCCACAGAAGTAACATGATCAGTATGGAATAGTCCATAACATAGCACTGATATATTTACATTAGAAGTTTTTTTATAATTTTATTCTAGAACATGTAGGCCTTCATGGCAATGGAACAACAATGAGAGCAAATGCATGATCAGAAGGAAGGCAATTCTTTTTTTTTCAAAGTATTTTTGTTATATTATAGAGCTTAACATGGGAAGTATAATAATAAATATAAAAAACTTTAAAAGTACAAGAGTTTTAGAACTCAAAAAAAAGATAACATAGAACACAATGCTCCTTACTTTTAATGTGCTTTTAATCTCTGATAGAACCTCAAATGTCAGCATTTCAGAGAATTTTAAAATGAATACTTTTATGAGAACCAGCTTCGAAATCGTTGTGAAAGAAATCAGAATTGACTCATCAATGACTGAATTGACTCAGCATTTTGTGATAAATTGTGAAGATTAAGAGGCATTCAGCTTAGCTAGAAATTGATATTATTAGAATTTCATATTATTATTACATCCTTCATATGCCTGCTATGAAACAATCTGTTCTTTGGAGAATGGAATAGAAAAATTTATGGGACAAATCTGGTGGTCCTACTCCGAATCTGAAAAAAAAAAAACTAGCTGTCAACACAAATGGGTCATTCGACAGCATTGGTGTCACTGAACTCTGAATAAAATCAGCTAAGATGAACCTGGGAAACACAATGAGGATTCAGTAAGTGGTGTTCTCATTCCCATACCACACAGCAGTAATTCCACTCTACACCTGTGTTGTGATACTTGTGATCAGGAAAGAGATTTTCTGTCCTGCATTCAATTTTATTGAGCAGCTAAATACTTGCATGAATATCACAGGTTTTTATGTTTTTTTGGTTTTGTAATTTTTGGGGTTTTTTTGGTAAAAGAGAGTAAAGCATCTAAGAACATTTTATATTTTTTCTGTGTTCAAATATCCTGAAATGAAGTCCACATAAAAAATTTGCTGCATTTAATCAGGATGTTCCTAATCAAGAATGATAATTTTCTTCTACTTTTCTGCTTTGAGCATGGAGAACCTGATTCACACTAAAAAAATATTTTCCTACCTTCCTTTAAAACACCGTAAATTGATAACAGATGTAAAAAGGACACATTCCCGATTTCCTGGAATTATTTTAAATTTAATTATTTCTTATAACTATTGTATATTTGGTAGCAGCAATAATAATGATAATGATGATAATAATTGTGATAATAATAATAATAATAATAATAATAATAACGTTAGTAATAATAGATGATTTCCCTAATTAAGCCATTCTTTAGGGTTTTTTAAAATAGAGCATATAATATACACAGCTTTTTACTTTGGTAACTATATTTCTTATGAAGTGTGAAGAATTGTATTGTTTTCATTAATATTTTGCTTGAAAATACAAAATGGTTTCTCTTAATACTTATTTATTTTTTCACTGCCTGTTATTGAAGATGGTAGAACTAGATTTAATGAGGGAATTCAATCCCTCATCAATTGAGTCCCATGTGCTTTAAGTCCTACAAATTGTCTGGTTGAATATAAAAATACATCTGATCCATGATAACGAATTCTAACAAAGGCATGTAAGAATAAAAAGTTTTCATTGTAAACTATAAAAATAAAAATTGTGAACAATATATTTTTTAATTTTTCCTCCTGGATGCTTATATTTTAGTGGTTAAGGCAGTGATAATAGACATTGTTTCTAGTTCTACGACCAACTCAAGCTGTAAATCCTTGAAGACTTATTCAGGAAAAATAAAATTAAGCTCTTGAATTAATAAGTGCTCTTACTGAATAAACAACCAAAGAGAACCATGACTACTCTCAGCAGAAAAGGAAACTGAAAAAAATCAATGTGAATGAATAATGCTCAGACTTATTTAGCATAAGCAGCAATCATGATACCTATAAAAATGCTAAAGGCTAGAGCAAGCAATGGTGCAAAATAATATTTTGAATATCAGAGATCAGTAAGTTTTCTAAAGTCTTTCAAATATCTCTTGGTTCTCCATAGAAAGAAGTGATTAGAAATAAAATAAATATAACTTTTGAGTTCCACTAAATAGAAATGAAATAACAGGCTTGGTTACCATGAAAAAGAAAACCTGTTCCAGGAGATGCTTTTTTAGCACAATGACTCTAAAGATTTTGGCAAACTACTGATGACTCTCATGCAATCATGTGACGCTGATATATGCCTGAAACATTTGTGACAATGCCTCTTACATCTCAATGAAGTGTAGCAGGGTGATGCTTGAAAAAAATTGTTGTGAAAACCAGCTCAGGAGTATAAATATCTATATAACAAGTTATTCAGAACGAGAGGTAATGCAATGTCATGTCCTTGAAATCAGAGTAATTGTGAAATTATTTTGTCTTACCTGTGTTGGAAAATAACACACGTTTTCTGTTCATTGTATGTACAAGCTAACTTAGGCTACTCAGCACAATGGACCAAGAAACATGGAAGTGTTCTTTAGGTTTGCCAATAAATTAACCAGATGTCTCAAAAATCTAGTGTGATAATTTTTAATAATTAGTGAGGAGTTTAAAAAAAATCATATGTACATATAGAAACACACATATTTGTTTGCATGTGTATATGAACACATGCAAAATTGTTCAGCTTGAAATACTGTTCCTAAAAATATCCATATTCTCTGCTTAGATCACAAAGATACCATTCAATAATTATTTTTTAAGATTTATTATTTGTAGAAGTCCTTCTTAAAATAAGTAATGTTAGTCAACTCCTCTTCTCTTCTCTTCTCTTCTCTCCTCTCCTCTCCTCTCTTCCCTTCCCTTCCCTT
>JAOTQZ010000001.1:22326113-22357690 GCA_026546895.1 Pogonocichla stellata
TTCCCTTCCCTTCCCTTCCCTTCCCTTCCCTTCGTTTTTTGGATGTTATACTAATTCCCTATATTTTTCTTTTTTTTTTTTTTGTTTTTTTTCCTCTCTAGCTGCACATATTTTAGGATTCCTCAGGAAAATACATTGCTAGTTAAGATCATTAGTTTATATCATTCTTTCTTTCCTTTAAATGAATTAAATTTTCAGTAAATAATGAAAGATCGCATCACTAATTAGCACAAGTGCATTGTTTTCCTCCTCCCCTCCCCTGAATCTCTTCTATTTTCATTCTTCAAAATCAAATTCAGGAAGCAGAAACATTCAGAGACAAAAACAGTGAGATTCAATTGATATCTGCACTTACATGTGTCATCTTACACTGTGATTATGCAAAATGGGGAAAATAAGAAATTCAAAAGACAATGAATCTGTTCTACCATATTAATCTATTTACAAATTAGAAATATCCATATCTGAAAGACCATTATTTTTATTTGCTCCAAATATAATTTAGTATGGCCAGCTGAGGTCTGGAGCATACAGTCTCCAGAGAGCGTATCTCAGGATAAACAAGAGCTTTCAAAAGCACAATGATTCTGTTATGCAACAGTTAATAAGAAAGTTTTCAAAAATATGATAGCTGTTGCCTGCATTCAGAACATCCAGCTAGATTCACCACATGCTTTTGAGCTTTTGATGTAACATAGAAGAGATATCTATAGGTCTACTATTTGTTGTGTATATGATTACTGGGAAGAATGTCACACATGAATGGCTTTAGTTTGTTTACCACATTTGACATTTTCTATTGGCAGTTGAAGCATTTCTGTTGCACCCTGGGTTTTGTGATGAACCCTTTCTCAAAAAATATTTTTTCACCGGTAACTATGGACAATGTAGGTGTCTTACTCAGCATTATATATTCCAACCCAGAACAAGGAATCTAATTTTTAGTCAAGTGATATCAGGTATCACAGAGAGATATGTTCTTATTTTTATTTGCCTTCAAGTAAGTATAATGTGTTAGATTGCAGAAATCTTTTCACATGACCCGTAGTATCACACAGAAGTGGTGTTAGTGTAGCAGGAGCAAATGTCTCAAATTTTTACTTAAAATACTAGATACTTTTAGGAAAAATAATCTTTTAAAATACTTTAAAAAAATAATCAAGGAAATTAGAACAAAAAAAAAAAAAAAAGATAAGGCAAAGGCAGTCAATGAGTAAACTGAAAAAGAAGAAAGCGTTCAGATGAAAGCATTTAACTTTAGAGGATGTCCTGCAGGCAAAACTAAGATTCTCTGAAACTATTCATGCCAAACTGACTTGTCAGTAGAAAGAAAACTATTTACAGGCACAAGAAACCTAAGTGTGGTGAGGGGAATGTTAATAGGAAGTGACTTTCCCTGCCATTATTGATCATGCTAATGGCTCTGAATATTGCTCTTCAGGCTGATGCACAGTGCATGAAAAGGGGATGGTAAGTCTTAATGCAGCCAGCAGATGAGACATCCTCCATTCCTTGAGGTGCTTTAGTATATATTTTCAGATTCTACAGTAAAATTCATCTTTCACAGGGACTAAAATGAGGAAAAGGATTTCTAATGTTTGCTTCTGCTTCTCTGTCATTGTCTCATAGATTAAATCAAATCTACTGCCTGCTGAACAAGGTCATTTTTTGCCAGTTTAGTGCCACATTACATTAAATTCAACAAACATATAACAGCAATTTTATGGTGTAGTACTAGCTGTGTCAGAGGTTCACAGCTAAACTCTCACTTTTAACAATGAGTTCAAAGGGTACTGGTCAAATATTGCCTCTGGTCTTAACTTGACACATGAAAGACACCATCTGGCTGCCTTTTTCCAAGGCATTAAAATAATAATTTAAATAGTTATAGATATGGCTCTAACAATGACTAAAATTTACTGCTTCCAGGTTCCTTTTTCTTCTAACGCTATTTTTGTTTACAGTAATTAGGCTTTAATGTAGATGCAAATAACACATTTGGGACAAACTATACATAATGTTATATGGGGTTTTGAGGTGCTGGAGCACGTCCAAACAAGAGGAAAAATGTTGGTGAAATGTCTTATGAGGAGTAGCTGAGAGAACTGGAGTTCTCCAGAGCTGTTCAGTCTGGAGAAAAGAAGGCTCAGGAAGGATCTTGTTACTCTCTACCACTGCCTGAAAGAAGACTGCCAGGAAATGGGGCTTGGGCTCTTCCTCCAAGTAATAAGTGACAAGTCAAGAAGAAGTGGCCTTCAGTTGCACCAGGGGAGGTTTAGGTTGGATGTAATGGAAAATTTCCCTGTCAAGCGTTGGAACAGGCAACCCAGAGACTGGTGGGTGGAGACAGCATCACTGGAGGTATTTCAAAGAAGGATGGATGTGGCATTTAGGGACAGGGTTTAGTGGTGGTGTTGGCAGTGCTGGGTTAGCCATTAGACCTGATGATCTTAAATATTTTTTTCAATCTAAATGACGTAGATTTTTTCAATCTAATGATTGTTTGGAAAAAGTTCCTAGTCTTCCCATTGAGAAAAGAATGAGGGAAAATTAGATTGACTGGTGTCATATAGTTATGCTGCTTACATTATGTTTAAATTTTAATGTTGTCAGGATTATTAATTTTATTCCATTCTACAATTAAAATTTCTTTCAAGAGACCTACAAAAAAAAAGAATATAAGTGAAAATATCTGACTGAACTGGAATTTCATATGTTTTTTTCAGCGTACTTAAGTGAATTTTCTTCATATTCATAATGTTATTCATATTCATAATCTTCAACTCACGTTTCTAATATTTATTTTCCGGTTCATGCAGAGATGTCCGTCTAAAAATTATTCTATCTCTTGTTAGTCACTATTTCAATGGGAAGTCACATTAAACAAAGTTATGTGTTTTATGCTTATTTTCAGGATAATACAAATTGAGGTAGTTTTGGTAATGCGCAAATACCTAATGATCTTGCAATTTTAAAAAGTAAAATTTCATCACTGGGTCAGGTGCCTGAGCACTAGAAAGACTTAGGGACTTCAATATATATATATATGCTTGAAGTTTTCCTAAAGACTAGCTCTAGATTTAACCTAATGTTTGAGCTGTGTAAAGTGGGGGCATTTATTTATCAATATAGGAACCTAAATGCTTCTCCCTCTGTGCTTACAGATAGGCATCTTCCTGCACATTAGCTTCTTTGAATACTAAAATGATATGAAACTAATTTTCTCACTTCTAATTGATCTGGAGCACGTCTCAACAGAGATCAGGCTGAGCTTGTCCATGCAGCTAGGTCATTGGGTTTGACTCAGTGCTTGATCTCTTCTACCCTGAACTCAGCTGGTGTAAAACAAGAGTAATAGGAGTGCCTGACCTATGCTTGAGGATTATTTCAGAAATTAATACATCCCTGTAATGGTAACCTATATGAACATCTAGATAGGTGTCAGGAATGAGTGATTTAGGTCACTTCATAGAGTTCATACAAAAGGATGAGAATGCAAAATGGTACATGTTCAAAAAAGTAAGGGAGACCCTGTTGTATCTTGAGATTCAGAGGGTTTTCCCTTGCCAGACTTGGACTTGATCCATGATTAAATTCTGAAGGATTCAGCAGTATTCAATCATTGATGATTTAATGCAAAATCATTCAATAGAATTTGTTATAAACACATCAGTGACCTACTTGTAGATCTGAAGTGACAATGTTCATACTATAGTATATATAAAGCAATTCACACAAGCATACTGACAAAGTAGCATATGCAAAGTTATACCTGTTAAAAATTCTCCATGAGTGCAGTGAAATACTCAAGATGGATGTTTTTGCATCTCTCAACAAGTAAAAAGTGTTGAGTCTTGAGAAGTGGAGATAGCAGCCCAGGTCCTGTCATCAGCTTTTGACAATTGTCCTCTGAGTGGCACAACCTTGAGAGTTTGCAAACTCTTAGTGGCACTGAGCTTGGAGGTGCTGGGACAGCCCACTGCAGTCTAGGAAAGTTCAAAGGGCCTCACTTAGACTTGCTTTAGTCATCAACAAATCTCCAGGATGATTCAGGCAAGGGAGGATGATCCAAGGCTGTCAGGGGATAATTATGTCTTGTTCTCATCCTCGGTTAGCTCCTGGTACAGACAGTGCTGACCCTAGTATCAGTCATGCAGGAGTTTCTGATAAGGTCGAGGGAAATTACATTGCCTAGCTCTTTTCTCTAGGCTGAGAGCTAGCAAGAATTCCTGAGATCATATTGCAACCTCTGGCAAAAAGCACCACCACAACAGATATGCTCTAGTCATTTAGTTACAGTTTCTTTAGTCATTTATTATAAAATTGCTAAGTCCTATCAGAAGGAGAGTCCTATCAGAAACATAGAAACAGAAAACCTTCTTTTACTTTCACAATTCAAAGAGACTGTGCAATGCAGCCTTGTGACAAAGGTGACCAATGGCCTCGTGAGCGGCATTAGGCAGGTCATTGACGGCAGGTCATTGACAGCAGGTAGCAAACTCTTCCTCTCTGTTCAGCCTTGGTGAGAAATATCTCTACCGCTTGGATGGATGGACGTCCTGGAGTCCAGCAAACAGCAAGGAGGATGATTAAGAGACGGGAGCATCTGACATAGGAGGGAGTCATGAGAGAGATGGGGCTGTTCAGTCTGGAGAAGAGATGGCTCGGTGGGATTTTACCCGTATGTATAAATACCAGATGGAAAGGACTAAAAAAAATGAAGTTAGACTCTTCTCAGTGGAGTCCAGTGACAGGACAAGAGGCCACAAACTGAAACAGAAGAAATTTGACAAGAAAAAGCTCTGTTATTGTGAGGGTGGGCCATACACTGGAGTGAGCTGTACAGAGAGGCTGTGAACCCAACATCCTTGGAAATAAGCAAGATGTAGCTGGTCATATCCTCACACAACCTGCTCTAACTGATCCTGTTCTGGGCAAGAGGTTGGACTAGCCAAGCTCCAGAACTGTCCTCTAACCTCATCCATAGTGTTTCTGTGAGAATATTTTCCGATCAAATATAATGATCCTATTAATTGACATTAATTTAGTAAATTCTCTTTGAATTCACTGTGGTCCTATGCATGGTACATAAAGCAATTTTTCTTCCTATATTTTCCCCAGTTGATAGCTCCCTGTAAAGTTATATTTTCCTATGCATTATGTGCAAATGGTGATGCAAAATAAGACAAAATCTTTTAAATATTCTGTTTTTCTGTTCTTATGACATTTCCATCCTTCACAACTTTATGGCCATAAGTATTTGGTTCATTAGAAAATATCTTTTAGTGGTAAATAGCTTTTAATGGTAAAATGTGGTTTGTCATCTTTCTGTGTTAACCAGTTAGTCCATCAGGTTTACATGTACCATGAAAAAAGTTCTGTCATATAGCACATAATGGAGCTCAGCATAGAAGTTTGAAAAGACTGAATGAAATGAGAAAGGAAATATTTTTCTTTTTTTTGGGGGGGTGGGATTTGCTGGGATTTTTTCTAATACAAAATTAAATTATTTCATTACAAAAATCCACTGTTAAGGATGGTTTCCATAAGTATCTAGTAGAGAATTTGCTTGAAATTATCTTAAAATATTCCTCTAGAAATCAAAATAAAATAATTCTTTTTAAGGAATTAAAGGCAAAAGGAAGTTATATAGTTATATGGCAAAAGGAAGAATTAGGAATAGAAAATGTAATGAGGCATCAAAGATATATTAACATTGATGAAATATTTTTGTGCTGTTTCACCTTTTTTACAGATGGTATGCTTCTATATCTACCAATTTACTTTGATTAGAAAATTTGATTGTCTTGTTAATTGCATGTAGAATGAATCTGGGGCAATATGAGAGGATCACTTTTGGTGAAAAGAGCAAAGCATCATCTCACAGTGATGCTTTCAAGGGGAAATGGAAGTTGTGAACTTTATGCAGGAAGGTCTGATTATATTTGTTTCTGGATGGTGATCCACACAAGATATTTTACTGTTAATAAATAATTCCCCCTGATTTCCACTCTTTCTTTTCTACAGATTTTTACAGAGAGCTTGAATTTTTATTGCAACTATATTAGTATAAAAAAGAAAATAATGTTTATCTGATCTCACAAATCCAGTCCTTAGCTGGTTTTGCTTTCTCTAATAGTTTTGAAATACTGTGGATTTTAGTGAAGAAGTTACCTATTTAATCTATGTATATCTGTGTGCATAAACAAACTTACACACCTACATATACCCCTAAGTACATCAGTTTATACAATATATATAATATACATATGCTTGTGCATGCATATATATTATTTAGATGTGGTTGTGTATCTATAGAGACATTTTAACTTTCATAAAATTTGATTGAGTAAAAATGTTATTAATTGCATCCATTATCTCAATTCAAATAGAAAATGCAGTGCAAACACATAATTCCCTTTAAGTAGGGCAGAATACATGTTGGAAATAGTAATATCAAAGTTATGAACTTCACATTTGTTTGTTAACTGTGTCATTGTTTTTTTTAATCTTTGTCAGTCTTTCTGTCTGACTGTAACATGATGAGGTACAAGAAAAGCAAATACATATTATTTATATTTCGTAGTTTTGTTTTATTGTAAGATACAAGAGTTTTTAAATTTTTTGCTATATTTATATAATTTTGTTAAGAAAATTATGATGGTTTATATGTATTTTGTTCATAATCGATTAAAAAGATATTATGGCAGTCCCAACTAGAAATATGTAAGACAAAAAAAAAATTCCCAACTATTATTTTTGAAATTATTATGAATTTCCAATTAACACTCAACAGAATAATTTTTAATGTCAAATTGTAGTACTATAAGAAACTGCAACCTTAGGAACACACAGTCCAAATAAAATAAGAATTTTGTCACAGAAGCTGAGTTTGGTCATAGTACTGTGGTTTGAAATGGATATCACACTGAACCATCCTCACCATATTTAACCCCACATGAAACAAAGCAGTTCTTCTATTACCCATTTGAGATTCTATTAGCTCCCTTGACTTCAGTGGGAGCTGACTGTACCTCAGTGAAGTAATTATCCTCACTCAGCTAAAAGAACAGAAGCAACTGACTGGGGAGAGGTGCAGCAGCCGAGGCTCAGCATTACTCACACAGCAGGAGTGGGGATGAAAGGCACCAGGCACCATCACAGAAGCCACTCAGCCACCAGGTCAAGATAAAAAAAGGAAAACTGTTGGCAGTAATTCCACCTTTCCCTGAGGAATAAAAAAAGCAGCCCTGGATAGCTTTCAGGAAGGATGACAAAAACTTGGTGAAGTGAAGACTGTAGAACACCTGCACTTCAACTACAAAGAAAAGGAAAAGCTCAATATGTGTTCAAACCAAGGGATAATATACTGCCTCAGGGTATCGTGCTTGTAAACTGCACAGTAATGCTGCTGGGTATGTATATATGTTATTTTAAATACAACATGAAGAAAAGGCTGAAAATTATAAAGTCATGATGTATATTTCAAGGGATAAATATAATACTGGAAGAAAACCTTCAAATGTGTGTAAAAATTAGTGTATAATCTATAGACGTTTCTACAGAAAAAAAGTGCTTTGTTTTCATGCTTAAAGGATTTATTTCTGCACATCCTAAAGAAAGTGTTGTGATATTATCATAAATAAAATTTACCGTTAAATCAATAGGTATTGTTAATTTCTCTTTAGGGAACAACAATCTGAAAATCTATTGAATATTCAGTGGAAATTTTATTAAGAGTTAATAAAATCATCTTAATCTAGTGAAGAGTAAAACAAAGTAAAGAAACTTAAGACTGGCTAGTATAAAAATTATGCTGAAACAACACTAGTTACAGAGAATTTTACACAGAAAATAACAGTAATGCCATAATGATTGCAAAAGAAAATTCCATGTCTTGCCTTGAAAAGGGGGTAAAAATACCTGCCAGGAGGGAATAGAAATACATATTTCCCCACTAGGGCTTAGACCACCTTTGGGATACAGCTGAAAAAGATTGACAGGTTGTTTCCTCTATAAAGGAATACATTTAACTTGCAACAAAACCACCCTGCAAGCTGAACCTGTGGAAATCACAAATGGATTTATACAAAAAATAAAATGCAGTTCCAAATTTTTAAAAAATAGTGTAAACGCATTTTACCTTGTTCAGTTTATCCTATGATCCGAGGTGAACATCAGCATTTAATAATCATTGGAAAATGCAGAACACCAAGCTCATTTGTCACAGAAAATTTATCACTGCCAGAAAAAGGCATCAGTATGGAACAATTCAAAATTGTCTGAGAAAAAAATTGGTTGAAAAACAAAAAATGTGACATTTTCACCAAGGAAAATCAGACAAAATTTCACTCCTCATATGGGAGGACAGAACTGGAGCACATGTGCACTCAGTGTGTGATACAAAGATGACTAAGCTGTCAGCAAGCTAGGACTAAATACCCAAAGCACGGCTTCATGCTGAGAATGATCTAAGTTTGAGTCCAAACCATCCTGCCAGTCACTGAAATATTACCCGTGATTAATTACCTGACTAATTACTTGAGAACATGTAGCTAGTCCACAGCCAAAAAGCAAGGAAGTCTGTTCTTCCTCACATTTGGCCTTTCTCAGTCCGTGACTGTGCCTGACAACTGTAGGATATTCCTTGACTCTGCCAAGGAGAATGGATGGAAAGCCCACCTGCTGCTCCCATATATCATCTTCCTGCCTGTCTACCCCACTCTCCTGAGGTACACAGTACACATCTACCAAGGAGATGAAGGTGTATCAGATGCGAAGCTGGGCTGAGGATAAGGGCTGGATAAAAAACAGAGAAGCAGCTCCTCAACCACAATGATTCCACCACCATCATCAATCTGCTGTCAAAGGCAATGCAATATAGAAATGCCAGTGAGGATGTTGGATGCCTTCTGGATTTCTGAGCTCAGTGTGTGCTGAATACTGCTGATGGTTCATTACACCCAGACATTGTGGGCAAAGCAACTTACCTTAAAATGAGTTCATACACCTTTGCCAATTCCCAGGCTATTGTGTCTTATAGTTCAGACTATAAATGACTTTGTGGCAGCAGCTATCTTTTATTATATTTCTGTGAAATGCTAAACACAATGGAGCCCCCAGGATTTAGGAGTTTCAATAATGAAAAGCAGAAGTTAATGCGCATTCTTTTATTTCAGTTTTTCTCCCAACAGCCCTTTTAGAAAATACAGTAAAATGAAAAGCTATAAAAGGAAAGATCTGTCAAGTGCTCAAAACATCCTTATGTAACCAAAGCTGAATCAACACAGTTTGATATAGGAGCTCTTGAAGGTGCTTCTGCATGGTCATTGCAATAGTGTAATTTTTGATTGCTGCTGCTTCTGCCTCCCTGTCCCAATCTCTCCTACAGTCTCCAGAATGACAGAAGCTTCAGTGGCAGCAGCAACTGGAGAAGCTGAAAGGTCTGTATGATGTTTCATTTATACTCTTTGGCTGGATGCCAGGTGCCTACCAAGCTACTCTATCATGCCCCTCCTCAGCAGGACTGGATGAAAGAAATAAGACAAAAGAAAAAAATTGGGGTCAAAGTAAAGTCAGTTTAATAAAGTGGAAGCAAAATTTGCTCAAGCAGAAACAAAGGAAAACGATGGATTTACTTTCTACTTCTGTTAACAGGTGGTGTCAGTCTGCTTCTCAGCAAGTAGGGTTTCAGTATGCATAGGGGTTTCTCTAGAAGATAAGCATAAATAATGAATGCTGCTACCCTTCCTCCTTCTTTCTCTTAGTTTTCGTATCGGAGTAGATGTCATAAGGAACGGAACATCCCTTTGGTCGAATTGAGTCAACTGTACAGGCTTCGTACTGTCCCAAACTCTTGTCCACACCCAGCCTATTTGTAGGGGGGAATGTTGGAGAGACAGCCCTGGTGCTGTTGAGCTCTGCCCAGCAGTTGCAAAAACACTGGTACCTTATTAGCTCCTTTCTAGCTATTTATTAATGCAGAGAACAGCACTATGAGGGTTGCTGTGAGGAATTTTATCTCAGCCAGACCAAATACAACTGCTTATTCAATGTTTTCCCTTTTAAATTCTGTCCAATTTTAACTCAAAAAGTTTTATAACATTACCAATAGTAGGGAAATAACCCCATAAAATCTTTTGATTATATTTAGGAGAGACTTAAGTTTACTACAAAGCCTGAGTTGCCTTTTGTGGGTGGATGTCTTTTTGTGCTGATCAAGAAGCACAATGTGCTAGAAAGGCTAAACCATTGACAAATTTAGATTCCCAGAGATAGGTTTCTCTAGAATACTGAAAAGAGGAAACATGAAAAAAACATATAAAGAGCCCCACCCTGAAAAGATAGGAAATTAGTAATAATATAGAGATACCACAGGCAGAATATGCAGAAAACCCATGTTGATACCAATTATTTGAATTGCTTGTGCTACAGTCTTCAAACTATTCATCTTGAAAGCTGAAGAAAAATTCTGTATATATAGTTATAAGAGCTATAAATTTAACCAAATCTGATGGTAATATCTGTGGTTATTTAATTCCTAACTAAATCAGAGAAAGTTTTTCAGTGTAGCTACCTCTTTTTTTTACCAAAACTGATTCTTCTTTTGACAGGACTGAAAAAATTGTTTCATGTGTTTGATTGTCTTTATTTTCAATTAAAGGAAGTCTGAATCTCCTAGTTGTAGTTTTGTTTATTTGCTTGCTTGGGGTCAGTTTTTGGGGGGTTTTTGGGGGTTTTTTTGAGTGTTTTGGGAAGGCAGGGTTGTGTTGGATTTTATTTGGGTTTTTTAAGGGAAATTATTAAAAGATGGGAAACCACATGTTCTTTATAGAAATTCATGTGCAGTTTGATTTGAGCAGGTAAATGAAGAAGAGAAGAGAAAAAAAAAATTATAGTTCCCCCTGTTTTCCTAGCTTTTCTCCCCTAGGGATGACTGTGGTCAGAACACAGTGTCCTGAGCTAGCAGTCAGAGATATGCTGCCACTATTAAATTACAGTGATCTAATCCAGTCTAGTCCAGAAACTCACAAATTGCAAACATCTGAACTACCTCCAGAGGCCAGGAAAGTCATTTGCCAAATTTTGCTTGTTCTTTTCTGTGCTGAGAACAAGATGACCAAAAGAGCCATAATACCAGCCCCTGGCCACAAGGAGCTTAAAGAAATACCCCAATACTGCTGGAGTTAAATGTTAAAGACACCTGACAGGGAAAAATTATTCCTACACTTCCTGGGATTTATCAACCTTACCTTCAGGTAATATCAAAGTTTACTGCAATTTGTTTAAAGTAGTCAAAATTAGGTGCACGGATTTGTATATTGATTTTCACAGTATTTCACATTTTGCTATTTGACATTTCTCTTCATTGAGTGAAGACATGATGACTATTTGTTTCTTCAAGGCCGTTTTCCTGACACCGGATATTCTGTTCACAGAATGACAGCGCTCAAAACATTTATGTGAGCCGGATGCTACAAAATCAAGATGATGCTGTGAATTTTTCCAGGATTCTGTATTCTATGCAGCAGCAGATCTCTATCTTAATAACCTTCCAGGATTTCTGCTAAGCTTCAAATCCCTTCTCAATAAGGGTTCTTATACAAAACCTCAGCAGTCGCTTTAGTGTTTCAGCTTAGAGTGTACAAAACCTTGTGTGCAAATCCATGTGCAGTTTTTACTGCTGTTCATTGGCTTGCTTTCCCTGGCACCATTAACTTTAAAAGAAAGTGTCTGAACTGTTTTCTCTTTACATCTCCCAGGCCAAGACAGTCTATTTCACACACAAAGCTAGCTGAATACCACAGGAGTCACTTAGCAGTAGCAGAATGGCCTGATTTGGATCTCTGCCTACCTCAAGACACTTAATTTAATTTCATCATTTGCATTTTGTTACCAGACAGGACTGTAACAGACCATCAAAGGCAATGCTTTGGTGAAAGAAGAAAAAATAATTTGCTTCAGCAAATTATCATGCTGAAATTAAAGGACTCAAAATATATGTTGAAGTTGCTTTTTTAAATACAGATTTAAGGATTTGCAATGAATGCATGTTATAAGTAGTGTGTGTTCCTATCATATATTTAAAGAGAGAAAATGAAATGTTATTCTGGTTTGGAGCTTATTTATAAATATAAATAGGTAAAAATATATATTTTATTTCCATAATTTTAACATCTAATTCTCCATCATTATGCAGCAGTTATTATAGTTACACTTTTTAATTTAGATCAGTCTTTTACAGTTAGCTCTCCAGTAATCTTCATCAATAATAAAAGCAGCTTTAAATAAGATCCTATGCTGTTTTGGAAAATATCATGCTGAGATAGCACTGTGTATTGACCTATTGTTAAAGTGAATTGAAAACTGTGTTTCAGGTTTGCTGATTCATCTCACTCCACTCCATAAACCTGACAGCTGTGTTTGGAGGTTGATGAGAGTTCCCATCAATGCTTTGTGGACAACCAAAGGTAGGACAACTTCCAAATTTTTCATTCTGTGGAGCTCAGGATTAGGTAGGGGATCCTCAGAAAAGCCAAATTTCAAGGTAAGTAGTCTCTCCTTTCCAAAGTGATTTCAGTATCCTTAAATCATCTTCTAGCTCAGCAGGATTGTGAAACCATTGTGAAAGTTTATTATTCATTCTGTGAAAGCCTTTTCTCTCTTACTGTGTGCTTTCGACCTGAACTGCTCTTATACTTTTTTTATTTTACATTATGCATAAAATTATCATCCACCCAGACATTACCTATATCTTTTAAACATTTTATGTTTCCATTAAGTCATAACATCTTACATTTTGTCCCTTGGGCAGTATCAATACAGATTATTTTGAATTTCTAATCTGAAATTGTCCTCGAATTCTTGAAGGAACACAAAAGAGGAAAATATTTTGCACCCACATCTCAGTGCTAAAGGGAGGGTTTACTGTAATGGAAAAAATTAGGAAAGAGAAGTCTCCTTGCTTTCTGGGTAATCTGCAAATGCAGCAGGCCTGGGGCCACTAGACTTCCCCATGTTAGTCAGTATATTATCTGTCTGTCTGAATCCCTGGGAGACCTTCACAGATAATATTTTAGAGTAAGCAATTTGACACTTTAAGTCTGGCAAGGTACCAGATGCACAAACAGCATGTCTACACTGTAAGTCTAGTCACAATAGCAATTCCAGATGCACAAATAGTGTGAGTTGTGCTATAAATCTGGGGGCACTTAGTGAGCTATCAGATGCACAGTGTGATTTATTGATTGTGTGACAGAATAAGGTTCAGAAATTGCTATACATTGTACATAAGCACATTGTATCAGAAAGCATAGACAATAGTATTACCGTGGAAGGAAGATGGATTATTTATTCCACTGGGATATTTTCACTGGTATTAATTCTGTAATTTTAATATCATTCCCTGACCCTCTTTCCCCAAAATATTCTACAAATACAACAAAGAGAACAACCTGCCAAACAGCAGATGCAAAAACAGGCAACAAGTAGAGGAAACAGAAGGAATACCATATACCAATACTTTTTTTTATTTTTGATGTCCTAAATACTTAAATTTACCTAGGTATACTCTCAGGTCTAGGTGACCTCAGGTGCAGGTTACCTAGAAGATCAATATTTTTCAGAGTCCTTTGAGTTGTTTAGAACCTCTTACACAGTTTAGATAGCGTACAATAATTTCAATGATTGAATTAATAATTACCTTTGCTGTATGTTATTGTCTAATTTGCTAAGCTTTATTAGATCAAAATTGAAAAACATCAACCTTTTAACTACAGGATATAAAAAAGGTAAAATATTAAAACATGTCCAACCATATGTCTGTAAGGTAGATGCTGTATGTCAGGTTATTATGAAATCTCTAATTATTGGTGGTGACTATGTCATCCATACAGTAAATATAGCCTGGAAAATGGCTCATGTCTTCTAAAATTAGCTATATAGGACTCAATGAATTTGACAAAAGTGAACATGACACTTGAGCCAGAAGCTAGATATGTGGCAACATGATCAAGTTTAAGACAACCTAGAAAAAATATATATTTATATGTTAAATGTGAGTAGGACTTAAAGATACTGCCTTATCTGTTTAACACCGTCATGATACAGCAGGAGATCCTAAAAATCTTCAACATACTACTTTGGGGACTTAAACTCAGATACTCACCAGAATCTCAGGACATTAACTTTAGAGTATTCAGATGCTGAAATTAATCACCTAATATGAAAGGGAGGTGCTTTAATGTCACCAACATTTTTTAATACTCTGTCGATCAAAACCTTCAATTCTAATCTTAGACATTCTGTGCTCAGAAAAACTGAATCTACCAAACCGATTGATGAAAGATATGGCAGAAAAGTAACAAAAAACTATTTTACAGATTGCATGAAGTAATAATAAAGTAATTGAACAAGGTGAAAAAATGGCATCACTTCTGTAGAATATAATATACACCAAGTGTAGATAGAAACTGTTTTGGTTTTTTTAATGATTTCTAATCTGAGCAGAGGAAGAGAAAAGGAGCTATCTTCATTGGAAAAAAAAAAAAAGGATTTTATTGGACTGATGACTAAATACTATTGCCAATATTTGCTTAAAATTTCACAAATAAGTCAGCCACATAACTATTTTAATGAAATTTACCTCTAATCTGACTTGTGGTATATAAATCAGAAACATAAATACACTAGAATTCACTATAAATTAGAAAACTGAATCAACTAGAATCAAAATTCTGGTCAATGTATTTTATAATGTCTTTTTTCCTCCTCTGCATATTGCTTAGTATCAACTTATGATCATATATATTGAAGTCAAAATTAGCACACATAAAATATGTTGAATAGCAACTAAAATATATTTTATTTTTTTAAAGCATTCCCTCAAATGCCTCTTAACATTATGTAGTGCATGAAATAATTCTAAACACTGTAGTCTATTATTTATGCTAAATAATACAGCACTTAAATTCCAAGAAAAAATGTCACTCACTCTGTAGGTGTAATAATATTGTTTCACTGCTGGGAGAAATTTATAAGCAAAATAAGAGAGGGAAGAGAGAACAACCAGATACAACAGGAAACAGAAAACATTATGTTATTTTTCTGAGTTTTTTGTCCTGTAGGCTAAATTAAAAAGAAAGACAAATGTATTGATCAGGAGAAAAAGTTAGTTACATTAAATATGAAGTGACAGTAGTAAGGGAAGAAGAAGTCATGATAAAGATGAAACTAAAGGACAAATTTAAAAGTATTGATGGATATTTAAAAGAGCACATTAATGATGGAATGAAACAAGAACAGCATTTTCTGCAATTTCAGGAATGAATCATAGAATACCTCACTGTACTAGTGGTTTCATTCACTGGTCTGACTTATATTCATTGCTAAAACTGCCAATTTTTTAATTAATATTTATCTTCAGACCGAGATATCTAAGTTAATGTTTACAAAACAGGTGTCTGCACCTGCATATCACCATGCTATTTAGCTGTATAATCACAGATGTCTGGTGCCATTTCACACACACAGAGCTGTAGGAGACTTCAAAATATGACAGATAGGTTACACGCTTTGTAATTTAACTCCTGATTACTCATATTTGTTCTGTGTGCTTTTCAGTGTGAACTTCATCAGATCTCTTATAGAATTGTAGAATCATAGGATAATGTAATCAGAGAATTATGTAATCTTTTAGGTTGGAAGGAATCTTAAAGATATCTAGTTCCAACCCCAGTGCCATAGTCAGGGACACCTTTTACCAAATCAGGTTGCTCAAAGTCTCATCAAAACTGTCCTTGAACACTTCCAGTAATGAGTCAACCACAAGTTTTCCGGCTGACCCGTTTGAGTCCAATCTAAACCTACTCTCTTTAAGTTTCAAACCATTTTCCCTTTTCTGAGCACTCTGGGCCTTTGTACAAAATCTCTCTTCATCTTTTTATAAGCCTCCTTTATACGTTAGAAGGCCACAGTAAGGTATCTCTGGAGTCTTCTCTTCTTCAGACTGAACATCTCAGCTCTCTCAGCCATTTTGCACAGGAGAGCTCTTCCAGCCTTATGATCATTTTCATAGTCCACTTCTGGACCTGCTTTGACAGGTCCATGTGTTTCTTTTGCTGCGGAGCTGCACAGCTGGATGAAGTACTAGAGCTGTGGTCTCACAAGAACAAAGTGAGAAAAAGAGAATCACAGTTGGAGATTGCCCATACGCTCGTGCAGGACACTTGGTCTTGCTGGACTTTGTGCAATTCTCATGTTCCCTGTCCTCAGGTCTGTCAAGACCTTTTCATGTGATGTCTCTTCCCTCAAGCACACCAACTGCACTGATTAACTTGGTGGCTGCCATAAGCAAACTTGCTGAAGGTGTGCTCAATCCCAATCTCTGTGTCATTCCACTAAGTAGGGTGAATGCACTGGAAGCATTCAATCATTTTGACCATGCCTCTATTACCAGTATAGATGCATTTGTTTAGCTATAAACTTTTATAAATAGTGAAGAGTTCAATTAGATGTAGACTGTTGGGTTCTGTTTGTGGTTTTCTGTGTTGCTAAGGACAATATATTGTCAGTAATGTGAAGAAATAGTGAAGCATCATTAATCGTTATGTAATTAAAACTCACTGTATTCAGTCCAGTCTTTCAAATTTTAATATTAATCTGAATTGTCTGCCATTTATCAGTCATGTAATCCTGGCTGTCCAGAAGTCTATTTGAATTATTATTTTCTAAAATGCTTCATATTTATTTATTCATTAATTCTAATAAATAACTGAATCAGTCCAAGAATAACAGGTGTTTTTGATAACTTTCGTATTTTAATGTCAACCTCCATTAATCTGCTGATTAGCTATTGTGAGCTTTAATTTTTTGAGAAACATGATAAAACACCGAAATATATATCTAGTCATTCACGTAAATCTAATAGTGAAAGACATATGTTTTAATTTATATTCTTAGTAAGGACTGTTTCGTTTAAAAAACAAAGAACTTCTAAAAGAAGTATTTAACATATAAAATGGAACCCTAAAGCATTCATCTTTTCATTTATGAAAAAATTCCCAAAACTAAATAATAACAAAAAACGAACAAAAAGCAGGCTGAAAACAGAACGTCTATCATTAAGAACAGTTTTGTCGATTTGTAATTAATTTGTAATTAGCCTGGTTGTACTGCACTGTAATTAGTATAATGATCTGCACTACTAAACTTGCCAAGCAAACTCCCTCTTCATCATCTGTTACCTCCTGTTAACGATTCCTAAAAGTTTACATGGAATATTAGTAGGCACATTTGTAACAGCTGAAACCAGGTTTACATGCTTTGTTATTGAGTAGTATTTTACATGAAAACTATTCAATACCAGATAGAAAAATAGACTGATTAAAAATGTTTAAACTATTTGTATGGTGTCTGTTATACAAAGAAATATGGCTGAGTATCTATTTTCTGCTTTTTAAAATTCTGCTGACATTGAGGTTAATGGGATTTCTTGGCTAAGACCAGAAGAAAATGGATATACAAAGATTGCAGGATATCATTGCATTGCTATGCATTTCAAAAGCTTTTCATTGCAGTATATAAATGTGGTGATGTATCCACAAATATTACCACACATATCGTTTGATACTGAAAAGAACCCCAATATCAGCCATTGCATTCTCATATGAAGCTTTACTGATGAAATCTGAAATTTGAAGCTTAGATGCTTCAATTAAATTTATAAAAAGAGGGGTTGGTGGGTTGATTTTGTTTTGATTTTATTTGTCTAATTCCATTGAGTCAGCAACACTGAAAAGTATCCACACTGCCAAGTCCACCATTAAACTGTATTCCTAAGAACCACATCTCCACCTCTTTTTAGTACTTCCAGGGATGGTGGCTCAACCACTTGCACAAGCAGCCTGTTTGAATGTTCGTCAATCCCTTCAATGAGGAAATTTTCCCTAGTATCCAATCTAAATGAGGTCATTTCTTCTTACCCTGTCAGTTTTACCATGAGAGAAGAGACTTATCCCCACCTTGCTACACACTTCCCTCAGGTAGTTGTAGAGACTAAAAAGATCTCCCTGAGCCTCCTTTTCTCCCAGCTAAACAGCCCTAGCTGCCTCAGCTTCTCCTCATTAGACTTACACTCCAGACCATCTCTGATGCTTTTCTCTGGACATGCTCCAGCACCTAAATGTCTCCTTGAAGTGGGGGGCCCGGAGCTGAACACAGGACTCAAGGTGCAGCCTTACCTGTGCTGAGTACAAGGGAAGAATCACTGCCCTGCTGGCCACGTTATTTCTGATAAAAGACATTGGCTTTCTTGGCCACCTGGGCACAGCTGGCTCATGTTCAGGTGGCAATTGACTAACACCCACAAGGCCCTTTCTACTGGGCAAACTTTCAGCCACTTTTCCCCCAGCCTGTAGCTCTGCATGGAGTTGTGAGCTAAGTACAGGTCTTGACATTTTACGTTATTGAACCTCATGCAATTGGTCCTTATCCATGAATCCAGTCTGTCCAGATCCCTTTACAGACACTTCCTATCATCAAACAGACTGATGTTCCCACCCAACATGTTTCCATCTGCCAACTGAAGGTGCATTTGATTCTCTTATGTAGATTATTGGTAAAGATGTTAAAAGTGTCTGGTCCCAGTACAGAACCCAGAGGAACACCACTAGTGACTATCTGTCACTACCTGGATTTAATTCTATTGACCACCACTCCCTGGGCCCAGCAGTTCAGTCAGTTTTTAAACCAGTGAAGAATCCACCTGTCTGTGCCATGGGCAGCCACGGAGAATCCTGTGGAAAATGGTGTCTAAGTCTTTTCTGCAGTCTAAGTAGACAACATCCACAGTGGTGCTCAAAATGATCTACTCCCATAACCTTCCCCAGAGGTCAGACTGACAGGCATGTCTGCTAGATACTCCTTCCAGAACTCACTGCAGATGAGTCTCACATTTGTAACCTCCATACCACCAGGATCTCCCTGGCTACCCAGGACTGCTGGTAAATGATGGAAAGTGGATTGGTGAGTTCTTCCAACACTTCCATCAGTAACCTTGGGTGGATCCCATCTGGTTCCATAAGCTTGTGTATGTCCAAAAGGTATAGAAAATCACTGATCATTTTCCCTTGGATTATGGGGGTTTCCTTCTGTTCCCCATTCCTGTCAACCAATTCAGAGGGCTGGGTAACCCAAAAGCAATTGATCTTACTACTAAAGACTGAGGCAAAGAAGAAATTACATACCTCTGTCTTATGTTTCTCACAGCATCCAACGAAGAATGGAGATTGTCTGTAGTGCTTTCTTATTCATTAATATACTGAAGAGAAAATAATTTTATTGTCTTTCATGACAGTACTTAGATAGTTCTAGTACAGCTTTGGCTCTTCTAATTGTGTCCTGGCATAGCCTCACCTTGTAGTACTCCTGAGTGGCGCTCCCATTCCTCCCAAGTTCATAAAGCCTCCTTTTTCCCTGAGCTCCAATCACATTTGTTCAGCCAGAGAGGGCTTTCCCAATGGTTCATATTTTGGCACATTGGGAGATCATTTTATCGTATGGTGCATTTTATACATTTTTGGTTTTTTTTATAGAAGGTGTTGAGCATATAATACTAAGAGATAAATATACAGAAGAATGAAGAAATTACATCACCTTCTGATGTAGTTGGTGTTTCTTGACCTTTCTACAGGTATCTATCTTGACACCAAGAACTCTGGTGCTAGCTGGTTTGTTTTTTTTGTATAATATTACTCTCATACTCAAATTCTTCACTTTAAATGCCATCTGTGCATTTACTCAAAAGATGGGAAGCAAGCCTTTTTGTTCATGAATAAAATTCTAGACACACACATATTTGCAGATTAGTAATAAATTGAGGAAAATTTGTTTACCCTTAAAGTGTAATGAAAGAGCAATGGAGATGCCTAAATATCACTGACTAATAACATTTTAGGTGATAGAGGACACACAGCAAAAGCCTGGGGCTGGAGAGTGAGACAAAAGACTGTGTGACACTGGGATTTTGAGCAGCAGCTCAGGGCCAGGTAGAATATCCCAGAGTATCTTAACTATCACTTTTTACTTAGTGCCCTGAATTCCTCTCCTAGACTGTCTCTCTGTGGTTTAGAGGCAGTAAGTTTCTTGTTTCATTGGAACATCAAGAGTCAAAGGTGACTTGAAAAAATTATAGGTATATTATATTTCTGCTTCCCAGCTTGTGAGCCTTTGATAGCAGTTACCAGTAAACAGGTATAAATGAGTTTTTAATGCTCCAGTTGGCAACACCTGACCCTTCAGATGGTTGTATAATATGCTTTCAAATAATCTCCATAGGGCTATGATTTGAAAGGGAGGTTTACCATGGCCTGAGAGCAACTTGTGATTTATAAATTTCTCTGGAACAGGATTTACAAGGAAATTGGATATCATTATGAAGCAGCTGTTTTTACCAGGTCTGACCTAGGTCAGAGTGGCTTCAGAGTGTTAATGATTATGTTTGCCTGTCTCAAGTAAATTGCTTGTGAGGTGAAATTGCTTTAAAATAGATACTGTTGATAGCATGCTGCAAGTTGTTAGCATGTTTGCTGACCACAAGTCACACAATGTGTTTAATATAATTCCTGAATGAACACAAAGAAGCAAATAATAAAGCTATGAAACACAAAAGTCTTTCTTTTTTGTATGCATTTTGTAGGGAAAAATATTATCAATTGTCATGAGACTATCTCTGAGTATTACACTACTTTATAGGCCAATGTCTAAATTAAAAAAAAGAATATGTGATAGCAACTTCTAATGCAGCAGTCAAAAAATATGATGAGATTATTTTTCTTTATGCCAAAGCTTTCATTTCTGACAAGTGTCATATTTTCCAATATGTAACTTCCATCAGAGATCAATTTTAAGTATAAAAATTTTAGATTTACACAAAACAGATGGGATTATTTTGGTTTAACATGAATAATTATTTCTGTTCTATTTCTTCAAAAATGGCATCTAAAATTCTTCTCAATATTTCATTTGTGCATAACCAAAAAAGATAGACACAATTCCTGCAAGTCTGTAGAAAGTCCAGTGTTCTAACTTTCAAGTCACTGTTTCTTTTATGAGAGAGGTGGAACTTGAGATCACCAGGGGATCAGACACTGAATTCCCATGGGAACTCACCATTTTGCATGGTTGCCATTTCTACAGTTGTATCTGAATTCTTGAACTTACATGCATATTTACATCAAATGCTTCCTTGAATAAACATTTGGAAACTAAAATGCTAGCAAGCTACTATGAAAATACTGTATTTTAAGTATTTTATATTCATACTGTGGCTTTGGCTAAGTCTGGACTTTCAAGTGCGAATTTTTCAGCATTTACTAAGTCAGAATCTAAATTAAAAAAAAAAAAAAAAACAGTTGCTTTAATTTAATCTGTTCTCTATTCTATAATCTAATCAGAATAATACAGCTTTATATTGTGTAACAACTGACAAACTTTTTTTCCAGGAAAATTTATGGAACTCTGTTTTCAACACTGGGCCAGAGTTTTTTGTGCCTGATATTATTAGCATGCTTTCCAAAATATCCTGCTGAAGCCTTCTGCCACTAACAAAATGAGACATTACTTTGTCCAAAATAATTAGCTCCAAATACTACTTATTTCATTTTTATGCTTGCAAATCGTACTAGGTTCCAATAAGTGAATAAATGGTTTTACTTTCTTCAACCCTTGCCTCATAAAAGAAAGTCTAAACTGTATTATGTGAAAAATTTCTTGAGCTGACCTAGCTGTAGCTGCTGTTAATTCAACAGGTGGGCAAATATTCATATAGAGAATATAAGGGCCTGAACTAAATCTCTTCAAAACACAAGTTTTCATCAGGCCCCCAAAAGGTTGTGGTTGAAGCATTGCCTAAAGGATTTAAAGTAAATTCATGTTAACTAAACATTTCCATCTAAATTGGTGATTGTTATTCTTTTTATTGTGTATTCTTTCCTTCTCTTACCTTTTCCTCAATCACAGTTATACATGATAATGCCTTCTCTCTCAAGGTATGAGAGTCTCTCTTTACTAGTATTGTCATTTCTGTATAAATATTCCAAGTAATAATTTCAAATGGCTTCTTTGATAATTATGCTTCTGTTCACAATGTACATGTTATAAGACTCAAAAGTGAAAGCATGCAGCAATGCCACATGCAAAATCTCACATTTATGTCCAACAAAGTGCTGTCTTCATCCCTGTGTTCAACAGCTGGCAGGAGGACAATGCTTCATACTGAATGGTTCCCATCGTCCTTTGGAAGGGTCTCCTTTATTCTTCAATAATGAAGTTCTCAAGACAAAGCTTGTTTTTATTTCCATAGCATTCATTCTGTCATGGGAGAATAGAAAATGGTTTCATTTTATTTTTATTCTTGTTTTGTCATATTTCTTAGCAGTTGTTGCAAAGAAGCAAGAGAACATATTAAGGTATATGCTATCCCTCTTTTTTACCTTTGCTTCACTAGGAGGGCAGTACTGAGTTTAAAAACTAGTTGAATGTAGCACAGTTTTCAAAATGGCAGGCAAGTAAATGTTTGCAATATCTTGCAAAGATATGGAACAAAGATAATATAAAAAAATATTCTTCTTTGTCTCTATTTCTGTGCTTTCCTAAAAAATATTTGAGCTTTATAAAACCTCCTTCATATAACAAGGAGACCATGCACTGTTACCCAAACGTCAACAATAAACTTTGATCGTATTTTTCTTTTATTGTTCAAAATTATAGTCTTTACATTTATTGAATCGAAAATCACACATCATCACTGAAGATGTTTTCAATTTTTTTATTTGAACGTTAGCACTTTTTAAACACCATGTATTTTTATATTCATAATGTTACTTACCATGCTACTGAAAAAGAACAGCTCATATTCTGTTTATGTTCTAAACTATGAAGAATAAAATAATATACTGTCACAGAATAGTAATTTACACATGCAAATTTTTTTTCGCTATTGTTAATGGAATTAGTTTCAAAAGTAAAAGAAGCCACTGTTGGCCTTTAGTGACAAAATATTTTCAGCATAGAAGAGAGGAACATCTGCTTGCAATAAGCCTCCTTGCAGGACAATATAGAGCCCTTATCTCATGCATGAATGACAGTCAAGGCAGGGTCACTGATCTGTCCATCTCTCAGTCACACGTCTGCTCTGAGGACACAGCATCACTAAATCTCCTCCAAAGTTTAATAACCAAACTCTTGCCAAGTGTATGTCTGTTTCTATTTGTCTTTGATTGTGAGTTGATAGAAATGCAAGAGAATGAGTTATTGATGAATGTGTAGTCCAAATAATTTATGAAACATCAGTCCCTTATTTTTCCTTTATTTTTTCTGACTTCGAGTGTGATTTAAAATATCTCAAATCTAGAGTTTGGTTGCTTGGTTGGTTTTGGAGAAACAGGGTAGAGTGAAAAGCAACATGTTTAAATAAACAATGTTTGATTACTTGGAAATTCTTAAACTCTTCCATTTCCATATAATCCACGAAATCAAGTGCAATATTCAGTAGCTATGGATGAAATAAATTTGTCTATTTTAATATATGAAGGTAGAATGGCATGAATAATTTAATTTTGGAACATCGAGTGTCATTCTTTGTTGGGAAATTTTTTTTAGACACATTTTCCTATTAGGTCATATAGAAAGTAAGAGCATATTTGTTAAAAATAGGTTTACGATTGCCACAACTCTCCAAGAGATAGTCTTTGTGATATTTTATCTAAGTCAGGGATGTCCACTAACAAAAGTAATGCAATGGATAATTTTTACAAAGACAATATCTCAGATTAATTAAATAATTTCATATCAATTAGATTCACAAGGAAGGAGGTGCTCTTAATGATGAAAAATAGTTTGCTTTTAAACTGGCATTTGAGCAAGACATTTATTATCAAAGAACATATACATTCTTTTGTGAATACTTTGCTTTAAACCCAAAAATTAACTAAATTTAACATAATGAGTAGTAGAAAAATTATTAGTGTAATAATTTATGTACAGTATAAGTCTAAACATTTTATTGCTCAATTAAACAAATTTTTAATTAACCTAAAGTTGATTTTGGTCAGAGATAATGAATGCAATGGTTTCTTATGGAAGGGAAACCAACAAAACTTAATCAGTGCTTAGATGTTGAAAGTATTAATGAGATTTTATGAAACAATTGGCAGTATTACAATGTTGTCAATCTTTCTCAGTCTATCTTATTATTTCTGAATCTTTTAATATGTGTATATATTATGAAAATTCAATGCCACACTATGTTCATTGTTGCCCATTGTTGAAGATAAAATATTTGATAGATATCACAACTGTTGCTGTCCCATAGCTGCATAAAATCACGATGTAAAAGCACACACCATTTAGTTGTGGCTTTGACTTTTTTGTTGTTATTGTTTGTTTTTGTTTTGTTTTGTTTTGCTTTGTTTTCGTGGTTTTTTTTTTTTCTTTTTAACTAATTGTCAATAATTTAGTCTTTTACTGGGTCATGGACAATTAAGAGACACTTTCTACAGACTTTCATTTTAGGAAGGAAAGACTGTCAAGAAAAAGATCATACCGTATCAAAAAGCAGTTTTTTGCCAACTGAGCTAAATTGTCCATCTGCTTGTACCTTGAATTAATTCAGAATTCTTTCTTTATGAAAGCACAAGCTGTTGCTATTGGAAATGTGACACTGCCACATACTTTTCATTTCAACTTCACTGAAGATCCAAGCAGGAGGAAAAGGTGGGCTAAAATGTCTAAATTTCTTCATCATTATCACCATCATATTTATTAACACACATCTCTATAAGCAGCGAATGAACATAGGTCAATGATACAGGACAATATAAATCAGACATATGAGATTTTGCCTCCCATGGGAATATAGTAGAATAAAATTGGAAAGGTACTGGTGGTGAAGCAAGAGATTCTTTCTTCCATTGCAATTATATACATTAATATGCTATTTTTTTACACTATTGTTTGAAATACAATTTGATGAATGTCATACAAACAGGAATTGCCTCTGGTATGTATATTAAAATCTTGTTTGGATTTTCAGAGTGGGGAGGTTGGTCTAGTGATACATGGGATAGAACAGTCTTAAATTGATCTTTCTATCATCATCCTGTCAATTATGGCACTTAAGCCTCTGTGTGTTTCCCCATAGATTTTAATACCTCATAACTATTAACATGTATCCAGACATTTTAATCAAAATGCTTTCATGAAGATTGCAAAACCTGTGATTTGATTAATTGATTAGTTAAGAAGGAAGGTCGACCAAATACAATGACAAAGTTTCAAAAGGGATGAAGGTATTTTCCTTTTTTATTTCTTAGCTTCAGAAATCTTGAGGTGCCGTTTAAAAATGTAATTCAAGCTTAGCATTAGACTGTGTAATTTTTTCACGTAGGCACCGCATATTAATCAGAACTTTTCTTTACTACATCCCAACTTGATGTCAGTTCTTGCAGCTGCCTCCACGCTGTTTGTCGTGATTCATTCTCAATCAGCCCAGAGACTTACAAAAAACCAGGAGACAGAGACTTCAGACAGTGATCCTGACAGAGCCTGGCCCCAGTGTGTCCACTGCTTAGATTGTACTGTGTGTGGAAGGTCAGCTATGCTGGCCCTGTGTCATCCAGGGAAGAACAACTGTATTTTCCCCTATAATTTCTGTCCTGTTATCTTTTAACCCACAGTCAATTTCCCACACACTTTCAATTACTTCAATAAGGTGGTTGTAGCTACAGGTGTCATTAGCAACAATATTTTTTAAATAGTGCAGAAGTCTTGGAGAAAACTCTGATATAAAAACACAGAGTATACATATTTAGCTACCCCATAATAATGTAGTTACTGCTACATTTTTAAACCTGGAACACATGATCTTTATCCTGCAAAATGTAACAAATTCTTTAAAGAACAGCATTGCTTTTAAAGAGGCAAATGTACTTACAGTTATGTTTAGGTAATTTATCAAAATGAAATAAATAAAACAAAAATAATTATCTCTGTATGTTTACAAGACAAAATACATGGACATACTCAAACACAATGGGTACTCACATGCCTGTCTACAGTAAGTGACTGGATTTTAATGAAACCTGAGGCAGTTGTAACTGGACTAACTTGGATCTCAGTTTTTTAGTTTAGTGAAGGTGGGATAGACCTCAGCACAGGGAGATTTGGTCTTTTTCCTAAAGAATGAAGTGCTGTTGAGGCTGGATTCTAAGTAGAACCAACATTCCTTTGGTTTTTTGGGTTTTTTTTTTTGTTTGGTTTTTTTTGGTTGTTTTTTTTTTAAACCTGAGATACTAATAACTAAATGAAGAATTTAAAAATTAAAAAATAAAAATAAAAATAAATAAGTGAAAAATTCAGCATACAAAATTTTTCCCAATCTTTGATTCAACTGCATTTCTGCTTATATATGAATCTCACTCTAGTTATGTTTGGGGCTAAGTCACAACTAATAAAATCACTGGGAGGTTTTAGCCAAATTTTAATAGTGTGTCGTTTACATATATTTACATGAATTTTGGTTGCCCAGAAGCACAGGTAGATACAGTTTGTCCACAACATGACTAAAGTATACCATTCTTCCCCCCCCATGAGTTAATTTTTTATTTAAAATAAAATATTATAACCTATTGTTATAAAACAATCAGTATCCTCTTAGTCTATATCTATATCATTTGGGATTGTGTGTCCTTAAGTCTTCTAAGAAACAAATTCTATGATATCTTGCTATATAATTTCCTTATTTAGCTCTTTTATTTGATCACAGTCCCAAAAAAGGTGGTTTACATGTCTTGTAGTGCTATTCTGCCTGTAAGGACTAGTGGAGCATGCAGTTTCCATTCTTTTTGCCTGGAGAATATTTCAAACTTTTGTCTTATCAAATGCTGTGTGCACACATTTTGAAGTGCAGGCAAAATTGAGCTCCTTGACCTGATTTCAAATATATTAAGGTACAGCAGTGATAATGAAGGAAGTTGCTAGCTGCACTGGTCTGTAAATTGTCTGCTATTAAGATGTGTAAATATTAATTGCAGAATGGGAAATAAAGTTTTTGGTTTTCATTTAGCCAGTGTAAGCCAATACACAAAAATATGCTGTATTAGCTTTGTGAAAAAAGAAACCCCCAATTTTTTAATCATGAAATGTTAGACTGAAATACTATCTCAAGGCTTCAGCCTTTAATAGAGGAGACAGAGATGACTTGTGTACAAGTGTTATGGTAATTGGGATGTTAATAGATGCAAAGGCAAGAAATTGCATTTTAATAGGCTTTTACTACTCTTTTACTACATTTTAATGGAAAAATTGTGTTTGTGAAAACAGAATAAAATTAAATATGTTTCTGAAATACTTTCAATAATTCAAACTTGCATTTAATATATGAATTTAAAAGGCATTTAGGGAAAAATCCAATTACAGTCATAAGAATCTAGAAATTATTTGCCTATCTTGTGAAATAAAGAATTTCCTGCCAGTATCTAAAACGTACAATAAAATGCATTTCTGGAGCAGAAAAGCTCTAATTGCAAATTCTGCCTTTCACTAAGATAAATGGAGACCATGGATTCATCTGACCACATTAATATGTCTAAAATATAGGTTCTTGCATTTCCACTTGTCACCTAAGTAACTTAAGCCAGCTTTTCCACAGAAAATTCTGAATTGCAGGAATAGAAATTCTTAATGTTCATTTATAGTGCTCTTGGTCTGTGCACTCACTAAAGCAGTGATGTTGAAAATAATTTAATGTTATTAAAAAGAGCATCATAATTCACATAGTCGTCCAGCCTTCTTCAGACATTGTCATATTGAAGTGCTGGATTGTGCTGCTTAAAGAGCAAAGGATTTTGTGGGTATTTTCTTATTATAGGGATTTTGTCTCTGGTAGGTTTTTTTGGTTGATGTGTTGTTTTTTTCTGTTTATAGGACAGTCTGCATTGGAGGATTTCTTTCAGGAAACAACCAACCCTAGGAGTTTATCATCTCCCTTTGCACTGAATAAATGAGCAAAACTAGGCAAGTTAAATAGAAATTAGGACAATAGCATCTATTACAACAGAAAATCTTGTTGAATCATCCACTTGCTCTTCTTCACACTTAAATGAAAGAGAAATTTATTAAGAATATCAGTATGATTTAGAAATTTTACAAGTAGAGTGTATTACAATCAAATGCAATTGAAAAACACAATTTCTTTGTGTATCACTGCATTTTAAATATATCTATTTTTAAATGTTAAATAATAACTAAATAATTGAACATTTATAAAATTATTAAATATTATTTAATATTAATAAATTACAATATTAAATATAAATATTTTATATTTTTCTGTATTAAAATGTCTTTATTTCCATCCATGACTTTTCAAACTTTTACTCTTTTACCCATCTGATTCTGTCCTCCTTTTCTGGGGTTGGGTGAGAGCAAGCAACTGTGTGGTGCTTAGCTGATGACCACATCACCAATATATCCTTAAGATACTCTCATGCAAAAGCATTATCAGAAAGAAATTGCTAAATTTTGTACAATAAAACTCAGAAAATTCCTTTTCCTCCAGGGGGAAAACTAAGTAATGAGCACATGCATTGCCATTACTATATGTGTTATCTTACTGCTTACACAGTACACATTATTTGTGGACTAGTGTATCTTAAATTGCTAAATCTTTTTTTACAATACTTTGCCTCCAGATGACTGACTCAAATGCAGCCCTAAAGGGTCCTGAGTTGTCATCACCTGACACATCTTCAATAACGTTTGTGGAGCAAGGTAAGACTAATCACTACCCTCTCTTTCACTGGATGTCATTCCCTATAGATTTCCATCATACATGAGGAACTGGAAGAAATATGCTTACCTTGCTTACCTTATTGAAAATTTTTGGATTTTTCATTCTGATTTTTAGATGGAAGGACAACTTAATTCACCTTAAAGACTAGAGTGTTTTTGATTTAATGATGGGGGAAAAAACACTAAAAGCTGAGAACAAAAATGTGAATGAGTCTGAAATAATTTTGTTTCAGTATAGTGTGGTGTTTATGATTAAAAGTGGTTTTTTATTCTTCAGCCCCTCCCAAGAAATGTCAGCCTTGCAGAATTATAGTTTGGAGTTACGCAAAAAATAAGCTATTTTGAATTTTCTATTGGAATATTAAATTACACTGCTTGGTAACATATCTGTAGATTATTATGCATCTGCATTTGCCTATATAACAATTTATTGCACTTGATAAAGAGCAGACTTCTTTCACAGTGTATAAATACCATAAGGTCTTCACTGTAGACAGAACAGTTACAATTGCACTGTTATGAACAGAGTTAGGCAATGTAATATTTTTATTCAACTATGTTACTTCAAGTCTGTCCACAGATACATGTATCTTTAGTCATCAAAGAAAATTTTTGCCTGGTAAAACATAATCCCCACATCATCAGTACTAATCTATTTTCAGGCATATGAAATATCTCCATATGTTTGAGTTCCCATATGCTGAGTGGAGATTTACTCAATAACACTGAAGAAAATTAGAAGGAAATGTTTGTCAGGGTTTGATCCGGCATGGGAGCCACCCACAGGCCACGTGTCAGGATAGCTGTTGCTGAGTACTGATTTGGCATTATTGCTTTATTAATTTTAATTAATAAAATACATAGGTTGCATCAAACAAGAGCTTATTAATTCCTTAACGTAGGTTTTCAAAACTATGCTTATACTAACTGATCCACAGTCCCAAAATATTTTGATAACATTTGAACTACATTGCCTTTTCTGGGCAGAAGGCACTAAATGTTTTCAGAGCCATGAATCAACTGTCAGATTTCAGTGCCATGGCTGCTGTGAAAAATTGGTGTCACATAAGGCTCTCCCTTGTGATAAGGTTCACTTTGCTTTGTAGTCTCTGAATGTTAAAGGTTTTATATTTTTTTAGCAATGTGGAAATTTTGACACATGAATTATCAAAAAAAGAAAAAGGCTTATCAGATGTATCCCTAATATTAATATAGGACTGATTTATTTTCCAAAACATAATCATCTAGGCATGAATTTGGATTCCACAAGGCATCTGAAGCACCCTGTGGGCCTGGCAGGTATGACACAGGACTTCAAGGAGACTTGCACAGCTACAGAGCGACAGAGTGATTAAATTAATATAAATGTTGATTGGAAGGGACTTCTGGAGGTCATCAAGTCCAACACTAACCTCAGAGTATGACTATTGCCAAAACTGAATGAGAGCAGACACAGCTTCTGTGGGCATTCTACATTAGTTTGGGGTTTTTTTCCCCCTCATGTCCAGTTTGAAAATATAGTTTGTCACTATTATCTCCTATATTTTGTCTAGCTGGAAGAGAGATTATTCTTCATTCTGCAGGAAACAGACAACAGTCATCAAAAGACATTGTTTACTATTCATAGCACGAGCTCCATGTATCGGACCCTGAACTTCTTTTCCAAGTAAAGAGCTGCAGATACTGGAGCATTTTTTCCTACTGCCAACACTTTTAATTTTCTCTTTTCCTGGGAGCTTTTGCCTTCCTATGTTCCTTAGATAGCCTTAGCCATGCTAGCTCATCTATGGGCAGTGGATGATAGGTCTTCCTTCTGCAGACTCTGTGAAATTCCTTTCAAACTCTTATCATTCCTCGTGAAGTAAAACCCATATCTGCCTTTCTGTATTTCACCTCATCTAACCTGGATGAATTATTTTCCAACATTTTTGGAAAATACTAAACTAAAACTTCCAGTAAGATATTCAGATTAAGAGATACTTTTTCCAAAATTTTCAGTGCCTTTTTTTCTATTGAGATTCCCACATGCAAACTTTTCCTTTGAATCATGCTCTAAAATAATATAACACTTTGGGCAGATATTTTAGGAATTAGAATGCTTATTGTTAGAATGAAAGGACTATGCTGAGACCTACGCTTCAAGTTAAGAATTACAAGAATCTGAAACTCATATCGCAGATACTGTAAGAGGATTCCAAAAGCAATTATAACCCCCAAGATGGTTTTGGTTATTTCTGTGTTTGTGACAACATTTTGTGTCATTGATCAATACCTCCATCTTTTCATTTTTCCTGTGTAGCAGTAGATACTGAATAAGACTTTCTATGAGTAATGCAAAGAATTGCAATGATTATTCTGAAACTTGAAAATATTAGCTTGATGCCTCAGGGGCATCATGTTGAGCTAGTTCTCATTAGTTGCAGGACTGCCAGCAATCTAGCAGCTTTGTGAATACTGGCCAACTACAGCAGTGAATTCTGCCAGCTAATGTGACAAATCAAGTTGTATTTTTGTAAGTAGCCTTGGTTCCTAACTAAGATTTAGGAACTTGACAAATCCCCATCAACCTACATAAAAAATGTGAAACTTTGTGACCTTTATCTAAATTACTCTGAAACTTCGTTTATTTTGTAGTTTTGGTTTGGCTTGTTTTCTCGCCTGGTTTTGTTATTATTGGGTTGATTTCTTTTTAATTTTTCTGTCTTAGGTTTATTATAATGATTTTCTGA
>JAOTQZ010000001.1:22358082-22374929 GCA_026546895.1 Pogonocichla stellata
TAATGATTTTCTGAAAAAGAAAACAAAACAACTCCCTCTATGTCAATCCTATGTCCTATTGATACTGTTCTACATTATCTCTATGACATTTGGATTCTTTCCAGCTCGAGAGGAGAGAGAAGGACACTGTGTATTTCTGTATTCAGAATTATATTCTAGTTATGTTCACAGTCAAATAAGTTGACGGTTGAGAAACTTCTTTTCAAAAACATTGAGCTCCAAGTATTATATCCTTACACGGATAACCAATCTCTTTAGTTGTTCCTAGATGTTGTTTTCAGGCAACTTTGTCTTACATATGTCTTATATATGTCTTTTTCTAATTAAAAGACATTATAGGTATTTTATTGATAAGAAAGTTCACACAACCTTCAGAATTGATGAATTTTTGTCCTCTTGTCACAATGAGTGAAGATTTATGTAGATATGTGACTATCTTGGGTTTACCTTGACCAGGTAGAAAATGACTTTTGCTATAATGAGTTGTTTTCATGCTTGATAGATTGGACTTCTCCAATGGAACCTATATCTTGTTTTGATTTTCGCAGTGCAGGAGGTGGACTCTTTGCCCTTGAGAATGATTTTCAGTACAACAAAATCTTTGAACCTTTCTATACTAACTAGAAACAGAAGCAGAACTTTGTCAGAAAGCACTCAAAACATTCATTAGCGGATGCAAATGTAGAGAAGAAAAATAAAAGCTTCCATATTAAGTAGAAAAAAATAATGAGTCAGTGTCGTCACTGAGCTATCAGAATAGAAAAATGATACTAAATGTAAATAGTTTTCTAAATTATATATAATATGAGAAATAAGAACAGAATAAAAATACATTCTGAAATCAAAATGAAAGAAATACATACACAATTAAGCCAAATATTGAGGTAGTAGAAAAGAGAAATTTTCTCTACAAAGATAATGAAAACATACATTTGATAAATGCAGGTTGAAAACCAAATGCAAATTCCAAGTCAAGCACATTTGCAAATAAACAAAAAGGTGGCCTGTTAATGCACATTCTGAAGTATTTACAACTAATTTATAGAAAGGAACAACTAGAGGGCCTAGGGAGCTACAGATTAGATAGTGTTGTACTTACACGGGTTACTGTTTTCTATATAAATACATGAATGACAAAGAGGAAGGACAGACACCTTATTAAATATTTACCTTTTGTATCCTCACTCTTATACTGGTATTTGAATGCAGACTCTGGTTCATACCTAATCTGTAAAGAAGAAGACCATATGCCATTGGTTTCTTTTTCTTTTCTGTCTTGACATTCATTGAAGTCCCTGATGAAAAACTAAGGAAGAAAAATGAGTATCCAAAGGGAAAGAATTTCACTGAACTAAATACTAAGAAAAACATGCCAAAATACTATTAGCAACTGCAATGATTCAAAAAACCCCATGAGAAATGAGATATGTTCACCCTTAGAGATAAATGATAGCACTATCAAAGTGCCTTACTGAAATAAATGAATTAGAAAAGGTGTGAATCCATTACACATAAGATTGCTAATAACAATGAAAATGAGCAATATTGCTACCTGTGATAGCACTATTCAAGAAGATTAGGAAAATAGAGAAGTTCTGTTTGTTTTGATAGGAAATGCAATTCTAAGAGCATACAATTACTTTTTATCTTTTTTAAAGGGAGCAAAAAATTGACAGAAACTGATAGTATCAGAATGGGTGACTGGAACACAGCGATCTCATAGAGATGCCTTGTTGATGTCCTAGTTGATATCAGTAAGTTTTAGTTCTGTATTATAAACAGAGATGAGATCTCTATGTTGAAGTTCAGCATGACTTATTATCCCTCTGTAGTGCTACTTTAATCTTCTCATTGTTAATTGTGTAATTAGTATTTTTTGAGAAAGCATTGTCTGTATAATTCTAAGATTCTTTCCTCCAAAATATTTCCTACTGCATACTTTAAGAATACTAATTTTTATTTATTAAGATAAATAATAATTTTGTTTTCTCTGTTTTAGAAGGATCATTTTAAGATTTTTATTGCCTAAAATAACTATTTTAAGTTTATCCCTGCTCAGTATGTCAATGTTATTTTGTATCTGATGTGCTATGCCATTATGCTGAGGTTTTAATTTATTTTCCTAAGATTTTTTAATTAAGATAGTTGCATCAGGACAATGATTGCACTAGAAGATAAATTTGCCTTATAATAATGCTATTTTTTTTTGGTAGTAGGCTATATCCTCTTCTTTTAGATTGCTATGTTCAACTTCTAATGAAATCATGACAGTGATGCTACTTTAACTTAAAGTTAAAAATGCTTATACTATGTCATAGGTAGTTTGAACTTTGGGATTATTACAAAGAAAAAAATAAACTGATACTCTCAATATAACTTATCTTTTCTCTGTTTCAAAGCATTTCTTTCTTGGTTCAATCAAAACTGAGTTCATAGATCTTAATGACATTTTTATATTTTTTCTAGAAAAGAATTTAAGATACAAAGACCGAAATTCTTTAAAAATAATTTATCTGTACAATGACAAGTTAAATGTTAGAAAATAATTGAAAGATGCTTCTTCTTTCACAATGGAATTTTCTTTGTTGAGAGCTGTTTAATATTCTCTTTCTGATTTCTCAAGCCAAGTCTATATTCTACATGTGAGAAACTCCCAGACACAAGTTCTACATCTATGGGACTCCAGAGATACATATGAATATTTTGTGCAGAGAAAATACTATTGTACTCCATCAGATAATCAGTTAACCTGGAATTTTGATCTAAAAAATAGAATAAATGGTACAATACAATCAGAACTCGAAATCTGGTGAAGTAACATCTAGTACAGACAAATGGACATCAGTATTGGACTGAACTAATTTTAATTCAGTTCAGCAAAAAAATTGCTATTTTTTTGCATTTTTCTGGGCAGAAATGAAAATATTATTTTAGTCATCCAGGTGGATGATACTTAATAATAATAATAATAATAATAATAATAATAGTGATAAAGGATTCATGGCCTTCCTCTGGACTTGCTCCAACAGTCTATACTCTTCCAGTGCTGGGGACCCCAGAGTTGTCCAGTACTCCAGGTAGGATCATAACTCATGTCAGTTCGTGCCATCATCTACTTTCATTTCAATAACACTACAGTGTTTCAAACAGGCAGAAAACTCTAGTGGGTTTTGTGTCACTACAATTAACTCCAAGTTTATTAAAATTTTGAATAGTCCTAGACATCTAAGTTTAAGCTGAATAAAGTTCCACTGATGGTATGGACAAGATTTCTGTTGATCATTAGTGGAAAACACGTGAACAGCTAGGGATCCACTTGGTTGCCTAAAGCACCTGCTGCCTTTTAAGATACCCTGATGCAATCCAGCCAAACACAGCTGAGTGTTATATCTCTCATCTTCTCTTAGTTATCACTGGATATCTCAAATGTTACAGCAGTCAGGCCCTCTGCTGTCTGTGCTGTCTGAATTTTACCCTTATTATCAACATTTTTACACCATGGGATTTCTATATATTAAATCACAGCTTTGACAGGGTTGCCCTACAATTTTTGATTATTCACAGTGTTCTGTCTGGAATGCATAGTGGCTTTCATGAAGTAGCTGTGCCACACTGGGTGCAAACCTCAATCTGCCTTGAGCCTAAAGGAAGGGGCTGCTGATGTCATGCTGCAGTCATCCTCCTACAGTTATATCTTCTTGCAAAGGAGAAATCAAAGTCCAATAATTAATTTTGTTGAGTCTCTGCTTCAATATTATATACACTGTACACAATTTGAGATCATATTTTTTCTACATATTTTGAAATTAAAACCTGTATCCCAATCGTTAAAAAATTTATGTTTTGAACTTCCAGGTCATCTTGCATGCTAAAACCTGCATGTGTATGTGTGGCTTTCATAGGCATTAGTTCAGATTGTTTTTAAGAAAAACAAACATATAAATCTTTTTTTTCTAATCATCATCATCATCAACAACAATAAAATGCTGTGATTTTACAATAGTGATATATATTCTAATTTAAAAAATCTGTTACTGAGATTTTTCTAGGACAGTGTTACAGTCTTCAGTTTTTTCCTGAATCCCACAAAATGAAAGGTGACAAAATGTTTGTTTCAGAGCAGTAAAAATATCCCAGACTCATGAGTTTTCTGGGGTGAAACATCCATCGTTCTATGAATGCTTTGGTTTAATCTTTTCAATTAAATACTCTCTAACTACTCTTTAAACCTACCAGGCTGCAAAGATTTTCCTTTGCTTTACAGGTAACAAATGTATTGTGGATGATTAGTCAAAATGACAGTAGAAACTATCTGCTTGAAATGATTTGCATTTTTTCTTTCTTTTTTTCTTTTTCTTTGTTTACGTTTTCTGATGTTATAAATGTCATGTCAAGAGTGACTTACTGCTGAGAAGAATTGCACATTAAATTGCTTCTGCACCACATGCCACTCACACAATAGCAAAACATCACCAGTCATCTTTACTTGGGAGAATTTTTGGCATCTAGGTTAAGCTAAATTCTTTATGTAAAAATTTGGTTTTGCGACTATTAATGATTCTGGGGTTTTTTTTTTTTATTTCAGGATAAGAAAAAGACCTACTGATGAGCTATTTTAATTTACTAATCTTCTCCATCATAATAAACATTTTTAAATTCATAGTAAATTGTCAGTCACAACTTTAATAGATCTTCATACATGTCATTTATTTCGTTTGTTAGGATTTCATCATTCATAATATTCGTAATCCTGTCCCCAGGACACTAGTTACGTCTCTCCTTGATAGTTTTGGAGAGGTGATGTTCTGTTCATGCAACCATAATAACCACCTTGCATAGGTTAACAGGCTTACTTGCAGGGATTTTAATCTGCATTGATAATTCCACTCATTTAAAGGACCATGAAATATTATATACCACTTGTTACTGGCTTTTATATTTGATGGAAAAGGGTCTAATTTTAGAAATCTGTGGAGATGGGATTCAAGGAGTCTTATCAAGAGCCTTGGAGGTAGGGGGATGGATTTTGAGGGTTTAAGTTTTGCTGTGCCAGTATACATCATCACAGTTACAATTGTGGACCCATCATACCTCCATATGCACACTTTCCATACTCACTATAATTCTCACGGCTAATGTTACAAGCTGCTGGCCTTGTAACATCTATTCCACTTCTGAAGGACGTATCTTGGACCTAATTTATTTCCCTGTTGCTGCTTAGAAATTTTGTTTCAGATATTATAGTATTTCCCTCTGTCAAATTCATATTATTAGGCAGAGATCCTAAATTTGTACAATTATAACTTGCTTCATTAACAATTTTAATATAAATGCTTTTGGGATTAAGAGTGGTGATGACCTGTGCCATAGTTATCATAAGAGGTAAACAAAGTGGGGGTTTCCACTCAGTGGATTGGCTTGTTAATTTATGTGTCAAATTTATTTCACTCTAGTGCTGATTTCTTCTATGAGAAGGATGAGCAGTCCTTCAGTGGCTAATCTGATCTTCAGTGGAAATGTGTTGGCATCATTCCCAGTATCATTCCTGAGAAAGTAAATAACACAAGTCTCAGGGGGGCTTGGCCAGACGGATTTCCCATTAAAAAGAAGGAAAAATCCACCATACACTGACTCTATGCTTTGTACCACTGCCATTAGCAGATTCCTGAGTGTCCATGAGGTTTAGTTAGAGTCATGGGCACTGTTCTCATCTGTGACAAAGTTACCATAACAGGCTGGCTGCAATGCTATAGGATGTTTCCCTTCAATGGAAGGTGGAACACCTGATCCAGGTTTTGCAAAGAACACTTGGTGGGCTCATACCAAACATTTAGTTGGTAAAGTACCTGGGAAAGTCAAGTGTCCTACTAGGTCAAGTGTGGCTTAAATGTTCTTTTTCAATAAGTAATTATTCGACTTTCTCTGATTACATTTTTCTCACAGCAACATGGGATGTGGAATGCACACAGAGTTCCTTCCAGCTGCACCCATTCTTGTTCCTCCTTATATGAGAAATGTGTCCCACTATCAGTTTTTAAGGTATAAGGAAGGAGTAGGATCAGCCTTGAGAACCAGGATCAGCCTTTAAAACTTTAATTTCCATGAGCTGCCCAGAGACTACTTCTACGTCTGTGAGAGTGTATAAATATCTTGTAGAGTGACCTGATAAAATCAATTTACCAGGTAGTCCACCAGGTCGTAAAGGTTTTTCTTTTATTGTTTTGTGAGGTTGACTTTAGCATGGTGATCTAATTGTAATTTTATTCTACACTTAGGCCATTCTTTAAGAACAGTTTCATGACTTTTCCTCTTTAGTTGCCAGTTTGCCCTATGCAGTAAAATACAGTACTTCCTTGCAGTGACCTAATGCGGCTGAGCAATGATAGAAAATCCAGGTTGTTTTTTTTTTCCAGTAAAGTCCCCATTAACTGTTGTAATTATTTCTTAGATTGGAGCACCTGTATTCATCCTATTTTTGTTAAAGTAGAGGAACTACTGTTCTGCCTGCTATCCACCAAATACCCCAAAATTTTACTTTTTAACTTGCTCTTTGACATATTTCAGGTGTAATTTCAAATTCTGCTTTATTTAATGCTTCCTGTACTGCTTCTATTACTTCCCTTACCTTTTTGTGGGAATCTCCTCCATTTAGAATATCATCTATGTTTTGGTAGTTTCACATTTGGAGTGAGAGTATCAGTAAAAATGCAGCAGTGAACAATCATGGGTGAATGCTTGCACCTCTAAAGGTGCCTGTTAAAGGTATATTGAACTTCTCACTGTGTAATGGCAAACTGCACTTCATCCTGTTCAAGTAAAGGACTCATGAAAAATGTGTCTTAAAATCTAGAGCAGGCATCCAAGCATGAGCAGCTCCCTGTATCAGTGCCACTGTCTCCAATACTTGGAACTGCAGCAGTTAAAGATTAGCATTTAATTGTTGGTAATCAACTGTAAAATGCCACTGCCCAGCTGGCTTTTTACTGGCCACACTGGTAAATTATAAGATGAATGAGCCCTTTTAATAATGACACTTTTTTTTCCCCCAATATGTCAATGCTTTTTCAGTCCCTGTAAGTGCTGCTATTGGCATGGGTTACTGTTTCACTTTAGTAGAAGACAATGGCATTGATGTCTCTGATAGATTTATAAAAATTGTCCCACATTCTTTCACATTCTACTTGTATCCCTGGCAACCTAGTGCCTCTCACTCCATAAGATTCCATTTGGGAGTTTCCCAGCTTGCCCGCAAAGTAAATTAAATCCTAAAAGGCTTGTATTGGCAGCCCCCACAAGCATTTCAACCTTAATAAACAATTTTTCCTCTGAAAGCCAGACAGAAAATTTTGCTGTGGGATGCTCAGGAGCTTTAACCATAACAATCCAACCCATCCCATCCAGCACCCATATTTCACTAATTTCTACACAAATCCGTTCCAGGTAGCTACATCCATTGGCTGAACACATCCCTCTTGCTTCTTGGGAGCGGTAGTGTTTTGGACATGAACCTCCCATGTTCTATTCTAAAAGCTTGCTACAAAAGTCTTTAGACTGTCTGGAAGACCCTGAATGAGAAGGATTAAATCTGGCTGGATTTACAGGTGCTAACATAAGAGACACTGTAAGCCTACCCATCTCATACACAGCCTGAGTACAAGCTGCTTTCTGCACAGAATCTGAGAGATCAGAGAATCCAGTAGTTTTAATAACCAGCAGGTCTCCTCTGTCCTGCAGATATATTCCTCCTGCCTAGTGTACCACCCATGCAGCTAAAGAATAACCATGATCTCTGGGACTTGTGGGTAAAACATGCCAAGACCCCAATAACCTCCTGCTTCTTCCTCACTCCACGAAATCCAATCTCCCCAGTCAGGGAGACTCGCCATACATATTCCATCTCAGATTCTTCCAAATGCTTGGAAAACTCACAATTTCACTAATTCTGAAAGAGAACATGGAATTGTACACGCTGCCTTATGAATTTCCTTCTCCCCTCGTTACCAGCTTCAGTATTAATTAATGGTTGAAAAGGGAAAGCATAAGGGAGAGAGGCAGAGACCACAATAACATTTTCTTCACTACCATCCCAAATGCTCCCATACCAAGTGTCAGAATCCTCATAATTGGTTAATTTGTGGATTTGACTAGCCATTCCTGGAGAGGGTAATTGACTCATAACAGATGTAATGCTTCTTGAAGATGTTTGGCAAGTTTTTCTGCTGTAGATAACTGCTATTTTAAAATTACAGTTTCAGCTACAAAAGAATCTATGCAAGTTCCCAATTTTTCTATAATTCCCTGTTTAAAAGCCAATGAAGCTTTTATCACATCACTTTTTTTGATAGAATTTTGCATTTTTTTCTAGAGGTGGAGATTCTTCAGTTCTCATTGTGCATGGTCAACAAATATCTAATACAACACAGATACTTTTCTCTTTTCTAACTCTTATTTTCTATTGTGTTAAACATCACTAAATACAGTCTATGATCTTACCTTTCCAAGACCTTTTAATACTCTTTCCAAAAATGTGATACTGAAAATTTTTGTACTTTGGTTTTGAAAAGCTTTTCAAAAAGACTGGAGCTTCAGCATAATCTCTACCAACCAACAAATTCTACTAGTAGCTTTTACTGTATCAAAATTATATACATATTTGTGCAATCTGTATCTTCTATTTAAAGAGGCTAAATCTTATTAATAAAATTTTCTTTGAAATGTTTTGTTTGCTTGCATGAGTTTCCTTTCGTTGTCATTCCACAATTAGATGTAAATAATAATCTTACAAATGTGGGTAACAGAGCAAGATTTATTCACAGTATGGGTAAGGATGGTTACTTAGTGAAGCATTCTTCTTCTGACACAATCCCCAGTTGCTAAAACACAATTTTTCCTAAGACACAGTTGCACCTGGGGCTTAAAAATCATATGCAAAATCAGTGAAATAATCTGATGTTCAAGACAGCAGTATCTAAAGGATTATCTAAAAAGTTTTGGTAAATGAATGCACTAGCATTGACTGAGGTGCAAGAGTCAAAACTCCCAGAACCTGCAAGTAAAAGGATCTTCCTACCCCTAGTATGATAGCACATTTTAAAAATTATTTTACTCTTAAAAATATGGCCTGTGTTTCCCAAGGACCATTTCTTTTGAAAAACTAGTAAGTACTTAATTTGTAACTGCTTCTTTTTTGCTCCATTTCTTTCTTTCCCACCTTCTGTGCAAGTCTCCAGATAAAATATGAGTTGTGCTAAAAGCATTGCTCACAACAACCTCAGTTTAGGATTTGGATTCTTTTTGAGAGAAGACTCAAACTCCATAGCACCTGATGGTGACAAAGTACCACGACCCTCTGTTCTCTGTGAGATGGTGCTCCATTTCTGGACTGTGCACACAGAAATTTCCCTGTGGCCCAATGGTGCCCATCCAGCAAGTGGCTCACAGTGAAAAAGATATTGCCTGGAGTCAGGCACGTACTCAGGTGCTCCCCTGCATCCTTCCTATCTATCCCTCATGGAACTGAATCACAGGGTCACCAGCCTTTGTCTGTAATTAAAGGAGAGAGATGGTTATATTGTAGCGATTCTTTATTGGACATTGGACACACTCCAGATGCCAGCATCTTTTAACTGCCTTTATAGACAATCTCATCATCTATTTTATGTATTTGGAGACAATAGTCTAACATCTGTTAAAATGCCCAAGTCAAATGTAACCCTACCAACCCTTGGTGGATGGTCAAAAGTTTCCTTCTATTTGATAGGGAAAGATTTGAGGACACTGGTACATACCAGCTCAAATACACATGTAGTAAGACATCCCCAGGTGTTCTTCATATTCCCAGTATATTACCAAAGTCTGGTGTCTTGTTTAGAACTGTTTAGAGTCTCTTCCAGACAAGTTAGAATCTAAATCAATTTGAAGAGCAGAATTTAGTCCAATTAGTCCAATTAGTCCAGCCAATAAAGCAGTGGAAGTTATGGTTCAGTTATATCACCTTAGTTGAAAAAAGCACAGACAATTACAAATTTCTCTCTACTTTTGAAAGTAAAATAATATTTAAGGTGTTTATACAGTATTATCAGCTTACTGAACTGTATTTTAGAATTATTTTATTCTAATGGAAAACATTTGAGTAATTAATATTTAACAATAATTTTTACTTTATTCCACTTTAAAATTATTTTGGTGTTTGAATGTACCCTAAAATATTATCCAAATTCTCAAGATAAGTGCAACACATTGACGGCTATAAATAATTTAGCAATTTCTTTAGCTAATTTAATTTGCTAAAAAAGTGTGGTCTGACCTGCATTATTTTTTTTTAATAATTCTTTAATTTAAAATTAAAAAGCTTTTGAAATGAGACTTCTATCTGATTTTTAAAAATGAATTCCTATAATCAAATCCTCTTGTCAATGACTGTTTGATTTAAGCAGGTAGAATACCTTCAGTTAGTTATTAACTGAGTTTCCTCAGCATGCTAAAAATATCATGAGTCCTCTTGAAGCCAATTTTCCAAGTACTTTACCTCTTATGAAGGCAAGATTACTCCCTTATTTTTCAGGTGATAAAATTAAATTCAACTTATTTGAGGAGAATACTCTCTTTGTTATTATGGAAAATATTATAGAAACATTTCATACTTTTAAATTGATTCTACCCTCTTCATTTTCTCATCTCAGTGGAAAAGCGTAATGGTAGGAATATTGCTGTTGAAGCATTTGGCATTTGTCTTGCAAACAATAGCAGGTGTTTAATTATGCATTTCAAAAAGACCATTGAAACTTTCCCAGCATAGGTGAGTGGGTCACACCATTCAAAAGATGGTTTTGGGGAAAACTGCACATATTGTTTTTCTTTTCTGACTTACTGCATTATACTTACTAAAGAAAGAAAAATAAAAAAGAAAAATATGAAGTTAACTATTTAAAAACTGAAAGCAAATAATTGAAAATATTTTCTTTCTGCAAAATGTTCAGCAGAAAAATTTGTTATGCATAGAATTCTGAATTTTTCATTAGAAGTCATATGATTTGAATAGAACTATATGAATGTAAATGAAATAGTTACTTTTAAATGAAAGAGACCTTCCCTTGACCAAATGTAATGTAGTAACCATACAGAAACTTTTAGGAAGGTACAGGAGAAATTGATTTAGCTCAGAAGCAGTACAGAGTAGATGTTAAGAAATTATTAAAGGCAGATTTCATGAACTTTCATAATATCCTCAGAAAATGAAGAGAATAATAGCATCTTTCACAGTGATCCATACTAATGAAAAAGAAGACTATGAAATATCAAAAGTAATTATGCAATTTTGGACACAACATAGTAAACACATTGTCTTTTCAAATTGGATAGAAATGTTTTTGAGCCTTTGAGCACTTTGTGGAGAGCTGTCTTCACTTGTTGAAGTTCAATGTCATGTCACATCACCAGTGGTGCACTTCACAGCTAGTTAGGTAAGTACTCATCTGACTGTGCAATATACTTCTCTTCTTCAGAGATTTGAGACGAATAATTGGAATCTTCTTGATATTTGATGGCTGAAGTTGCTATTTATAATAATGACTCGATTTATAATGTTGTTATATATAATGTAGGTACACATTCAGCAAACTTATGTCAGTCTACTGATCACTCTTTCTTTGACACGTGTCAGAAAAAAGAGTTATGTTCCTTTTTTGAAGAAACCTTTTCAGTACCTTGGGTTTGGTCCTAAAAGTTAGAAATTGAGACTTTTAAAAACACATAGACTGTGTCAAGTTCTATTTTCATAGAGTCAAGAAAGCATTCATGATATCTGAAATCTCATTGTCAAACAATAGCCTACAGGAAGATTTCATAACTCAGTGCTATTGAATTTTCAGTTATTGTAAGGATGGGTCTCAAGCTCTAAGTTCAGGAAGTAGACAAGGCTATAGAAATTCAAAGCATCAAGAAGCAAGTAAAAGGATGTATTTTTTTTTTCCAGGTTACAGTGGGGAGCAAGAATCAGATTCAAAAGACTGAGAAAAAATACTAAGGACCTGAAAACAAAAGCCATTTTCCATAGCTAAGAGGTAAAATAATAAAGTCAAGACTATTTTGGTCTTTGATTTAGTTCAATTTTTCTTTCTGTTGTACTTTTAGATACTTTAAAGCTCAGGTAAAATTCCTATAGAATCATACTAAAACATATATAAATCTAATTTAGTTCATTCATATGATTGCATGTATGGTATTTGAAATTAAATGTGGAGGAAAAATATGTAACAAAGTATCTTATTGGGAAATTGTGAAAAAATATTTGTCAGTTGCACTTCTCTTGGTAAGAACATTAAAAGTCATCTAACCAAAATCTGCTACATGATCTTAACTGGAAATTGACTGTAGATAATTTATGGTGTTTTAATCTTATTACAGATTTTAAAGAAATAAAAATCAATTAGTGGATGAATGCCCAACAGCCAGTACATTCTCTACTGGATATTTTCCAAGTTTATCAAAATAGAAAATATTTCTGAGTAACATTATGTATAGTATTTGGCAAAAATCTATTTGAAACAAGTTTCATTACAGCATTCATATAATTAAATGCACTGTCATGGGGCACATAGTAAATATTAATCATCAAGAGCCATTAAAAATGATGCAACATGTACCAATTATGGTTGCTATGAAAACCGTGTTTCCATCAAACTGTAGTACATTTCTTCAAAGTTTTTTTCCCTCTTTTATTTGTTTGTTTTGTTTTTTTGCTTTTTTTGCTCGAACTTGAATTTTGTTTCTCTTAGTGTTTTTTTATCTCTTTTTAAACAATTTCCTTCAATTTTTTCTTCCATGCTGGGCAACTTACTCCTTTCTGGATAGCTGCTCCCCAGATAGATTTTTGTGTAGTTGTAGATTTGCCTACAAAATGAGTGTATTTCTGCTAAAGAAGAATGGAGGATATTTTCAATTGTCTTTTGATGTTATCAAAAGAGCATCTCCATAGGCTTAATTTTGGGAAATCATCTCAAATTTATTGTGAATATGAGCACTAGACATTTGGATCAGCAAGTCAACACCAAATTTGGGCTAATAAAAATATTTTGAAGAATTTTCAAAACTGAGATGTCTTGAAAAAATTCTTCCACACCCCATTGAAAGTAGAGCTCTAACAAAGAATTTTGTATGAAATTGTGTTGATGGTCTAACTCCTCTTAGAGGCATAAAAAAATCGGTTATGTTTACAGTTTTGAAGACTTAATGGATATTGTTTAATTCTAACCCCAAAATCCTATTCATATTTATTGAGGTTACAACTAGTGGCATGTAGAAAGCACTCATTTATAGACACAGAAAAAAATGAATATAAGTCTGCTAATTTCAATTTATGCCAGACAGATGCTGGAAAATATTGTCCATGGAAAGCCTCTTAACTGAATTTTTTCATCTTCTGACCAGTAACACAAACACACATAGGCACCCTCTAAAACCCTTTGCTATGAGAAAATGAAAGGATGTGATTTCTTTCATGTAGATGTACAGTCTGTGATATAGAGATTCGATTCAGGAAGCTTAAGTTGGACATTGACTTCTTGACTTCATTAAAAACTTGGTCTTGCATTAGAAAGGCTGCAAACAAAAGAGATCTCCCCTTGAAGGAAAAAGTCATGCAGCTGAAACAGCAGCAAACAGGTGGAATCTGTTCTTAAAACTGTCTGTGAAGGGCAAGGGTGGGAGTGGGGCAGAGTTCATGTCTTTTTACCATCCTATAGGTTTGTATGTTTTACCTGGTGCGTGTTCAAATAGTTCATTTTTTTTCTATAATCATCCATACTGAGATCCAAATGTAAAAGTTGCACATGAAAACTTACATGCTGCACATGACAAGTATTTTCTTTACTGTTACAAAATCCAATAATTAAGCTTAAAAGCCACACAATGCAAAGAAGCATATTCTTAAATACTACATAGAATTAGGTATATAGAAGGCAGAGTAACAGATATTCAGATATAAGTTAATAATAACAGCAACAACAACAATCATAATAAATTTCTCTGAAAACAAAACCATGCCCTATGTAAAAAGTTTCCCTATGGAGCAGCTAATATGATACTGAAGGCAAGTAATTCCTCTTCATAATGCAACAGATCTGTGAAAATTTTATCAGCATTATCTTACAAAGATCAGCAGTGTAACCTAATAGTAAAACAGAGAACATATTTGTCTTTTTAACCATCCAAATCTACAGACAGTTAGTGTTTGTGAACACTTCATTTTGTTTAAAGTATATCATTTCCCATCTGAGAATTCACACATCTCTCAAATCTTCTCTGACTAATCACATGAGGATATTAAGACTACTATAATACTGATGAACTTTCTTTAGGATAGAATGTCAAAAAAGGCAGATCTTCTGATTGCTGAAAAGTGGTGGCTGATTGACTTCAAATTACCCTTCTTTTTTACAATGGACTGGCACTACAGAGTGACAGCCTCTCTGAACGTTCAGTTCTAATGGGTACAGTATCTGAATCTACTGAGAAGCCAAATTTCAAGACGTTTTCTTTTTTTAGTTCATTGATTGCACTTGGGCACTAACATCCATATTTTTTTGTTTTTTCTTTCTATAGTTGTTTTCTTTTTCTCTAATTTATTTTGATAGAAGGGTGAGCCAGCCAGAAAAAATAATAAAAAAGAAAAATAAGTTGCTAAGTCTAAGAGCATGTTCCTACTTTTATACAAAATCTATGTTATTACATCAGCCTGATTAAAGCCTTCCTAGGCAACTCGTATTTCATTTGCATCACATTTTACTGGATGCTTGCTTGCTTGTATTAATGGCTATAGCTCCGCCATATCCCTTTATGAGCTTCTCAGGCTCTAAAAGTACTGCTTTCACAGCCAGCTTACATTAGTCTCAGAGAAATCTATGAAAAAAATACTTTTCCAATTGCATCATTTATCTACTGCTGTAAATTTACACAGCGCTTTCAAGGGAGACATAATCTTCCATCTTAGTTTCCTATAGGCAAGGGCTTGGTCTGCACTTACAAGATTTTACTTCTTTGACTTTCAAATAGTGCAACGTTTTTTTAACCATTACAACCACAGTAATAAAAAACCTCGTACAGTGGCACTTATCCCAGTGAAACCACCCTTGAAACAATATTTGTTGAAACACACAAACTTGAACTCTTGGATGCCCATCTGTTATCAGTATGAATGAGCTAGGTGTCTAAATACTTCAGATGACAGGACTTCTTCAGCAATATATTTCCACTGAGTAGTGGTCCTAAATATCAGTGGATTTTCTGCCGAAGTTTTATCTCTGGAAACATATGAAACAAAGCCACTCAAAAAAAAAAAAAAAAAAAGAAATCTAAGATGATAAAGGCCAAATAGCAGGAGAAAATGTGCACTGACAAATGATAAAAATAAAGTGAAAGGAAACTTCTGTTTGGCTTCCAGTCTTGTATAACGTACTTCCATTCCCTTTTTCAACACACTCTTTCCAGGTCACTGAAAGTTGGTATTCCAGGCCTATTTTGTCCCTCACTTCCACTTACTCACTATACTTCACATGCTTTATCCACACTCCTGCTTATTCAACTGCTGCTTCACCCTGAAAACTCTTGAATTTTCAGTCATTGTTACCTCCCCTTCATAACCTGGCCCTAAAATGCACACTAAATGTAGCAAAACTGTGCTGAAACTACAATATAAAAGCAGCATTTGAGTTGTTGGTGCATTTACAACAAAAATGACCAGCCATTTACCTGCATCTCTACTCTTTGACATGTGGTTATTACCATCTTTTCCACTACCATTTGTGGACAGACCACTGCCATCACAGGGAGTGGTGAAAACAGGTGGCAGTAAGTGGATGAGGGGAATAGTACCTGCCCTTTAGTCTTTTCTGAATGTGCTGTCCCACAGATTCCACAGCACAGAGATGGCAGATGGTGTAACCTGGCTATATCCTATCACCCACAGCTGTGTAGGATTTGATCAGGAACGTGGTGACTTTTGTCAGCCCCGTGACAGCCATTGTGGGGAGAAAAGTACATTGCAACGATTAAATATTTGTAGCAATTCAAGTCCTCATTTAGAGCAGAAGAAGGTTGGTGGCGATGTAGGTTATGGTTATGATGTAGGAAAATATATTGGTCCTCCAGAAACTCTCCAAGCATAAATAGAAAATACTCAAAATTTATCAGAACGTGCTTTATTACATGTTACAGTCTTAACTTTTGATGCTTTAGTATCCAAAGAAAGCATCATTTGTGAAATATCTACAGGAGTACTATGAAATCATAAAAAATAATGAATTGCTTTCAACAGCTGGGTAAGAATATATTGTTCTTTGCTATTCTGTGTTATGTGGTATTCATTACTATTCCTATATGTAGCATTATTCATCATACATGTATTTGATATTTAGAAGCTCTTCTTATCTCCTCTGAGAAAAGAAGTGCAGCTGCCACACTTGAAATTTGAAGCTTTATTTCAGCAATGATACTATTGTGCATGTAGACATGCTCCAGGAGGCATATTATGTTCTTAAAATATGTTTAAACAGCAGCTTAGACTCACTTGTAGAAGGAAGTGGGCAAACTGTTCACAGTGTATAATACTCTTGGCATATATAATCTTTTATTTGTAAATTGTCTCTGAGCAGCATTTATTTCCACATTCAGAATTGCTCAACTATAACTTGACCAACTGCCAGCTTCTGAATTACTCTTATAAGATGTGTATCATTTTCTTTTATGCATGATGGAATCACTACCCAGATCACATGGTATTATTTCTTTTCTGCCAGTGGATAGCCACAGCAAATAAATAAAAAAAAAAAAAAAAGAAAAAAAAAAAAAAA
>JAOTQZ010000001.1:22379988-22391190 GCA_026546895.1 Pogonocichla stellata
TCTATATCTATATCTATATCTATATCTATATCTATATCTATATCTATATCTATATCTATATCTATATCTATCTATATTATTTATCTATATTTATCTACATTATGCAAAGTGCTGGGCATTCACAAACACATAGTTTGGTTTTGTTATCCTTTTACAAGGCACTCAAGTGCATTTTTTTTTGTTTGTTTTTGAACTTGTGTTCAACTTCCAGCAGAAAATCAAAAAGCATTGTGAAGTATTGTTATGATTGAGGTACAACTGGGAGCTTTGACCCTTTTGCTTCCCCCTCACACAATCACTTTAGCTGAAAGACAGTTTTGGTTGGCTTCTGGTAAGAAACTATATGGATAAAAAAAAGAACATAAGAATAATTTGTGTAGTAAAAAGGACATTCCCCTAACAGTGTCTAAATGAAATCTAGTCAAAGTGTTCTGGCACTAACTACAGCAATATGAAAGTAGTTTTTTTAAAAACAGTGACCCAAAATATATGTAGCTACAGATAATATGGAATTGCTCCAGAAGTAATTTGATGCAGCAAGATACACATTTACAGTGTACAATATGAATCCTAACTGCCTTGCTGCAACAAACGTGTCTATGATGAAAATATCCTTTGCTGTCTGGAAGGGTGCATTACAAAAACAATTTTCACTGGTCTGCTCAAGATGCCTAGTTAAAGAAGAGACAAAATTCAGCTTTGGAAAAGAATTTTTCTTCTTCTAATCAAGGGAATTTAATAAACATGGTATCTGTAAGTTAGTAGACACTATTCGGTCAGATTAATCTTACTGTCTTCTTGAATATCAGTGTTTTAGGAGAGCATGTTCTACATGGGATCATGTGGAAATTGATATCAAAGAGGGCACTTTGGAAACAGCACTTGCTTTAAAAGAAATTGCAATTTTTTTTTTATTTATTTTTTTTTTTTAGGGTGAATAATACAAAAACTGACCTTTAAATTTGAAAAGAGAATACTTAGGTATGGTTTGGGTTCACTGAGATGAAAATTACACATTCACGGCAAAGTTACTTCAGCATAAATTTAGCAAGTTGCAGCATTAAACAGATAATTATCTGTAGCTAACCAGGAGATGGAGAGAGACAGAGGAACAAACCACAAAACTGCCTGTGCTCTTGGTGACATGGAGTGAGAAATTTTTTCCTAAAGTCAACGTACTACAACATACAGAGTCAAACTGCATTATTATTAATTATATGCACAAGGAAATTGTGGAGCCAAATCTGCAAATCCATGGCTTTTCTTATTTCCATACGTTCCAGAAAGTCTGAAATGCCTACAGAGAAATCAAGTAAAAGTAGTCAGTGAAGAAATAGAAAAAGAAATCAAAAAGGACATAAGATTTGACATTAGAGAAATTATAGTGAAGAGGCAATATATCTCTCTTGGGCAAAATGGGCAAAAGCATGGGCAAAAATAAATTATGTGAAATTAAAATTGGAATAAATGTGGAGGACTTATTCAGGATCCAGGAACAAGTGGTAAAATATTTGCAAATGTTTGACAAATTTAAGTTTGCAACTAGACTTCTAATCTTCAGTGTGTCTAATACTGCTCCATACAGGCAAAGTGAAGCCATAAAAGTGGCATTTAAAATAAGCTTATGACAAGAATTTAACATTTTTTTCTCTTTTGCAATACAAAATACTGAATCAGAATTATTTATTGATTAGGTGAAAGAAATGAAAGCTCCATAGAATCTCTGAGATTTTCTTATGAGATCTCAGTTATTGTCTGTCAGCTTACACTGGCAGTTGCAACATATTTTTTCTTTCTTTTTCAAATAACTCTAAAGATAAAAATTGTAATTTCATTGGGGCACTAGAAGTGATGCAGAGGGTAGGAAAACATGTATATTAACTGTCATAAAACACAGTGAAAAAGTAAGGCAATGCTTTCAATGAATGCATAACAGTTTTACAGTACTATTTTGAATATGTATATTGATATAGTATTCCAGAGACTCAAAGCAACTCTTAGAGCGCAATTACTTTAAGTTGGGAGCCACTAATTTTATTTAATTAAATTTTATTTTATTATCTTTTCAGCTCCTTCAGTTATCTAGTTAATTTTAACTCTTCTTTCACATAATAGAAATTGAGCTTTCAATGTCTAAAATATGTCCAAATATAATCATATAAACATAAGTTCAAATTCATAATTTTCACATTAATAGCTTGCCCACATTCTATAAACTTTAAATGACTTTTCAGAATTTTAAAATAGCTTCCTGCTAAGAATACAAGCAGGCAATATTTTTTTTCCAATTAGTGCCATAAAAATTGGGCGACATTCTAGAGGAATTAAGATCCTCAGTTTCCTTTTATACTTCACGTAAAAATTTGTCAGTCGTCTACTCTAATATTTTAAACTTACTATTTAATTGAGTCATTCAGCTGAGATCCTGAGAATTGTTGACAAAAGAAGAGACCATTCAGTGTACCTTATGATGGCAAAACCCTTAGGTGTATGGGAACTGAAATTTATAAAATAAGTGACATATCACTCAACTTTCATTTGTTGGAAGTACGTGGCAGTACAGCAGGAGAAATATGTAAAGGTTTTTCTTCTGTCATTATTGTAGTGATTTCAAATGAATTGATGTAAAGAACTAACATATAAAGAAATGAAGGTGCACATTGTAAGTAATGTACATATTATTTTTCTATTGCTGAATTATTATTTCACCTGATAAACCAGCAGCTGTCAGCAGTTCATAAATGAAAAGCTCTTATTGTCTTAGCTCATGCCCACAGTGCTCAGTGCAGCTCCTGGGAAAGCTCTGTCAGTGAAGAGTGGAAAGTGAAGGATGGTGGGTATGTAGACATTTTACATGCAAAGTGAGTAGCTAAAGGTAAGCCAGGCAGCTAATCAAACATCTTTAAAGCCTGCATTTTATCTGATTGAGTCAACATTCATAGAAAAGAGTTTGGCAGGTGAAAATTAGGGAGAATAGCTAGCTGTCCAAAGAAAATTGCTTTTTCAATTCCCTGTAAATTGTTGTGCTCTAGAACAGTATTAGAAGCAGACATTCAGGCGGAATATAAAGGAGGCTTAAGTCTTTTAAAAAGGGCAAGAAAGTGAGTGGGAAAAGAAGAAGAGTTTTCATATACTATTATTGTATACTGCTGATTCTCAAGAAAAGCACTACAGAAATAAGATATACAATATATATTGATTAAACCAATTGTACAAGTGTGAGTAGTATAGTATGTAGGTTTTTTCTTTAAAATAAATGTCTCCTTGCTGCATATTGTTGCATATGCCTACTTGTACCTTTATTTGCACAGTTGGTTAAATGTTCGCTGACAAACTTTACTGCATGAATGCATTTCTATGAAGTTTGTAAGATAATACATACCTGTCCAAATTATCATACTTCAGGCACAGAAATCATCAAAGATTCAATACGTAGATGGAGCTGTAAGGGTTTGTATCGACTGACTATCTAACATCATCGTACACCTAGACTGAGAATACTCTTAGGAAAGGGCTTGAGAAAGACTTTTCTCTTTCTTTTCTTAGTTCTGGAACACCAGGTAAAGGTCAAAGACAAAATAAGAAATTGAACATAGAAACTGCTATGCCATAACTGTAATGAGTCAGTAGTTCAGAAGTCAGTGATGTAGCTAACTGTGTATTTGACAGGCTTCTGAATTTTTAGCCAAAATGACCATGTTCCTATTTACAGCTTGGCAGTTCTGGGGAGAATTTCTGTCAGAAAAGAAAGCTGTTACAATTGCTCTTCCATCTACCAATATAATCATGCCTTTGGAAACAGTTAAAGAGGTCTGACTATATATTTTGCTTCATTACAATTGAAAGGACAGACAAGAAATAATAGAAAATTTTAGGTAATTGTCTCCCATCTATAAAACAAATGTCAAGCCCATGCACTGACATACATAAATAAATTTGGTCCTATCTCGGTGAAAATCATCATCTGACTGATAGAGTTGAAAAAAAAAGTGGGGGCATTCAATGCTTTTTTTTGCCTCAGTCTTTAACTATACTGATAGATGAGTGTGGTTCCACTGTGAGCAAGCAGCAGCTTTCCTTTTGTGGGTGCTGAAATTGTAAGGGAGCAGCTTTATCATCTGAAACTTCATAATACCATGAGTGGGATTCATACTACACTACTGAAGGAACTGGGTGTTATAGCTAAACCCCTCTCAATCATCTACCAAAGTATCAAGGACTCTGGGGAGGTCCCTGCCAACGGGAAGACAGTTGGTATTATCCCAATACACAAAGGAAGCACGAGGGAAGACCCAGGTAACTATAGACTTGTTATTTTAACTTTACTTTCTGTAAAAAATATGGAACATATTATACTGGTTGCTACTGAAAGTAATTTAAAGAATAATGCAATCATCAGTCACAGTCAATGTAGATTCCAAATGGAAAATCCTTTTTAAATAATGTGAGACCCTTCTATGATAAAGTCATCCACCTATTGGAAGGAATGAAGAGAGTGGATGTAGTTTCTCTGGATTTTAATAAGATTTGGATACTGTTCCTTTCAGCATGCTTCTAGAGAAGTTATCCAGCAGTGGGATGAGCAGGTTAATCATGCACTGGGTGAAGACTAGTGGACAGTCAGGGCTCAAGGGGTCATAGTGAATGGGGCCACATCTGGCTGGTCTAGTGGAAGGTGTCCCTATTCCTTGTAGCAGGGGAGCTGGAATTAGATGATCTTTAGGGTCCCTTCCAACACAAGACATTGTATGATTTTATGACAATTCTTCTTTCACCATATTCTACTAAATAAGGTTGGATGTGAAGGTTTCATTTGTAGGACACAGTGTTCCTTTGCATGCAGGCCAGAGGAGACAACTCTTAATAAGAGGATTGTCAAGCAGTTCCACATTTCTTGATCTGAATCAATGTTTTAAAATTAATTTAATCTTAACTGATTTTCTCTTATGCTCATTTAAGGAGTTCTCTGAGGTTTGTTTTGATTGACTCGTTTTTTTTTGTTGTTGTTTGTTTGTTTGTTTGTGATATTTTGATGCTTACTCAGTCTGCTTCTCATACAATGTATTAACACACATTGGCTTTCTGAGGTCTCTTTTTGTCTGCATTGTAATTCTTTTTGCAGTGTTTCAGGGCTTGGGGTTTCCTTGCTCTGCTTTCAGCAATGAGGAACCAAATGCAATTTTTCCTTTTTTTTTCTCTAACTCTCTTCTACCTACTTCAGTATCTTCTAGCTAATATAAAAGAAAGACATGTCAGAACATATGCAAACCAGATCAAATATCTTATTGTAGCACTTGGTTGAATATCAGCTAATTGGAAGAGCTGCTCAGCTGGAATACAGTGAGAGAAAACTAAATAATGGGTATATCCACTTTGTCTTTTCAGGAAAACTCAGTGCAGTTCAGTACATGTACTAGAGTCTCTGGACCTTTTCTACCTCAAAGGCTGTCAAAGGATTTCAGTCCATATTTAATACGAGAAATTAACAGTCCTGCTGTAAATTCTGTAGACGGAAGGGTGGTGAATGAAGTCAAAGATCTCTTTACAGATATCTCTGTGAAAGGATACAAAATTTTTCCTCTGTCTGCTCACAAAGCAGCATTCTGCTTAAGATAGAAGTCATAGCAGTGTAAGTAATGAGGTGAATGACACCTTGCACCAGTCATGTGGAAAGGTGAATTCACCCTAGCCGAAAACAGCAAATGGGAAGAAAAAAATGGTAAAGAAAAACAGTGGAACTATTTAACCTTATAAACAGCTGAGAACTTTATTCTCTTATTATGTTTTTAAAACATTACTGTTTTGATACATTATAAGAGTATCAAGGCTGTTAGATCATCACTTACTACTCACTGTTAAACATGGAATTCCAGAACTTTGGATTTATTTATGGTTTTATAGAAATTCAAGGAACTAATACCAAATGTAGAGAGAGGTTTAGATGATTAAACTATCAAATTAAAGTAGGAGCGAACTGAACTCAAGAAGTTTTGATAGATTATTGTAACAAGCATGAGGATTCCTAGAGCTGGCACAGGTGGCATAATGTATTTATGTAAGTACATGTATAACATGTACACTCTGCTCAAACTCCCAAACACTTCCCATCTTGCAAATATCCAAAAGATATTCAGATTAAAATTAATAATAAAGTTCAGGCATGATACAGAGACAAAACAATCACTAGATAATTGTGTGCACAAAATACCCAATAATTTTATGCTGATTTTAAGACCAACTATTAGTAGCTTTTTGAGGCTAGGTTTACTCTTAAAATTAGATGATCATGCCTCAAAATACTTTAATGCCTAAAATAATATTTCAAAGTTCCGATGCACTCCAGAGTGACCAGATATTTTGCATCATTAGGTGAAATGAGAGAGACATGAGGAAGAAGGCTTGATGAAGACCTGCTCACAAACAATGTGAATTCTTATCTAATAGCTGCATGAAATTTGATGGTAGCTTTATACTTCACAGATAACCCTGTCCACTGAATAAATGTTATTTTCTCAAGCAATATAATGCATCATGCATAAAACAACAAGTAGGGATGCAGAGAAGAAAGTTTTGTTTATTTGTATAGAATTCCTTTAGGCATTTTCCTCCAATAGGTGCAATTCTTTCCAAATCTATGGCTTTAATGTACTGCAAGAAATGAAATCCTCAGAGTATCTCAAATTAATTACTACAGTTCAAAAAAAGAACTCCAGTTCCCAACTAAATATATGCCTCAAACCCATTAAACAATAACAAATTAGCCCAGAGATCAACTTTGAGAACAGTAAAATTAATATGGTTATTTGAATCATTGAATTAATATGGTAATTTTGCAACAAACTAGTTCCTAAGAAAATAATAAATAAATCTGTGTCTAAAGTCCATAACTGGGAATATGTTATACAGAAATAGATAATCAGATCATTTATATTAGCGGAAGCCAGAGTTATTTCGAGTTTAAGGGCTCTAGCAGCACAAAGTACATGAAGAACATTGTGGTTACAGCTTTTCAAGGAATTTGCTATCAGGATTTCTCCATAAGGATTATATCCTGGTTTTTCTGCCCAGGGAGAAATCAGAGCTGCTCCTGACAGCATGTAGCCAGCACATAGAAGATGAGCTCATTAACTGCATCTCTGGAACACTTTGCATTGGCAAATCTACTGCATGCTCTTCCTTGTCAAAGACTTGCATTTTTTTTTTTTGTGCAGATGCAGGAAGAATGGAGCATTGGTATTCCTGCTTGTCCTTGCGACAGATCGGTATCCCTGAGGCATAAATGAAGCTCAGTATCCACAGCAGCTAAAGACACGGTTATATTTTTTTTTGTTCTATTTTTTTGCTTCGTGTCATAAGAAAGTACATAAACCACGATGTCTCTGTTGATAAATGTGACTAAAAAATTGGAAAGTCCATTTAATATAAATTTGTTTTAGATTGATCCTAGTTCTTCCATTATGGACTTTGACAGAGTTAATTTTCTTCTTAGTAGCTGGTACAGTGCTGTGTGTTTGTTTATCTCTGAGAATAATCTTGATAACATGTTGATAATGTTGATGTCTTGGCTGCTGCTGAGCGGTGCTTACCTTAAATCAAGGACTTTTCAGTTTCCCGTGTTCTGATAGTGCAGAACTGCTGAAAAACCCAGAGGGGAGCATGGGCAGAACAGATGACCTGAACTGAACAGAGAGAGTGATTTTTGTGGGCATGAGAAGTACACGAAAAATGAAACTTTTCAAATATAGAATTTATTTTAGAACATAAAATAGATTAAAATAGTTTTTTCTCTAATGTAGCTTTCAAGTAATTAACTGAAATGTAAGTTTCACAGAAGTTCTAATACATTATAATTTTTAAGTTTTTTTTTGTTGGTTCATATTTTGCAACATAGATTATATATAATTCTTTTCTTGCATAATCATCTTGCTTGAGGTTTTTTTTGTTTTTCATTAATTACTTTAAGAGTCTTTATAATGAACAAGATACAGTTATTTTAGTCAGAGTCCTACCTAGAATCTTCAGCAGAAATATGGCATGTGTTTGGGTTTTTGTAGCTTTATTTGGGTATTTTAATTTTGTTTTCATGCCTGGGCACTGAATTCATGTTACTGGCAAGTTCTTTCCAATGTATGACTACACAATCATATCAATTGCATTGACCCACTAGATTATTTCAATTCTAAGCAATCAAGAGATAAATACTTCTTAAGCGAGATAACGGTGCAGGAAGTAGAAATTTTCTTTACACTTCTTTTTGATTAAATTAACCTGCTGTAAAGGAACACCTTTCAATCAAATGAAAAAGGCACAGACTTAAATCCACACAGTTTATGGCAAGTAGACTAATTACGGGGATTTTGTATGACTAGGAACAGAATACTGAGCAAGAAAAAAAGAGTTTATGACCACAATTATGCTTAGTTTAGAAGTCTTAGAAAGAAAAGTCATACAATGAACCAATAGTCTGACATTATGCATTCATTTTACTTTTTAAAGCAATTACATTCATTTAATCTAAATTCATATTGACAGAAGTAGACTTTATATTTTAGCATAATTGAATACCAGATGGGAAATCACACAAATAAAACGAGTGAACACTAAAAGAGAGAACTCCAGTATTTGCCATTTCTGCTGAAACTGGCACTTCTTTCTTAAGAGATATAGATTGTGTTCAGAAAAAAAAAAAGCCCAAATCCATCTTTTCTTTTTTGTTTTATTTTAAATATTTTTGTTTTTCAGAAAGAGATTGACCTCCTCATCTAATGAGAAACAATTTTTTTTCTTTTCTGTTTGCTTCTACTCAGAGCAGTTTGCAGAGATGAACATGATTATATAATTCAATTAAAAGGAACAATTTTTCATAGCTGTCATGGTTTCCAGCCACAACAGAGTTCCTTTTTCTCAGTAGGCATGAGGATGTGGAGCCTGGAGCCTTGTGGACATGTCTGGGCTGTTGTTCTATCCCATCTACTGGGGGAAGAAATACGGGATTCTCACTTCTGGGAAGGAGGGGGCCGTGGCTTTCAGAAGAAAAGTTTGCCATTAAAGGCTCATTCAGCATTTTGTTCATTGTCTCAAGGTTATACCATGTCAGTTCAGGCTTGGCGAGCAATTTTTGTATGCTAATCATTCTAATTTTTTATAATTTTGTTATTGATATCATCGCTGTTACTGTTTGTTTTCTGATCTCATTGTTACCAGTAAATTATTCTTGTCCCAGCCCATAATCTCTTCCTTTTGTTTCTCTCACATGAGGGGGCGGGAGGAGGGGAGAGGGACTGTTGTTTCTAAACTACAACAATAATTTTGTGGGGTTTTCCCATCTCTGTATCTGTGATATTTTTATCAGTTTCCTGGAGCACTCCTAAAGGCTGGCGACCCAAGTTCTTTTCCTCTCAATGTTTAGTTACCACAAAGACAGTTTGGCTGTAGAATCAATGGAAAACCACAGCTTCCTGCAATAGCTGAGAGTAAAAGAATAAAACTGACAAAATCCTCCATGTTAGGGAAGTGTAACATCAAGTATTTGATCAAAAATGTTAGAAATTCTGACCAGATAATCTATTTGTTTTTTTCCAAAAAAATGGCTATTTCTCAAAATTAAAAAAAAAAAAAAGTAATTCTCAAAAAAATTGCAACTTAGTGTAGCACAAATTAAGAAGCTCTCTAAAAAACCTGGGGTTATGTCAGAGGTTTGCCTGCATCAAGTCCTGCTCTCTTGTTCCAGTATCAATTGCATCCCTTTTGTGACTTAAGCATGTGTTTTAACATGCACAAATAATATAGCAATAATAGCAGTGCACGGGTGGATTTCTCTTTAAAATAAATTTATTTCTTATTTATAAATTTATTTATATAAACATTTCTCTTTAAAGTAAATTCTGATACAAATTACTCAGTGCAAAATACAAATTTTAAAGACTTTCTAAAATTGATATGTAGTTGTATATAGAGCAGACACATCTCAATAGTCTGATTTCAGAGAAAACAGTTGAGATCATTACAAGATTAAGTGCAACTTTCAGAAAAACTATTATCAAGGGAAACTAATAAAAATATTACCATGGTAAAGAAAGGGGAATCTTTATAAAATAAGTATGCAAATGACTTTCAGAATGAATTTTTAGAACTTTATTGAATCTACCCTTGGGATTTTCTTAGAAACAAATGCTTCAGGTTCTCATATATACTGACTTGCTGGAATGTGCTGTAGGTAATTAGATATTGATTCTCGCTGTCAATGGGTATACCACCTATTATCCATTTCCATGCAATGTGAAATGTACAAAGTCTGAATTAATCTTGGGACTACTTTTAAATAGTTACAATTTAATTACATATTCTGTAACACTAAGAAAACTAATCCCATTTGAAATTGAAGAGTATGAGACATTTTTAATGGCTAAGTGACTCAAACATTAAGAGCAGTAACTGAAATTTGCTCAGTGCTGTTTTTCATATGTACATGTATTTGTATGCTTTCTGATCTCATCATGTTTGGTCTCATTTGTCAGCAAACATCTATAGAAATATTGTCAATAGAAATAACTAAAATCCATCTCAGATTAGTTTTTCTTGAAAAGTTATTATGAGATCAATGCCTAGTATATCTAGTTCCATCTACAGTAATTATTATTTTTAGAGTAGTTAATCACAGAATCACAGAATATGATGAGTTGGAAGGGACCCAGGAGGATCATTGAGTCCCAGCACTGCACAGGACCATTCCCAAGAATCACACTATGTACTCAACAGTATTGTCTAAACATTTCCTGAACTCTGACAGGCTGGTGTGGTGACCACTTCCCTGGGGATCATGTTCCAGTGCTCAAACACCCTCTGGGTGAAGGACCTAAATCTACCCTGATACAACCTCACACCATTCCCTAGGGTTAATGCAGCATTAAAAATCTTGCATTATGCTCCTCTGTGATACTTGATACTTGATGATACTATTCTTCTTTGTCTTAAATAAAATTCGAGATAAAATATTTTTAAGTAAGTGATAAAAGTAGAAGAACAAAGCCAAACAGAGGTGTTAGAAGAAACATAAAAGGCTCAGAAGATGCAGTTAAATATGCTGATAGCTATACTCACATATTGACTATTTTGCTGGTACAATCATAGGCTGATTCTTTCTTGACCTTGACTGAGTTTCTACTTGCCCGTTTCTGTGCAGAGAAAGAATTGGATATTGAG
>JAOTQZ010000001.1:22396176-22413764 GCA_026546895.1 Pogonocichla stellata
TTGGTATCTCAAAGATGGCTTTCATTTCAATCTCACTTATGGTTTCTATATTCTCAGAATCTAAGCATTCATATTTGCAAGGTTTTCCTGGCTCATCCTTCCCAACAATGAGGATGCAGCCACCAGATTGAAAGAGTGATCCTTCCCCTCTACTCTACCCACGTGAGAATCATCTGGAGTGCTGGAGTGCTGGGTCCAGTGCAAGGATCCCCATTACAAGACGGACATGGAGACACAGAATTGAATCCCCCAAAAAGCCGCAAAGATGGTCAGTAGATTGGGGCACCTCTCAAAGGAAGAGAGACTGAGAAAGTTAGGGCTGTTCAGCTTGAAGTGGAGAAGGCTGAGAGGAGATTTTTCCAATGTGTTGAAATGCTCTACATGAGGGTCTAAACAAAATGAAGTCAGACACTGCTCAGTGGTGCTCAGTAACATGGCAAGTCTGAATGCAAATGAAAACTGAGAAAATTACATTCAAACATAAGAAAACAGTTCTGTGACAGGGCTCAAACACTGGAACAAGCTGCATAAACAGCGCCAGTTTCTCCATCCTTGGAGATATGCACACAGTTGGATCAGCCCTCAGCAACCTGTTCTAGCTGACTAGGTAGGATTACAGGACCTCCAGAGGGGCCATGGAAACTTAACTATTCCATGGGTTTGTAAGTTTATGAAATATCAAATTTCCATAAAGATGTAACAAAACATGTGACAAACAGGGGAAATCAATACAGACTGGATGCTTATCTGGAGGACAAAGAAAATTAGGTAAGCCAGTAGGAGGGCTATTGGAGGGGCAAGGGCTGGAGATTGAATGGTTTGTGCTTCTAGGCTTGAAAACAAGTGGAAGATTTTTTTGAGAAAGAGAAAAGGAGAAAAGTATTTTCTAACATGGAAGAAATGAGACACTTTTTGTATTTCAAAGCCACCCAGGATTGTATTTAAAAAAAAAAAACACCTTAGTTTTTGGATTTTAAGATTACCAGAAAAAGCTTATCCAAAAAAGAAAAGTAGATCAGAGCAGTAGAAGAATCAATAGGTTGAGTGGCATATCCCACTCTTTTTCTGGTGAGAGAGAATCCACCTGTATCAAAAGGATGGTTACAGGAGAGTGGTAGCAGCAGCTGGATATGAATAAAACTTCCTACTGTGCTATCCTAGGGATGAAAGTATCTGTATTGTTTGGTTTTGGTTGGTAGAGTTTTTTGTTTGGGTGAGTTTTTTGTTGTTTTGTTTAGTTGTTGGGTTTTTTTTTTTTAATTTTTCTCTGTCTAAGAAACATCAAAGCTAAGATGAGCAGTTAATCCTTCCTGAAAATGTGTTAATTAGGACTTCAGGCTTTTTCCGTTTCTTTAGCAATGCTCCAGTCAACATCAAAAATGTTGCACAGAACCAGTTAAAGAGCTATTAGAAAAGAAAATTGATTTATATATGAAGTCTGGACAGTCAGGAAGCCTTGCAGGGTCAGATTACCTAATTAAGAGTTGAAGAGCTCTTTGATCTCACTACTCTTCTATAAAGCGACAAAATCAAAAACATAGGTTTTCCCAAGTGTTTGTGACTTTGTGAACCTTGCAAAACTCCATTACTTCGAGGACAACTGGGCTTTGATGAATTGGTAGTTTAAGATTTAGGAAGCGTCTGTTTATTGTGCACATCCCTGAACTGTAATTATTGAGTCACGAGGTACATTAGGATGAACTCCTGGGCTCTCTGGGTTGCACACGTTATTTTGGCTTTTGCAACTTTCTGTAATCCTGAAGTCCCAAAAAATTATTCAGCTAAGCAGAAGATTATTACTAAGAGACTGGAAGATGCCCTTAGTTACTCAGATTCAGTTTAGGTGACTGGAAGCTTTATTTAGAATATTAATTTGTGGAGCTGAGATGTCTGTATTTGAAGCAGCCTTTTGTGTGTGCCTGCATCTGTCTACACAGTTTATTGAAGATAAATGTAAGGAATTAAAAGAGTGGCTCAAAGTGCTCATTGGTGTTGTCAGATGTGAGCTTCAAACATGGAAATGCTTTTGAAAATTAAGAATTTCACTAAATTTCTAGTTCACCAAAATAGATCAAACTGGGAAAAGGGCCACATGAAAGCTAAGTAAATACTGTACAGATTGATAGACCAAATTAAAATCATCAGACTTCATTGTAATTGTGCAAGCACAGGTTACAGCTTCTCTATCTATACAGGGAGGGATATTGGCTATGTAAAGCAACTTTTTGCTATGTAGATAGAAACAATAGTTCTCTAGAGGAAGCCTATTGATTCTGGAAAACATCAGCGTTAAGGTATATTTCTGTAAAAAAAATTTTAGCAATAAAAATTTAATATATGCAAGTTATACATATACACTAGTTATACATACATATATGAAATAGCAAATGTATACATAATAATATAAATAGCAATAAAAATTTTTATATATCAGATAGTTTGAATGTGAACTTTTTATACCAGAAAGAGGTTTTTTAGCAGAGTAGAGCAGAGAAGGAAATTAATTACAGCTTGACTGCACTGTGATTTGCTTAGAGAAAACTGTCTTTTATAGAAAGATGCTTATAGTTTCAAACTTTTCAAATTGGTCACCTGGTCTCAGTAGAAGACCACCAATTTAGAAAGAGGATCAGCTTTAAATCCCCACCTTGACGCTGTTAAAGTTCAATTTTATGAGAGAAAAGGCTGTGCGTTGCTAAGTCGTCCGATGTTAACGCCTTTGCTCCTTGCTCGGGTAAGGCACTCTGACCTCAGCGCCTCCACTGAGTTGTGTACACCTTCAGCTATCACCCAAAACCTGCACAGGGCCACATGTTTTCAAGGAATGACATTGAAGTTGACATTTACTTAAGTTATTTAATTTAGGTCTTGCTTATGGCTGGTATGACTAGATCCCAGAGATCAATGAAGACCCTGAATAACTTTGACTTTATAATTATTCTCCTGGAAAAGATCAAACTATTCATCAATATCAGGTTTTATATACTGAGGAATTGTGAAAAATCCCATTAAACTACAGCCAAGTGTATTGTAACAAGTACTTAGTAGATACCAATCACAGCAAAACTCAGGTATGCATAATTAGTCATATCAAGCTATTTTTGAACTCCTTTAGTACTTGGCAGAATTATTCTCTCAATAGTGCTTCATGTTCCTTAAATCCAGCCACTAATTCTTATGACTGTCAAACGCCTCAGTGAGGGTTTATAGAGCAACATGGAAAGTTTTGCACTTTATTAGCTTCAAAGAAACAGTCACTATATACAACACCAGTGGGTGCTTTTCCTCTTAGTTGTAGCATAAAGAATTTGGCTGTACCTGTTTGCTTTAATGGATACATCTGTTCCTTTTTGGCCTATAAATTTCAATGTCATCCTAATGTCGAATTCAGATGCAAACTGTGTTTTAAAGTGATAGTGCATGACAAGTTTATGCAATTTAACAGCAGATTTCATTCTCTATAACTGCTTTTGAGAAAATTGTTTTTTGTCACAATGACATGTCAAATATCATTTAGTTCTTCTGGTTTTGACCCTGTTAAAACCTTACCATTTTAAAGATGATTTCATCCTTCAGCTAAGCAAAAATAAAATTCAAGAGATCGTTCTCCTGTCATTTAGTAAAACCTTTTGAAGATGTCTGCTAAGGATCATTATCCAATGTCAAGGATTTTGCTTTTATTTTGCTTATTATTTTATTTTGCTTATAAATGGTAAGTAAAAGTTGATGATTTTATGTCACATTCACCCAATTTATTTTGTCCCACATATTTAGATTCTGCTAATAAGACAACACATTTCTGTTCTTGGAAGAATATTCTCCTTCAGTCAGAGATGGAGTTTAAAACAATCAGTGAGAAGTAACTTTGCACTGTGTCTTTCCCCATCTTCAAGCCCAAATAAGGACTCATCTTTTCACCAAATCAAGGCAGACTCATAATCCAACCAATCCAGGCTTTGATTTTAAAGTCTGAGGAAGACTACTGACTGTTAGTTTCATAATTTCACTCCTTAAATGTATTATCAAGATTACCAATGAACATACCTAAAGCTCCACACTTTTCCAATTTGCTTTCAGAGAGATGAAAATTCAATTGAATAATTTTTGAAATGTTTTTCAAATTCTGTAATTGTAGAAGGGATTAATATAGCTATAGAAATAAAGAGAATTGTAGTGTTCATGAAAAGGAATAAAAAAAGAAACATCAGGGTCAATACAGAACTCAGTTAAAAGTCTGAAGAACTAGAAGGTTTTGTAAAATACAAAGGGCTGATGCTTCAGAAATATTGAGATAATTGTAAACAAACATTTCAGTGCTATGTTCAGCAGTGGAGTTGCAGCCAACCAACCAAAGGAGTTCAACCATCTATACACTGGTAGGAGTGGGTTTATCAAGAAGGGAATAAAAAGGGAATATCTTTATGAAGACAGTTGAATTCTAATTTGGACTATTAGATAAAATCTTTGCATCTGGTATGCAATTCGTACTAGATGATGGATAATTCACTTTCTAATTGTATAAAAACTTTCAGCTAGATAAAAACCAGGCTTTTTACAGACAGTCATTAATGCCATCTTTCTCACTTTTTGAGTGCCTGTGCTGAAGTCCACAACCCTGATTACCAGAAAAATTGGAAGCCTGAGAAAGAATGCTTTGCTGGAATATATACTCTTTAATCCTGTGGGAAATTAACTACCAGTGGTTTCATTTACAATACCTAGAATTAACAGGAATATTTGGCTGAAACCACTCTATGCATCAGTTCTTCACTTAAATAATGATGCTAATTTCTCTTTGTTTCACTGGATCCAAATTTTCATTTCAGTATTGCAGGGATTATGGAAACACTTGAACAATACCCTTGTACACTAAGATTGTATACCAAAAAAAGTTTTATACTTCGATAAGTAACCCACCTCTCTCCTCAAATTCTTACATTTAGAAAGATATAAAATTAAATGTCTTTTAGAAATGAATTGCCATCTTCTGAAAATGCTGAAATGGAACTTTTTAGTATTTTACATTTACCCATTTGTTTCTAGAAAAAAATGGTTCATTTAAATTGAAGGATATTATAATGAAATTTAGTAGAATGAATATTAAACTGAAATTTTTCACTGTTGTCTATATTAACGTTGTAAAATATAAAGACCTCAGGGGAAATAAACATTCTTTTATTTAAATAAAGATTTAAGTAGGCAATAGTAAACATTACTTTCAGTAACATTCTCAAACTCAGAATAACATAATAAAATATCAGTGGCATATCTCTTTCTTGGACTTGGTCAGATTTGTTCACACTATAATTAAGAAACTTGGCATCAGTTTTAGTCTTCCTTAATAAAGATCTCTGGCACAGGGGTTTTCCGGTGCAGGACCAGCAGTTGGACTTAGATGATTCTTATTTTTCAAACCCAGGATATTCTATGTTTTCATTATACATTTTATATGGGGTATAAGTGTGTTTGTGCCTGTTTGTGTGATTACAGCAATGCCTAAGAAAGGATTAAGTGACAAAAAAAAAACCAACTTTAAAAGTGCTCATCTAAGTCACTCATTAAATGATACTAAACTATGTTTTATACCTCTTGTATTCTTTGTAATTCTTTTAGTCCCTATTTTAGCTTTAACAGGTTTTACTAGGACCATGTATTTCTTATAGAAATTTTTAACCTTTGAATTTACATAAAACCCACTTACATTTAAAGAAAACCTTTTCCTTTTTGTTGTTCTTCTTGTTGTTGCTTATAAAACATTTTTATTGACCTGTTTCTGGAATTTCAGTTATTTTTCTGCATACATGCAGATCAGTGTCTTTTAACAGATATAATAAATGTGTAAGAAATTAAAGTAAGTGATTTTACAGATAAATAGGAGAGCAGTTTAAAAGTACAAAATGCTTATGGTGTTCTATAACATGCAATAACTTTTATGCATAGATTTGTGATGGAGTTTTGGAATTATATATCCAGATATTTCATGTATAGGAAAATTCCATAGGGATAATATAAAACTATGGAAGTTTTCCAAGAAGTGTAGTTTGGTTTTGTTTTTTTCTTTTTAAATAAGCAAATCATTCATTTGATGAGTCAAATTTAGGAAGAGGTATTTTCCTGATAAATCTGAAATCGCAAGGTAAGGATTTTTTTTCTGCCCTGTGCCTTACAAGGATAAACATTGAAGCAATTAATGTATTGCACTGTCATATAAAACTAGGGTTACGTGATATGGAGCTCATTATGCTAGGATGAAGGGATTCTATTTAGTTACTTTCCTAGTAAATTCAATGAGCTTCTTGAAGGTGTTTATTTTTAAGCTAACTGAGTCCAAGCTTTTCAGTAAATTAAAAATAGTTCTCTGTGGGGTAGGCTTTAGATTCCTAGCTTCTAAATACAGTTCTTCTGCCTTTGTTTGTGCTGAAAGACACAATTAGAATTCCTGTGCAGTAAAATGCTTCTCAGTATTCCTGATAAAGGAAGATCCATCTATTTTAGTCACAAAAACATAAATAAATAACTAGACTCTGTATTTGCATGTGTTTGTAGAGATTCAATTTGACTTTTAGATACCTTGGTTGAGATGTTCAATATTAATAGGTACTCAATTCAAAGATAAAGCTCTGAGCTCTAGTGAACAATGGGGGATGGGGGTGGGAGTGGGTGACTAGATAGCATTTAGTTGCCACCTGGGGTTATACCATGACATTGTGGAGAGTAATTTCTTGAAACATTTTCTAAACAAGGTGTTGGATAAACTTACAGACCATCCTATATCCTGAATTTGCTTTCCAATGCTGAAAAACGCATTTACACCTATTCAAAAGGAATAGTCTGTAGCTCATTTCACTAGGATGGGTGCTTGCAAATGCAGTGAAATTAATGGGATCACAGTTTCAACTCAATAAATATTTCCCTCCCCTCCTACTACCAAACTGTTAATGCAAAAGGAAGGTACACTTTTCTTCTCATTCCCTGGCTTCTACTGGGAATTGATGGCGAGGTAGAACAAACCCAATAAGCTCCTTTCCTCTGTTTTGGAAAGAAATTCCCTTCTGGGACTTAAGACACTGAAAATGGCTGCATGGGGGCTGTGTTCTACTTCCCACTGTAGAGCCTTTAGTGAAAATTAAAGCCGCACAAGAAACTAGCAATGCTCCTTCCTTTGCAACCTTCAAATGGAAATATTTCAACATATCTTTTTTTTCCTGGTGAGAAGATGTAGTTCTACCTACAGAGAACAAATATAGTTCTTTGTTTTGAAGCCACATGCCTTTTAGTTACCCACTCACTGTATGGGCAGAATTCAACAGAATTATTTCCTACGTGATTCAGAGGGAGAGTTAATAACTTCTTTATTTCTTCAAGGTATGTGTTGTACTGCAGAGATACAAGGACTTATTATAGTTTTTTGTAAGCCTTTCTATCATGAAAAACAGTGTTAGATAACTTTGTATTCCACTTAAGATATTGTTACGGTTGTAATGAGAAGTGATGCCACACTTAATTGAGTGAATCCTGATATTGTTAAAAAAGGAGTAATTTTCTTTCCTCTTTCTCATCCTTAAAAAATATTAAAATATTCAGCAAAAATAATACATACTTTCTTATTAGAAACTTCATAGGATTTGCATTTTACTAGCTCAATTTTATGCCCTTGAATACCTTGGAAAATGAATTGATGAATATACTTAAATGCCAAACTCATCACTAGGCCTGTCAGCTCCTGAGAGAAGCATCTAGAGTGTATAAACTGGTATGACGAGAGAGATTTTCCAATTCACCTTGGATGTGTCCTCTTATGTTGATACTTACATGAATAGCCAACAGCGCTTTTATGTGGATGATATACGACTTACATATAAAACCGTGCCAGCTCTGTGTCTCCTACCTACTATAAATGAAATATTAGGCAAGTCTTCAAGACGTTGCTTTTTTTCATTTGGACTTTCATAAAACTGTTTTACTGACAGCTGAAAGCACAGCCACGGTATAAATGCAAACTTACATTTATCACAGATACAGAGGTTTTATCAGTTCAAGGTCATAATAAAATGTTACTCATCTTCTTTTATCATATTTCAGTGTATGAAGGCTTATATGATTAACTGCTAATGAAGAATTATGTTTGTAGTTTAAACAGCAGCATTCATTATATAACAAAATTTTTATCCAGAATGGTGCTGTTTTTCAGATGTGGTTATATGCATGATGATGAGATACTGAAATTTCTCCCTACCTCCAAAATTTGATTTTTTGCCAGAATTTAGCTTCTTTTCAAAATGTTCTTAGTGTGAAAAAAATACAGTTCAATACATTCCTACTTAATCTCTCAAATAAAATACTAACTAATCTAAAATTTCATAGAACTTCCGGTGTGTAAATTAAATTCTAACATTTCCTGAAACCTCTTCATAACTAGCTATCATTTATCTCCATGAGTTTAGGCAATCACCTCAAATATCTATTTTAGACCAATTTCTAAAACCATGGAAATATACAAAGTCATGATGTGAGACTTTTTTATGCTAAATCACAAACTCTCCAGCTTGATTAACATAGACTTTGTCAAAATCAGATACAAAAACAATTTTGAGCTGTCAGTGGTAGTAACTGATAAGATCTCAGGCAATTAAACTGGAAAGCTATAGTTATGTCCCTGATGATTATTTTTTACAAATTTTTGACTGGCTTCAAATGATTTCTAGTATTGAAACTTCTATCTGTTTCTTTGATACAAGGCCAAAAAATGTTTTCTTTCTTTTTTCTTTTTTTTTTTTTTTTGGAAGAATAAACATGAATTTATATTCAAATGTCTTTTTTTATTTTCTCTCCATTTTTTTTATATTTTTATCTATTTCTTTTGCTAAAAGTCTTTAATAATTACTCTTTTTTAATCGAAGGTGACATCTTTTGACATGTGTAAGGTTTTGAAATAAATATTAATTCATATCTTCCTGAGGACATACACATCTCTTGTGGGAATTCTGTATTCCTATAATGGAGATTCTGAGAGATGACCCTTTTTTTTTGCAAAATGTTCTCTGCTTTATCTTTCACAAAATTAGAGTAAGGACATCATCAGCTTCATCTTCCAAGTCTTTTAACATCAGATGTTTATCTTGAGTCAGCCTTTTACTGTGCTCAAACTCAGTCACATCCAATCATCAGCTTTTATCATCTGGGCTTCAACACATCTGACATGGTCCTTGATTTCCCAGGTGGTGCTCAAGACACTACAAGATTTCAAATAAACAGAATACAAGCTGCAATAGCATGTGAGTGAGAAAGCTAGCTCCCTTGACAAAGACTCATGAATACTTCAGACAGCATAAAGGGCAGGGTGTTATATTTTTTTTAGAGAGTCTCTTTTAATAAAATGACAGTCTGGAAAAGAGTTTTTTCTCATTTTGCAATGGCATAGGGAAATATAAACTGAAATTCTGCAGGGGTGCACAAGCTAGTTGCAGTGCACTGGGCTATAATGAAGAAACTTCATTTTCAATTCATCAGATACTTTCATCCAAGGAAACCTTCTTTTAGCAAATTCAGTAAATATGCTGATTCATATTCAGTGCAGTAGTAATTCATATTTTAATATTAATTCATGCTGCTTGTACTCATCAACAATGTTGGAATACATTTACCAGAGATGCCCCTGAAAAGATGAGCTTGTTGTACAATTTTGCAGGCACACAGGTTACCTTTCTGGAGAGTGCACCCTCCCACTTAGTTATGTATTTTCAGAGAGAAAAAGGAAAGAGTAATATGGTTCCAGAGTTTTGCTTTATCTAAAGCATTGTTTTGAATGTTGCTCAGTGATTACCATCTAAATTTTCCTTTGAAAGGTTTATTTGACTTCATAATCCAGCCTGTGTGAGTAAGGGATGGGTTTCCCATAAGAATTAACCATGTCTGCTCTTGCAAACACATGCAAGTAGGCAGCTTGCAAGGCACGGTACACCAGGCACTTGTACCATTAATATCTCAGTGCAAAAATCCATACTGGAGTATTTTACTTAAAATGAAAAACAAGTGACAGAAGTGTATTCTAATGAAAAACACTAATGAAGAATTTAATCCTCCAGGTTTTTAGGTAACCTAAGTATACTAAATTATTCTGACTAAACGTCTCTTACTCTCACTTCCCTCCACAGCTATTAAAAGCTTTTTTCAAAAAATATAAGAAAAATACATTGAACTAAAAATAAAATCCATCTAAATATTTCAATTAAAAAAATAATAAAAGAACCATTAATAAAACTAAATTGTTAACAATTTTTATATCTGTTTTTAAACTCCAAGATACAATGTTATGGATCAGATTCACAGAATAAGCTCAGACAAGGAATATTCCCTTATTCTGAAACTTTGTGCTCCACTTAATTCTCAATTTTCATCTGCGAAAACCTTACTCGGACAGAGACTCTCAAAGAAAACTTAGATGGCTTTTTTATCTTTGAAAGTCCTTTTGAATAGATTTTTTTTTCTTACAGACACTGTTTAATGATAATATTATGGGTGGAAGTAGGGATCTAAACAGACTATGAAGAAGTGAAGAGTCCCAGCAGTGTGGAACAGCTCAGAAATGAAATGTTGATGAAATTAAGCACAAAAAAATGCAAAAAATAATTTACAGAGGATGTAATCTTCTTATTTTTATACATTTGATAATGTTTTTTTACCAGACCATTACTATAAATGAATGATACACTGAATTTATCCAAGAGCATTCTATGAAAATACATCAACTTGTCATATAATGGTCAAAAAAAAGAGATACAGGGAAGAAATTAATGACTAAAACTGTTACAAACTAGCAGAAATGTTGAAACAAGATATAGAAACTACATTTTCTGCCCTCAATTTGAATAAGTTAATCATAATGCATATAGTCCATCTGGGTCAAGTAGAGAGAGGAAGAGTTAAACAATTAAAGATAGAGTCACTGTAAGGGAATATCTAAATTAAAAACATTCTCCAGTATTCAGAGTGGGAGAAGATATGATAAGCATAAGATCAGGTAAGTCATTAAGAAACCAAGCACTTACAATTGATCTCTTTCTCCTCAAATGGAGAAGTCTTCAAAGACATTGGTAGGCTGCAGATTCAAAATAAGAAATCCCTCACAGAACACGGAATTAAAGTGTGAGTAGCATGATAAGTCCCAGAATTCATATTCTTGGTGCTGAAAACTCTGCCAACTACACAATATAGAATATCAATACAGCCTGGGATACTGCATGGAAATATCAAAACAAATATTGTTGTCTCAAGAGGCTCAGAGCAGGACCTTACTGTGAACTTGTTAATATCCTCATTAAAAAAAATCGCTTTTGTTTTCCTCCCCTGATACTCTTTCTTAGTCCTTAAATATGGACAATGATGTTGGAATGATATTGTTGGGCTGGATTAATTTTGCATCTAACGCAGTACACTCATTTTTACATCTCATGGAAATTGAAATAGAGATTACTTAATTGTATGTTTTGCATTTGACAGAAAAAGATGAGCTGCACTTCTCCATTCTGCCTAATTTTATAAAAGGGTTTTCTTCAGAAGTTACTTAAAGCAGAAATGTGAATAAAAGATAAATTATATAATTTTTCCTAATAGGCCTTTCCTTAAAATCTTCTTCTCTAAAATGTAGAAAGCAGTTTATGAACTGCTAGATAGGTGTGTTAAGCTTTGATCTTGCCTGTCTACATAGACTACCTGGACAAGTGCAGATTTCCTGGGAAGTATAGAAGCGACAAAGGTAAATATTTCTTAGTCATAGATGTATTGAGGACAAAAGAACTTGGTACATTGTTTCTCCTGTCCTGCAATTATTCTGTCTGTTCTACTGGAAAATGAGTGCATTTCCCTAGGTTTTTAAAATTTGCTCATTTTTCACAGAGAAAAATAAAGAGATGTAAGTACATGTATCTGCAACAATATTGTCCCTAGAGATTTCCTAAAATTAACAGTAAACCTAGAGCTTTCAAAATTATCCACTTTTTTCCATTATTCATAACTAATCAGTTTTAAATTATTTTAGTTATATTATAAATATTTTAGTTCTACATCTAATTAAGGCTTAATATTCTAAACACATGGTAGCATAAGTGGTAGCACAAGCGGTATTTCTATGCAATTCGAATTTATCTCATCTAGAAATATTGAATTTTAGTTTGGTTTATTTTATTATTATTATCATATATATCATTCTAGCGACATACAGGAAAAGGTCATGTTTTTTTTCAAGACTCTTCTCCACTACGTTCTTCAATAACTTAATCTATTTGACAACATAGACAAGTTCATAAATGACGTATTTAATTTAGTCTTGCTGGATGGCTAATGCTCTTGTAGGTCCAAAATAGTCCTGGGCTCTTGAGGGACCAGCTGGGTCTTACTGCCCTGTCCAGCACACCCAGAGCGTCTCCTCACCCCTGCTCATGGCCCAGCCACTCCAATTCAGCCTGGTCACCATCTCTTCTCCCAGCAATATCTCAGGAAAGTTGCTCTGGGCCTCCAGTCCCATCTCCTCTTGCCCCTGGCTGGCCCCAGGCCCTGGATCATCACTTTCTCTCCTTGGGGACATCAATGGCCCTGTTACCAGAAGCCAGCTCTGCCTGTAGTTGGTTTCATTTTTAAGATGTGGTAGTAACAACTGAGGTTAGCTCAGTGGATGAGAGCATGGTGCTAATAGTGCCGTGGTTGACAGTTGGAATTTTTTTTGCCAATGACTAATTATTCTGGTATTATACAAGACTAAAATAAAGCAAGTATTTTCCTATGATATTCTCATAACTCTTGTCAGGTCATATACAATGGAAAGGAAAAAGCTCTCAGTAATACATTTTATATAAAATGTAAGTTCCCTTTCAGAATTTTGTGTAATTTTCTGAATGAATCATTGAATCATTGAAATATCACATTGGTTTTTGTTATATTGGTTTTTCAACTATGAAAGTCTCAGCAAATCAACACTAGCACCTACAATGTATCATTACACATTTACTCATTCCCATTTTAGAAACAAAAGAGAAAGTAGTTTTCAACATGGTCATATATCCAGCTTGTCAAAGATTTTTTTTTTCAAATTTATCTTAATATTGGCATATGTAGAGAGTAGAAGATTTAATCTAAAGCTCACCAGAATTGTTTAGTCAAAGTCTATCAATAGTTTTGAAGGTCTTTTTTCCAAAATTAGAATGCACTTGCAGAAAACTGTTTCTCAGTCTCCACAAGACTTTATCAAGGGGAGTAAAATGGGGTTGAAAGAATGAGGTGGTGTAGTTTATGGCCACATATCTGAAATCTAGTCTCTAATAATCATAAACTAGCAAAGTTTATTAGCTGACCAAAATGCATTTTACTTTTATGGAATTTTTAGACTAACAAAAATCTTTTAGGATACAATATCACCTTAACTAGAAACCTAGTGACTGATGTTCTTAGTGTTTTATATTATTAGCTTGAAGCATCACTGATTGAATTGAAAGTGATTTGGCCAAAATCTGTTTAGAAACAGGCAAATGTAGGGTTTAAATGGCACTTAATAACACCAAGAGAAATGCAAGCATTTATTAATCCGAAAGATAATGCTGAGTACTACTGGTTGCTGCTGTCAGAAGACAATCAACCTAATGGAACATTCTTGTTGAGATAACAAATTGCTATATGACTGAAATATTTACAAAGAATGGTTAAATTCTTACAGCTGAATCACAGTGGAGACATCACTGCTAAATTATGAAAAAACACAGGTAAAAGCAGCCATTCAGGTCCGTCAAGCAAACAGATTGAACGTTACTTCTAAAAATTACTCCTTTCAAGCCTTTTGAAGCCATATTTTAGGGGAGGATTTCTTACTCTTAATTAACACATAGAAAACCAAAAACATTGTGCACAGCATCTACCAACCCATTCAATGCCTGATGAATTATCAACTCATTAACATTACAACAGCAAATAATTCTATTTTCCGTGGGGAGCACTTGCAGTGCTCACTCCACAACAGCCGGTTTCTGCCGCAGCTACACCTAGATCCCAATCTGCCCAGCTGGTGGCACCAGGGTCATGTGAACCTCTGAGACTGCAGCTCCACTCCAGCTGTTCTTGTCACACACATTCTCAATAACTGTCTGAAACAACTGTCTCCAGGAGCTGCTCCAGACCTACAGTCTCCCCAGAAGCTGAGACTCAGGCTCACATTTCTGAGGTAGCAGTTCTGCCCTATGGTCTCTGCTGTATCTGATTTGCAGAGCCTTTATCTCCATATCATTTCCCTCCAGGCTTCTAGTCTCCCCTAGAGCTAGAATTTAGACCTCTTGTGCCAGCTGCTACTGCTTGAAATTTGTTTATGAATGACACATACATACACACACACACATACAGAAAATTAAGGTAACCCAAGGAAAAATACACACACTCCCATGTCTGCTGGTATCAGCACCCAGCTCCTGGCTTATGCACTCAGCACAGTGGCAGAGTGGGTGCTCTCTTAGGCATGGCAAATGGGAAGCTCCTGCTCATGAAAACTTCCTGATGGGGTTAGTTTAGAAGAGCAAGGAGAGGTTGCACTGGCTGGTGCAGACATGGCTGGGCACAAGGACTAACAGCCCCCTGATCACCTCTCACCAGTCTCTTTATCCTCTTTACCCCGTTTTCCCACTCTTATCCCTCTTTTTACTGCATTCGCTTCTATAACATCCCTAGAAACATCTCATCAGTTTTGCACAGTCCTGAAATACTTTTTCTCAACCTCACCTAGCATGCTCGGTACCTTGTTGGGCAATAATCTAAAAGCTGAAAGAGATTTTGGGGAGAATTTTCCTGGCTCCTCTAAGTAGATTTCACTGTTGGGCACAGGGCTAGTTGTTCCCCCTTTGACAACTGCAGGAGTGGACAAGTCAGGGTGGTCTGATTGCAAAACCCAAGTTACCGAAGCCCCTCCTCTGTCTTGTCTTTTCCATACCTTTGTGGTTATGCTGAATAGGCTTTGAGTATATAACCTAATAGCAACCTAAGAGAATGGAGTTTTTGAATTACATGTCTAGTCTTGAGCACCTCAAAATTACTCAAATCAATTTTTCTTGTTTCAGCACCTGCCTGGGGTGTTGGGCTTCACTGTGGGGGATGAGGTTCTTTCCCAGTCTGGCTGAGGAGCATCTAGATGGATAGACCCTGGAGTTTCTGTAAAACACCAGTTTCAGTCCTGACTGCATCAGTATCTGCCTATCGCTTCCTAGCGAAGACCACAGACCGCTCAGTCTGCCAGAATAGGATTTTATCTGCCTAATCCAGCGCTTCATGTCAGCTAAATTGTCAGAGCTGTAGAAAGCAGACCTTTACAGCAAGTGCCCAGGTTTCCTGTTGGAGGGAACGAGACAGGGAAACACCTTTGATGGCATCAAGGGCAGGCTTTTCTACCTTAGGTAGTTTCTAGTAGCTGAATGTAGTTTAGTGCTCCACTATACAGCAATGAAGGTAATAAGAGGTTGTAGACTACTTCCTCATTAGAATAATTTTTATGAATAAATACTCTTCTACCTGTAGATGAAAAACTATGTTTTTCCTACCTTTTAGAGAGCTTGATATATAGATCTCTTTCCTTTGTGCATGAGTTGTTTTTGTTTTGTTTTTTTTTTTAATGTGGGCTTTTATGTTAAATATTTAATTTATTTTATATAAAGACTTTTCTGTTGTACATAATTGACTATGTTCTTAAAACTTGGAAAAATGTGACTTCTTTGAATAAATATATATGTAAAAATAACATGGTTGTTTCCAGCACTGTAGTGGGCCTAGTGATCAGAAGAAATGAAATTATAAAATAAAAGCAGTCCAGGGCATTATATTTTAAACTTAACCAATAATAAGTGTTTGCAGAAAGGCCTGGAAAGTATACTAGAAAGTAATTGCATGTCTTAAAATTCACAGTATAAGTAATAGTGAAAAAGAGTCTGAATCTGTAGAAACACTTCTACCATATAATGAAAAAAGGTATTTTTGGTGTTTATACCACCCCATTGCTGACTGGAAAGTAAATTCTGTATGATCATATTTCAAAATATCTGCTGGGGTTTTGATCAGTCTAGAAATTTGATATGATATTATATAATTAGAGTGTGAACATGGGTCTAGACCCGCAGTGGGACGTTACTATCCTGTTGTGTGATTACACCCAGAAAAGTTAGCTTAATACAGATGTCAGACAGTAGAACAGGAGCAAATAATATTTCCTGTAATATGATAGGAAAATCTCAAGAGTAACATACAGCTAATATAACAGCAAAAAGAAATTAGAGAAAAGCAACCTCTTCCATTTTCCTTATTCAAATGTGTGAATTACCTCTATGACACAAAAAAAATCCTAATTCTTTGGTATAAGTGGAAGAAGAAGGAAGAAATATGAAAAGAAATATGCAAACACAAATGTGCTAATCTTCCCTGAAATTAAATGCGATATAGAGGATTTGGGTAAATGGGATAAGGACAAAATGGCGATGAAAACTTTGCAAAATCAGTAAGTTTTGTTTTCAGACTTAAACAGGCTTCCATGAGGCTTAAACCTCATGGAAAATTTAACAGTTGATACATTAAGGCAAATCTGAGAGTTGGAAAATAGTAATTTTCATTTTCAAAATACTAAAACCCCACCATAAATCGTTTAAAAAAATGCTTTTCTCTCTTTTCACTTCTCCTCAATTTTCCACACTTTTTGCATATTCTAAATGCAATACAGACCTATTTAAATAAAATGCCAAAGTTTCCTGATTTGATGCACTGGTTGTGTCACAGGCAGCTTGGTCAAGCTGTGTTAAAGAACACAAACAAGAGATTGACATTAGATTTCAACCACAGAATGAAGATAAATTACTTGGTGCATTTGAGAAGGAAGGTCTTGGGGTGTGAGCGTGAAATGCACTGGTGATGAGCATAGCTATGGCCAGCAGTCAATATAAAAAAATGATGAAAAATAAATCTTCATGCTGGCTTTCTTAAGGACACATGCTATAGGCTGTGTGATATCACACCATCTGAAAATGAAAAGCTCTTTAGAAAGTGAGATGTCTAAAGCTATTCTTTTCAGGCAAGACCAAAAATCACGATGCTATACCCTCCCATAAGTGAATAATAAATCAATCCTAATTATATAATTGATATAACTGGGAAAAAAATCTACTATTATTTTTGAATGAGATGCTTATATAGCAAATCCTGCCACAGTGCTGAATCACAGGTTCTTTATACAATTATCATGTGCTGAAACATAGGTTCCCTATACAATCAAAGAATGCTCCTAGTTAATATTGTCTTAGTACCTGTGTCTGTTGTGAATTGCTGAGTGAGAACAGAAAATAAGGACTAAATTTGCCTTTCTAATAGAATCTCCACAGAGTTGTTTTTTTTTGCTGCTCTGCTCTGTTGTGGAGTTTTTTAAGAATATGTGTTGGAATTAAAGATCTTGAAAGGAAATGCTATACAACATGAATTATGAAAACTACACCATACAGAATTACTTTCAAGACATCAAAGATCTTGGAAATATTTTTTAGAAATTAATACTCCTACTTTCTATCCATGAATCATGGACAGCC
>JAOTQZ010000001.1:22422337-22435997 GCA_026546895.1 Pogonocichla stellata
ACAGCTCATGGTGCAGACAGCCCATGGTACAGACAGATAGCCCATGGTGCAGACAGACAGCCCATGGTACAGACAGCCCATGGTACAGACAGACAGCCCATGGTACAGACAGCCCATGGTGCAGACAGACAGCCCATGGTGCAGACAGCCCATGGTGCAGACAGCCCATGGTGCAGACAGCCAGCCCATGGTGCAGACAGCCCATGGTACAGACAGCCCATGGTACAGACAGACAGCCCATGGTGCAGACAGACAGCCCATGGTGCAGACAGCCCATGGTGAGGCAACTGTGCCCCTGCAGCCCACGGGGGACTGCAGTGGAGCAGAGATCTGCTGCAGCCTGTGTAGGACCACATGCTGGAGCTGGTGAATGCCCTAGGGAGGCTAAAACCCCATGGGAAGCCCACACTGGCACAAGAAATGCCTAAAACCTCAAACATGCATCACTAGAATCCTGAAGGAATTAAGATGCAATTTCATAGGACAAATTCTGGGTCCTGAAACGGAAATTCTCATTCATTGTATATCCTCAAATTCCAAAGGCTCAAATGGCAATGCCTAAGCATCTAAATACGGTGGTAAACTGACAACTTCTGTGACTCCTGGAAAAAGTAATAATTCTGCAATTATTAATTTTTATTTTTTACTAAGCAGAGCAGAGGCAATATTTTTAAGAGATGGTAAAAATATGCTTTACGTGACCTGGTGGAAGAGTATATGTTACACAAGAGTAGATTGCAGATCTTCCATCACTATTTACTTCCTCCATCACCCTGAAGTAACAACCTTCACCTTTGTTCTTCAGCATTTGTGAGCAGTGCTCTGTCTGAACTAAAATTCAGTGCCAAGGACAGCAGATTAGCTATTATTAGTTGAGCAAAAATACTTTGCTCTCATATAGCATTGCGGTGCTTTTTGTATGTGGGAAGACAAATTAAACTATAATAGACTACAACTGCTAAAGGCAAATTTCCTTGCATGCTAGTTTCTGAAATGCAAATTTTGGTTATAATTGCCAACAGAAAAACTACTCAACTATTGTTCTCCCTCTAACATGGATTCAGATTACACTTTTTTTTATTTTTTAACTTTACTGAAAAGATACTGCTTCATCCTTTGCTACATATGCTGCCTGAATTCCTGGCTCTAATTAAAGTCATTTGTAATGTCAGCTAGAGACAGGAGGCTATGAGGTCAAGTGGAATCCTGTGAAGAAAAATCTTATGATGCTCTGGCAACACTTTGAAGTCCTGACTTTCTTGAATCTTTGAATAAAAATTAGTGATTAAAAAGCTGGTCACAGCATTCATTTATTATAAAACCCATAATCACACACACACATACACATGTTTAATTTGCACTCAAAAATGTCAAATAGTGCTTTAATCTTCCAGTTTTCCAATTTTTTCTTATCAAAGTTCTATAAACTGCACAAATTTGTACTAAAACAAATGCTGAGAATATAAATTTTATACACAGGATTTTCCCCCTTAATTTCTATTGCTGTTTTACCTAGAAATTGTGTATGTATAATATTGAATTTTTGTAGCAGGACAAATTTTGGTGTATTCACATGAATATGAAATTCTTCTAAAAAAACACGCACAAACCACTTTATAATCTTTGTCAAATTAATTTACTTTGGAATTCAACATGTAAAGCATACAAAGATTTATAAACTATTGAAAGATTTAAATAAAAATAATAGTTTTCTTATATAGTTCTTAATCAAAAATGTAAGGATAAAGCTTTTCTTTTTTTCTAGCCAATTTGGTTTCATCCCTATATATTTTCCAGCAATTTTTTTCTGTTCCTATTTTATCCCGAGGTCATAGTCATGGAATACTGGCAAAATAAAAACTTGGGACTAAACAAGTTTCCAGAACAAAAAAAGCACTTAGGAAAGCATGATGGAAAATGCTATGTTCTATCTGCAGGATTCTACCTCAAATTCACATTACTATTTTTCTTGTAAAGTCTCCCCCTACAAGAAAGATATTTGTAATTCTGATCTTGTTTTACATTCAAGTGATAAAAATTATCTCACTTTTAGCCAGTGTATTGCAGTCTTTGAGATTTTTTTTACAACTAAGTGTAAGTAATCACTAAGTAGTTTCTAAGCTGATATCAGGAAATATTTCACATCTGTACACTTTATCTGTAATTAAGTCAGCACTCATAAATCTGTCTCTTCCTCCAACAAGAAAATTCTGCAAATCTTGTAAGTAAATGAAAGTCATACACCTCAAGGGAAAAAAAGTACATAAAAACAGAGGAACAGATGAAAGAGACGGAGAAATATAGTTTGAGTTCTCTGTAGAATCTTGTAGAAATCTCATGTATTCTTCTAGATCATCAAAAAATCTTCAGGGAAATTCTTGAGGGAAATCTTGAGATGATGTGACCTCAGTACTATCTCTACATCCTTAATTGCATTATTTCAGGAAACAGCTGATAAAGAAATTTACTCAGCACAGCATACGTGGTGCCAGAGAGATGCACCAGTATCCGTGATTCCTGTTAAGAGTGAATTCTATCCCTACATTCAATTAGTTTTGTTTATTACTCTCTTTATACTAAAACTTCTCTAGGAGTGCCCAGACAGTGGTCTGGATCCCTGAGATTTTACCTACATATAGATGTAGAGGTATAAATAAACAAAGGAAAAGGTTACTGCAGCAATTTAGACACAATTGACGAAAATAATAAAATCATTCCACTAAAAGACTTCACTCATGTTGAATAACTTTTTTTTTTTTTTAAATGCAGTAATTTGGTCTTTTTCTGATCCCCCTGTGTTCTGCAGGTAGGGAAAATATTGTTAGAGTTTGAATCTGATTTTTAATTAAAATATTCTGTTTGATTATAGATAGAGATAATAATCCAGATATTTCTCTATTCTCTATCTCTCTTCTCCCCACACACATACTCCCTGGCCTTTTCTTGTCTTTAAATATTTTGGGTGTTTGATTTTTATTCTGCTAGGAGTTCTGCAGTTTGGTCTTTTGTTAGTATGACAATGAGTTACTTTAATCAATATGCTTTAAAAAATTCCCTTTTGTTTTATTCCCTTTTATTTTTTTTTTTTCTATTGGCTATTGCCAATCAGCAAAGCTAAGAAAATTATCCTTTCTGACAGTCATTATGGATTTAGAGTTTCTCTGGGCAGCTGCCTTCAGAGCATTTCCACCTCCTTCTTACTGTGCTACTTAGTGTGGAGTTGTCCATGGGCTGCAGTGTGAATCTACTCCATGGCCTCTCCATGTGTTAAAAGGGACAACATCATCACCACTGTCTTCTCAACAGGCTGCACAGCAACCTCTGTTCTAGCACCTGGAGCACCTTCTCCCCTCTTTCTTCCCTGATGTAGTTTTCTTCAGGTCTGTTTCCCTTATATTCGTTTTCACTCCTCTCTCCCAGTTGCCACTCAGGGCTATTTATCCATTCTTAAATAATTTTTTTTCACAGAGGGACTACCAGCATCATTCAACTTTGGTCCAGTAGGTCTGGTCCATCTTGGACACAACTGAAACTCACTCTACCTAACATGTATGGTTTTGGCCTCTTCGCAATACTCTCAATAGTTTTTGGTCTTCTTTCACAGAAGCCATTGCTGCAGACACACCACTACCAAAGGTTTGTTACATAAGCCCAGTACCACCCCAAGTCCAACAGAGTTTTGGTACTGCTCTTTTATATGTCTAGACCTTTTTAATAATGCTTTTTTTCATCCTTTTCATAATGTCATATTTTAATTGCCCATAAGTGAATTAAATCGTAACACTTCACCACACTTTAGCCTGAAGTAGATAATTTTTTGTTGTCTTCTTTGTTAATATTGATTGTTGGTGGACTGGGGTTTATTTTTGTTATATCTACTGAAGTTTCAAGTTCAGCGCATTTTCACATTTGCAAGCCACAAAGTTTATATTGACTTTCTTGTCTTCTGCTTTCCTCTAAACTTGGCTAAAATGAACTGCAATATCACTTTCCAACACCTTTGTCTCTTGGTTCCAAGTTTTCATCTATTCTTTACTATAAATATGGTGTACCTGGATCTTCATTTTCTCTGTCAAAGTACTCATCATTTTTGCCTCCCATCATTGGTTGTAAAGGCCATGTACAAAGACTGCCTATTAGCAGATTACATATAGCCCACAATATAACTCTGTGGGAATACAGGTTGTAAGGATAGTGCAGAAGGCAATTTTCCTCAATGAATTACAGCTGCACTGATTGCTGAGAAGTGGAGACAGCCTTGCCAGCCCAATGAGGATGGGTGTTATAAAAGAATGGGCTAGGTTGTTGAGAGTAAGTTGTAGTTGAAGCTTGAGACCCAGTGTCTGTGGCAGTTTGTGATGGAATCTGCTGGCTGTGCTGTGAGGCAGTAAGGGACATGTGCTTGTGCAAGGGATAGGCAAGGTGAGAAGATGCTGTGTGAGGGACAGACAGGGTTAAGTGGCTGGGTAAGGGACAGTTTGGGGTTAGCCAGTCATGCAGAAGGAAGAAGGAAACTTGCAGAGAGAAGGTGTGGAGCAGTGCTGTGTGGAGCTGCCTGTGAGGAAAGGAGTCAGAATTGCCTGGAAGAAGGCACGAAAAGTTTTTAATAAAGGACTGGTGATAATGCCAGTTGTGTCTGTCTTGACATAACTGCTACATAACTCTGTCTGACATGAAAATTATATAGACTTCAGCTAGGTATGAAACAAAGCACTGAGATGCTCCACTTGCACAAGGCACCTTACACACTTCTGCTGATGTAACATCAGTCCAAGCAGAAGGTTCAACCACTGAGCATCCTGAATTTTACCCTTCAAAAGTGCTGCAGAGCAGTCAGCTGCAGCCAGGTCTATTGACATGGGTACTAAGTGATCTGCTTTAACAGTGTCTGAATTAAATGACTTGGTTTGGGTTTTTTAAGGATTTTATACCTTTTCCTCTTTCTTTTCCCCTTGAATACCTGATGTACTAATGATCGCATCTCAGTGGGTTCTCCCACAGAATCATAGAATCATTAAGGTTAGAAAAGACCTCCAAGATCATTGAGTCCAATCTTTGACCAAATACCACCATGTCCACAAAACCACAGCCCTAAGTGTGATGTCCAGTTGTTTCTTGAAGATTTCCAGGGATGGTCACTTACTCTCTGCACACTTCATGAGCTTCTTTGCCCTTCTCTAGACATAGTCCAGCACCTCAATATCTTTCCTGTAGTGAGGGGCCCAAAACTGGACGCAGGATTTGAGGTGTGGCCTCAGCAGTTCCAAGTACAAGGGGACAATTGCTGGCCACACTAATTTTGATACAAGCCAGGATGCCACTGGCCTTCCTACTCACTTGGGCACACACTAGTTCATGTCCAGTCAGCTGTTAAATAGCATTCACAGGCCTTTGCCACTGAGCAGCTTTTCAGCAACTCTTCCCCAGCCTGGAGCATTGCATGGGCTTGTTGTGATCAAAGGGTGAGACCCAACATTAGCCTCGCTGCACCTCATACCACTGGCCTTGGCCCATCTATTCAACCTATCCAGATTCTTTTGCAAAGCCTTCCCGCCTTCCAAAAAATCAACACTCTCACTAACGCAGTTTCATCAGCAGAATTACAAAGGATGCAAGTTGATCCCCTTGTACAGATCATTGATACAAATATTAGACAGGTCTCTCTCCAATTTTCAATCTTTTAACCTTTCTGCAGGCCTTCTGATGCCTGTTTCCCATAACTCCACAATTTTATCAGCTGCCTGAGCCAAGGTTGTAAAGTTGTTTGTATCAGGTCTTGGGCATTGGGCCCATGGTATGCAGGCAACTGAATTCTTGTGGAAGGCAGTCAAAAGGTTTCAGACTTGTACTAGCACATCTTATTCCTCCGAACTTCCCTGGCATGTCCTTGGGGAGCTAGACAAGCCTAACCCACTCCTAGTGCTGATAGAAGGCTGTCCCATTTATCTCTAACACGGTAATGCATTGACCCTGGCTGGATGTCAAGCACCCACCAAAGCCTCTCTCACTCCCCTCTGCAACTGGACAGGGGAGAGAAGATACAAGGAAGGGTTCATGAGTTGGGAAAAGGACACAGAGACATCACTCACCGAATACCATTGCAGACAAAACAGAATTAGAGATATTTATTGAATTTATTAGCAATACAATTAGAGTAGGATAATGAGAAGCAAAATAAGGCCTTAAAAACACCTTACCCCCTTCCCCTCCCTCCCTCCCAGCTCTAACTCCCCTCTCAGTGGCTCAGGGAGACAGGGAATGGGGATTATGGTCAGTTCATCACTCGTTTGCACCACTGGTCAGTGAGAGGAGTCCTTCCCCTGCTCCAATGTGGAATCCCTCCAACTGCAGACAGTTCTCCATGAACTTCTCCAGTGCGAGTCCATCTCACAAGCAGCAGTCCTCCATAAACTGCTGCAATGTGAGTCACTGTTCCATGGGGCGCAATCTTTCAAGGACAGGCTGCTCCAGTGTGGGTCCTCAACAGGGTCACGAGTCTGGCCAGCAAACCTTCTCCAGAGTGGGCTCCTCTCTCCACAGGTCTGCAGGTCCCTGCCAGGATCCAGCATGAGCCTCACACAGGGTCACAGCCTCCTCTCAGGCATCCGCCTGCTCTGGTGTGGGTGTCCTCCATGGGATACAGGTGGATCTCTGTGTTTGTCCGTGAGCTGCAGGGGCACAGCTGCCTCACCATGGTCTGCACCAGGGGCTGCAGGGGAATCTCAGCTCCAGCACCTGGAGCACCTCCTTGCCCTCCTTCTGCACTGACCTTGGTGCCTGCAGAGTTGTTCCTCTCACATGTTCTGACTCCCTGCTTATCTGGCTACAATTATACCTGCACACTAACTATTTTTCCCCTCTTAAACATGCTAAAATAGGGGTGTTACCATTTTTAGGTGGCCCAGCCTTGGTCAGCAGCATGTCTGTGTTGGAGCCAGCTGCCTTTGGCTCTGCCAGACATAGAGAAAGCTTCTGGCAGCTTCTCACGGAAGCCAACTTACTGCTCCCCTGCTACCAAAACCTGGCCACACAAACCAAAGACAAAAACATAGCAGACAAGTAGAGAAATTTAGACAGAACTATTAAAAAAAAACCTATTTGGGATGTAAAATAAAGCTATTTGTATCTCCGTGGTAACTAATTGCTACACTCTATTTGATTGATGACAGGTTTACTGTCATAGATATTTTTTGGTTTTACTTGTAACTAATTTTCTGAAACATAAGTATTACATTTAGACTTCTAATCACTTATTATGAATTTGTAAAGATATAATTTGAAAACAAGCCTTTAAGAGTTTTCCCCTCATTTTAAATTCAGTTAATATGATAGATCTGAAAAAACTATTTTTTCTGCATTTGTACTGTTGATTGCAGTAATAATAAAACTAATTGCCTGCAATCCAGTAAAGTATAATTACACCTAGCTTGATTTAGACAAAGATGTAGAAATTTCATAATTAGATCACATGAAGCATTATATGAATAATTCATAAGAAAATATGATTAATGAGATCATTTTGTAGACTTAGTTTAAGTAAATATTCCAACTGAGTTATAGGCACATTATGTGAGATTCACATTATCTGACATTATCTGTCCTACAAATAGTAATCTAAATCTAAGCTGATGTCATAGAGAGTCTCCATCACTAATGAAGAGTAGTCAACAACACATGAGGCAAGTGAAAATACTGGTCAAGTCACTTGTTCAGCTTAAGATAGCATTAATTAGCATATGAAAACATCTACACTACAAAAACATTCAGTGAATAGCTGGCACCAGCACTAATCATCATTCTCCAGAGCCTTTGGAATGTCCATCAAGAACCAGAAAAGTATTACTTGACTGGTCTACACAAATCATAGGATTTCTTAGATTCATCAGTTCCGTATTTGAAACGTGCTTACTATCACAAATAAAATTAATTAAAAATCATCCATTTGATACTCAGTTTGAATCTGGTAACTGACATTAGTGATCAAAACATAGGGTCAAAAGCAGTTATCTTAAAAGGAGCCTTTGCTTTTAAGTAAAGGTGCTTTAAATGAGATATGCAATATAAGATACTTTGCCATAAAACTTGTAAAACTCGAATGTTTAAGCACATTTTAATATGAAGTTTTCCTCTGTGTCTAAAGAAATAATGTGTTTGCTTGCTTCTGTTTAAGTTCTAAAGGAAAACATTTGGAAGGTGTGAGGGCTTTCTAAATTTTATTTTTTAAATAAATTAGATGACACTAACATTATTTTAAAGAAAACTAATTATAAAAATTTTGATCCCTTGATTGCATATTGAATCCGTTTCTAAGGATGTTAGATGACAGAAGATATGTGAATATGCTAAGTCTGTGGAAGCATAATAAACATAACATTAGGTACAGATAAGGTAGGAATAACATATAGGCAAATGGATCAGCTGCAGTGGTTTGCCTGGAAATTTTGCTTTTAAACGGGTATGTATATAATTTCTTTTCTTCATGGCTGTAAGAATTAAATCCCTCTTCCACCCCTACAATACATTTCTAATTCCTTTACTCTTTGTTGAACCATTTATTTTTTTATGCTTTGCTTCATTTTAAAAAATTAAATCAATAAAGGCAGCTGAAAGAAAATGTTTGGTTTTTTTCCAAATATTGATGAAAACATCTGGGGGCATGATTTGCACTTCTTATAGGAAGAGAACACAAGGTTTTCTGCTTTTGTTGTCACCTATAATAATCATAAATTCATTCATTTCAGAAATTTTTCTTGATTATTTTGCATGCATGTTTAGCTGTTTAGAAAGTCTGAGCAAAAGTAAGTCTGTAATGTTCAAATGCAGGGAGAGTGAAGAAAATCTGTTATTACCATTACTGAGCAGGAAGGAGAGGGAAGAAGCCTGTAGTCTCTTAATAAGCAGCCCTACAACTGAAATGGCTGAGAGCTTTGAGATGGAGTTTGGCTTGGAAATAATTCTCATTTAAAAGAAATTCCTTGCTTTCAGACAAAATTGGTTTTGACTTTACCAAGGTATCAGCTTTTGCATATTGAATACTGACTATGGTAATAAGGTTTAAAGCCTTTCTTTCACCTTCTCTCTTTCCCTCAGTACATAAAATTTTCCTTCCATATGAACATTAGAAGTATAAAATATTTTTACAACAAACAGTGAAACATCATATTGGTAATATCTCCTGTTTATTTCCTAGATATTAAATTGCCAACACCAGTTTTGGTATTTCTTGTGGTTTATTGTTTATTTTGTTATAGCACTTACAGCTTATACTCTTTCCACTGTCTTCACTGTCATCAAGGAATAACTCTCCTTTATCCAAAATGTCTCTTTAGTTCCAAAACCTGTCAATTCTGTATCACATGCGTCTAATTTGCAGGAGTGTGAACATTCACAAAATTGAAACTCATACCACTATTATATGATCTCAACTGCAAGACCTCTTTTCTCCAGAGACTTTTATTTCTCTCACATAATCCTAGATTGGCTTCCAATTATCCTTCTAAATCAATGTAGCTATTGCAGCAAACTCTGGCAGCCTTGGTTAACTCTCAGTCATTAAGAGTAAAGCACTCCTATAAAGTGATTTCATAACTGATAACACTCTTGCTATACAAAAGGGAGATAGGTTAGAATCAAATTAGAGTTTAAGAGGGCTGAAAAAAGTGACCTTTCCTGTTCATTCCTTATTCTATCAAGACTCCTCTGTGTGAATCAGTTAGGACAAGACAGCATTTACTAAATTTCCCTCGCATGAGAAACTGTAAACTAAAAGTGTGACTATCTTTCCAGTTTGAGAACCCAAGATTACCTCGTATTGACTGGACCTGTCGTTTTCCTCTTAATCAGATTTACCATTTCTCAAGAACTTCGAGAACTTTTACTTTCATTGATTACTTCATTTGAGATCTTCTAGCATAACTTTTTGGGAATACAGAATTGTAGCTGCTGCAGCCACTAAGTTGTCCGTCTTTTACACATTTTGCAGAGTATTTGTTCTTTTTCTTCTGAATGTGCATTTTCCTTTGAATAAACACAAAATTAGTTGATTTAAATTAATTTAGAATACTATGCATAAAGATTCAAGTGAAGACTTTTAAATAGAGACTAAATTAGATGAACAAGATGGCAGTACAGAAGTTATACTCAGAATTTCTGTAAATATATAGGATTTTTTAAATCAAATTCAAAATATAAAGTCAAACTGACTTTTTTTTAAAAAACTATTAAAATTGTAAATAAATGTAGATATCAGGTTATTTTTTCAAAGGATCAAACGAAAATAAAGTCTGAGGCTGAACTTCTAGAGTCTTCCAGACAAGTAGGTGACATGGATCATTTAAATTTTTTCCAAGTTTCCCTTCTGTGGTGCTTATTAAAGATGTATTCATTGAACTGCAAGAAAATTAGTAGCTAATAACTTTTCTCCAAAAGGCATATGTACAGATAGATAAGAATAAACTGTAGTTGGACATCCCTCCCATCATTGATTTATGACAGTAGACTAAAGATTTGGTTTCCTCAGTTCGGTACATAATACTGAGGCAGAGAAAAGCAGTTCCACATCTGCTCCTTTTCTTGTCTCAGTCATCAGGGTAAACAGGTCATGCTTCTCTTGGAAGCATAGGCCCTTTCCAGTCCACAAAGAATTCAAGGAGCAGCACAGAGAACCTAACAGATATTTGTCTACTTTTGCTCTGAAGCATCAAGATTCATACAAGTTTTGGCAATAATATTGATTACTTTTTTAAACTAGAGTTATTTGACATAAGAGTCTAGTGAATATTCTCTGGGCAAACAGAATTGCCACTGCAACTTCCCTCTCTACTTCCCTGGTAACACTTGCTTTTGTTATTCTTTTTAACTACAACAATCTGTTAAGAATTAGATCTGCAAAAGCATGTAGGTGCTTAATTCACTTTGTTGGATAAGAGAGACAGCTAAATGTGCCTCAGGGATCTGATCCAATCTTTGCTTCTTTTCCTTTATTCCTACACTGTAGTGCATGTTGTCATACCAAAACCTTATCCTTGTGGTGAAATTACAGGCATAACTGATACAAAATATAAGTTAGATTTTTATATTGAAAATTCCCATAATGATTTATATTCTGACATAAATAAATATAGCTTAATGATTTAAATAATTTGGTGGGAAATGGCAATATCTTTTATAAGACTCTCATAGTTAAAAGAAACAAATTTATTGTTAAAATTAATGGACCTATTTTAGCTCAGAAAACTAAACTTGCTTAAGTTTTAATGGTGCTGAGAACTCTAATTAGTCTCTACCTCAATATGTCCTACTTAAATGCCACATCTTTCATAATCATCAAAGATCTGAATTTGACTTGTTCACAGACTTCTGAAAGAACCCTGTAACTATTTTTATAAATTTTCCTCTGCTAATAATGCACTCTGTAAAGTACAGACAGGAAGGCTGTGAAAATAATTGATAGATTTGTGCTGCTAATGCATTAACTAATAGCTGAGTATAGCAGAAAGTCATTTTGGAGAAGGATTCATGTATTTTTAAGGGTTTTTTAAAGTTTTCTTTTCAATATCTTATACTAAGAAGTTATTACTTTGTTTCAGTGCACTACCAACTGGTGCTTAAAATAGCTCTGTCTAAATCTAGCTTCCATTCTGCTCGAAAGCAAACTATATCTGAAAGTACACACCTTCTAGTCACTCATTTTGGCAGACATAAAATAAATTAAATGGTGTTGTCACTACATTAATTGACAAAGAAAGATTTTTTCAAAAATTGTTATTTCTATTGTGATATCTCCCTCCCAATGTTCTCAATTCTATTTTGTAAGAAATGTCAGACTTCAAGCCATGTCTGGGATGATATCCTTTCAATTTATGATGATGAATTTTATGTAACATTAAAGTATTCATTGAAATAAAAATAAAATTATATAAATTAAAAGGAAGGAGGGTAATTAAAATCTCCTTCTTTTTATGCAATTATCCTAGAGAACGCCACTTTCCTTCTAAATGACAATACAAATATTTCGGACAAAAAGGAGCAGCTGAGTCTAGTAGAATTCACAAGTGTCTCTTCCATATATAAAATCTGTTTCCAGATGTAAACACCAAAGATGGTATCCAGGTACTACGATGTGGCTCTGGTCCAATACCAGGCACCCATGAGAGTCCTTCTTTCACCCTCCCCTGCCACAGCTGGGCAGCGGGCACAAAAAACATTAACAAAGGTTTCATGAGTGAGATAAGGACCGCAAGAAACACTTCAAACAAGCTCAACTTTAAGGTTACAAAGTGAATGCATTACTGACAGAGTCAGAGGTGGATAATGGGAAGCGAAGCAAGCCCTTAAAACACCTTTTCCCCTCCAGCCCCTCCCTTCTTCCCACCAACAGCGCAGGGACACAGGGCATGGGGGTTTTGGTCAGCTCATCACCAAGATTTTTTCTACTGCTGAGGAGAGCAGTCCTTCCCCTGCTGCACCGTGGGGTCCCTCCCACGGGAGACAGCTCTCTGTGAACTTCTCCATCATGGGTCCACTCTCACCAGAAGCAGCCAAACCTGCTGCAGCGTGAATTCCCCCCACGGGCACACAGTCCTCCCAAAACTGCTGCAGTGTGGGTCACTCTTCCATGGGGTGCAGTCCTCCAAGGACAGGCTGCTCCAGACTGGGATCAGGTCCCCTCTCTCCACCAGGTCTCCCACAGGATCACAGCTTCCTCCAGCATCCACCTGCTCTGGCATGGGCACATCCCCATGGGCTGTGGGTGGATCTCTGCATCCCCCATGGATCCCCATGGGCTGTGGGTGAATCTCTGCATCCCCCATGGATCCCTATGGGCTGTGGGTGGATCTCTGCATCCCCCATGGATCCCCCTGGGCTGTGGGTGAATCTCTGCATCCCCCATGGATCCCCATGGGCTGTGGGTGAATCTCTGCATCCCTTGTGGATCCCCATGGGCTGCAGGGGCACAGATGCTTCACCATGATCTGTCAGGGTTCTGCACCATGGGCTGCAGGGGAATCTCGGCTCCAGTGCCTGGAGCACCTCCTGCCCCTCCTTCTCCACTGACCTGGGTGTCTGCAGAGTTGTTCTTCTCACGTGTTCTCACCTCATTCTCTTCTCAGGTTGGAATTAACACTGTGTGCCCTACCTTGTTTTGGTTTTCTTATCAAATCTGTTATCACAGAGGCATTACCAACCTCTCTAGCTGGTCCAGCTTTGGCCAGCAGCGTGTCCATCCTCAGAGCCATCAGCCATTGGGTCTGCTGAACATGGTGGAAACTTCCAGCAGCTTCTCACAGAAGCCACCTCTGTGGTCCTCCCACTACCAAATACCAGGCCATGCAAAACCAACACAAGGCTACCAAAAAAACGGGTGAACAAATGCATGATTGCTCTACAGAGCTTCTCGGAAAAAGCAGAAAAATTTCTGGCTGATACAACAGAGAAGAGTGTACCTGGAAATTGTGTGTCATTAATGAATTCTAAAGAGTCTGGAAGGTTAGTCAGGGGAAATGTACTTTAACCGGATCAGTGCAAGCAGACATACTGGAGCTCCAGCTCCATAAGAGACAAAATCAGCGCATCTAGTGTGAAAGTGGTGGTGGAGTTACATCTAGCTGGTGATGGTCATGAGTGGTGTTCAGTATTGGGGGCAGTCCTATTTAATGTC
>JAOTQZ010000001.1:22436097-22450291 GCA_026546895.1 Pogonocichla stellata
CTCTGCATCCCCATGGATCCCCATGGGCTGTGGGTGGATCTCTGCATCCCCATGGATCCCATGGGCTGTGGGTGGATTGCTGCATCCCCATGGATCCCTATGGCTGCAGGGCACAGCTGCTTCACCATGGTCTCACCACAGCCTGCAGAGGGATCTTGGCTGGCACCTGGAGCACCTCCTGCTCCTCATTCTCCACTCATCTTGGTGTCTCCATGTTGTTTGCCTCACATGTTCTTACTTTATCCTCTTCTCTGACTAGAAGAAAAAACTGCGTGCCCTTTGTTTTGGTTTCCTTCTTAAATATGTCATCACAGAGGCGTTACCAGCCTCTCTCATTGTCCCAGGCTTGGCCAGCAGCACGTCCGTCTTCAGAGCCATCAGGAATTGGCACTGCTAGATATGGTGGAAGCTTCCAGCAGCTTCTCACAGCAGCCACCTCTAGGTGGGCCCCGCGGTACCAAAAAACAGGCCACGCATAACCATCAGGACAAATGAAAAGTTTAAATCTCTTTTGGACAACAAAGTATTAGATGTGTTTTGGTCCCTCACAAAAAGTTGTAAAGTCTGTCTCTTGCTGTGCATGTGTAATTGTATCAGCTGGATTTTCCCTAAGATCTTCTGTAATAAAGAGAGAAAAGTGGGCCAAGATTTTCTGAAAGATATACAAAAAAGAAGTAATAGATAGAAGCAAAGTTATGATGCCTAAAAGAGGGAAAAACCTTAAAGGATGAGTGGGTGCTATCCTTTGAAGTATAAAGTTGTGGTATGATCAAAAGCTTACTGTTGGTAATGGAAAGATTTCTGACTTCATTGGCTTTTGAATTCTGCAAAGTTTAGAGGAAAACAACAAGTTTTCTCCTTTTTCCCATCAGCTCCTTAGCTGTGCTGGTTTCAATCATACTAAGCAAACAATATAGAGTCAGGAATGGAGTTAGAAATAATTGACTTCACTTGAAAAAAATAGGTAAAAGTAATTAATTTATTTTAAACCCAAAATGCGTAATTTTTAAAAGCAATTTACTGAATTTATATATTCTGTGAATTATTTCAAATATACAGATATTAAGAATTTACTACAATTTTTCTGGGAGAAAAATAAAAAAAAAATTCATAACTTTCTGTGAGAGTTTGTACAGATTTTTATGACACACCTTTTCAAAAATAAGTATTTTTTTCCTTTTAAGATATATTGGCACTTTCTTCCTTCTAAAACTTTTCTAGTAAGATACAAAGTATAGTCATTGATTTCAATGTCCTAATGAAAATAAATATTGTGGCTTTATTTTCATGACAGAGTCTGGTCCTGGGTAATTGCAGTTGAATACATGGTCCTTCCCCTTGGCTTTGCTATTATGAAAGTGTTTGAACAAGACCTTAGATTTGGTCAGTTTTTATGGCTTATAATTATTGCCAGAATCAATAGCTAGACAAGAATGATCTTGAGATAATTATTTTTGTAATCTTCCATTTCAGACAATAGCATCTGCTATTTCCTTAGAATTACTTTGTTACAAGCAAGAGGATACCTGCACATCTACTGAATACGACCACGGTTCTCAGGTGTGACGTTTTAGTGACTTTTTTCATGAAATCATGGTATTGTACAGTCAATATTTTTAGTCTACAAAATGCAGCAACTCTGTCTTTGCTCTTTTAAAAAAGATTATAGATATATGAAAAAAAAAATCTGAGATTAAACAAATTATTCAACCTGTAAGTTATGAAAAATGAACAATCACTGTATTCAAGATCAGCCCAGCAAAAATTTGGTTTTTGTCTGTTTAAGATTAGGAGCATTTAGTCCAAGAGTATGTATTTCTGCTAAGCTATCCTTTCACTATAGCCATATCTGAATGATGGAATGGGGCCAATATGTCCTACCTACAAAGGATTTTGCAACTTTCTTATTGGACTGGACTTCTTTTCTCTTTTATTTGTAATGCTTTAATTTAACTTATATTCCAACACTTTCAAAAATTCGTCCAATTCTGAAGCCATTATACAATTGCAGAAAGAATAAATATTATTTTTTTTCAGTCTGTAAACTTTCCAGAGCTTCATGTTTGAAATATTTGCCTTTTTTATACACTATTTTTTCATAGCTAATTGGAATGTAACAAACCATTACCTCCTCTCCCCCCATTTTATATTTAGTTCCATGGAAATATAACCCCCACATCAAGTTGCTTTTAGCTGATACCTTTCTTCTCCTGTCTTCAGTACTCCATTAGCTCATTGAATGTTTAAATAAGACAGCTGGTTGAGGTTTCTTTGTGTTTGTTTCACAGCATATTTTGTATAAAAACTATGTAGTCAGAGGGGAGAGAATAAAAACTGGTTGGACAGAATTAAAATCCTAGTCCTGAATTAATACCATGGTAGGAGTTAGATAATTCAAAGGAAAGAAAAATGTTTTGGATGTCTCAATCATGAGAAAAAAGGCTTCATTCAGAGATTATATTTATTCTAAAGCAGGGAATACAAGGGAAAGTAAAATGAAAATGTGTAGCAAGAATCACTTGGGGTTTTTGAAGCATGAAGCATCAAACATGGCAGCTGTCAGTCCATGTCAGGTCCAGGCAATTGAGCTGCAGTTAGTTGCCTGACAAGAGTCAGTCAGGAGACAAAGAACCAGCCTGTTAGCCTCACTGGTGGTTTATTCTTTGTATATAACATCCATCACTTGTTGACTTGGTGGTGGTTTTTCTTTTTCTGTGTGCCGCTTGATGGCAGTTGTGCTTCTAAGGCTTTCATGGCTATTGTCTTAGCTTTTCTGATTTTGGGTTTTGGGAGTTTGGTTTATTTGTTTGTTTTACCTTATCCTGTCAAACATAATCCATACTTTCTGACTCCTGTCTTTCATTTTTTGTCCTTACCCTAGTCCTCCTTGCTGCTTGTCTTCATTGGTACCTTCTTATTCCTTGGTCCAGGAACTGGGAGAGTCATTCCAACAATGCTGCCTTGTCTTTCAGTTCAGTAAGCTTTTATTTCTAGAATCTTACAACAATATATTTGTTAAGTATAATTAATAATAAACCAGTACTCTTGAACTGACCAAATAATTTGATAACCCCTTGCTTTACTTTCTGTACTTCTTGTAGTATTGTAGGGGCTTTTATTTGGGTTGTTTTGGGTACTTTCGTTTTGTTGGGGTTTTGGGGTGAAGGAGGAAGTTGCTTCTTTGTTTTGTTGTTGATGTTGTTGAATTTTTTAGTGGTTTTGTTTTCTCTTTAGGATTTTATATATTTTCCTGTTGGAATTTTTTTGGAGTCCTAGCTTTTGATGCTTTGAATTATTAAAAATCCCATGTCAACAGTTTTCCTGGTTCCTGTAATATCATTTTCTTGTTCTTTGACAGATTTTCTCACAGTTCTTTTACAGCAATCTCAGGCAAAACTACCCACTTTTGCCACAGTAAGGATGGGCCTTGGTTCCTTGATACTACATTGGACAAGTATTATGGAATCAGGAGTTTGCAGTTGGTTTATGGAGAGAAAGAGATGTATGGTTCATCCTAAGGACTCAGCAGTATCAATGTTCAAAGTAGACAAAAAATGTCTCAGAAAGTCTTAAGCACCTTGAGTTTGCAGGAAGCAGTTTTGGTGCTCATAATGGCAGTCTTTTCCTACTTGTTCTTGGGGCTTAAAACATTTTTCATTCATATATGTTTCCTGACAAAGAGTTACACACTAGAACACATAAAATATGTTCTTTGTTATGCAAGCAGTTCTTTTTTTATGCAACGACTGCTTAGGTTTATCAGACTATATAAGGTTTTTTCTGACCTTAAGGTGGAATAGGCTGAGTAACAGTCATTTGGCTACTAGACCATTGCTAGGTAAAACTATTTCAGACCAGTGTGAGTCCACATAAAGTCCAAGATCTTGCACTTTCAGATTGGTATAAGAGGCTAGCAGCCTTTTAGCCATTATGGCAAAAAAGGCTCTTGGGCTGGATTAAGAACAAGAGATTTAGCACGCTGGTCAATTCCTCCTCTTATATTTCTATTATTTTATTGGCAGCAGAGTCTAAAAACTATTTGTCTTTTACCCTATCTTCTAGTTTTCTAAAATTTTTAAAGCAGTAAGAAAAACATAATAAAAATACAAGGAAATTGAATGAGTTTGAAGAATTCAAAAACAAGTTAAATTATACTACTAAACTTTATTCAAATGTTATTACTATACACAACAAATATGACAAAATACATGGGGAGCTAGGATAAGTTACTTATGGGAAGCAAAAAATATTTTAATATAAAACTAAATAATGTATTTACAACATGTGTACTTAAAACACATGAATTCAGATAAATTATTTTTGCTTAATTGACTTCATATGTAACTTATTGTATCTGTCTACACAAAGTAATTCTGAAAAACATGGATATAATACATACATATCAAAGATGGAAAATTTTGCTGTGTGCAGTAGAACATGATTTTTTTAAAATTCATGTGATAATATGATAATCAATCATACCCAGGCAATGTCCAAGTACCGTCTTAACATTTAGCCTTCAATGCCTATACATAAAGGTTACCGAATAATAGTTATTTTCTCCTACAATTCTGCATTCCAGTCAGATATTAATAACATTATTATGATTATATATTTAATAGCAACTCTAGAGTGATCACTGTAGGGGAAGACAGAGCTAATAGCGCAAATGGAACTAAACAAGGTTTCAAAGCTTGTTGTGGACCATTTAAAACCTGAAACGGTAGTCTCAAATGATTGATCTTTGTAAGTTGTTACAGGTTACCTTTTAAGGTTAAGCATTGCATGGTTTAGGGGAAAAATACATTTTTAAGTGAGTTAATTTGTGGAGTGGAATGGTTAAATTAATAGTATTCATTCTAACATAAAAATAACTACCATTAGAATAAATGCAGAGCTGTTCCACAGATTGCAATGCATAAAAATAAAATATTTCTCATATTTTCAACACCTTTGTTATTTATCTCACATATGTATTATTTGATTACAGTATATCTATGTTGAACAAAATTTGAGTACAGTGCAAGGAACTCTGTTTTGATTTATATGATGAGGAGCAGTAGAGGACTTTGGGATTGTCTAGTTAGGACAGGAGCAGGCTAAAGGGTGATCTCAGCTCTCTCTGCAGCTTTTACGGAGGGAAAGTGAAGAGGCAGGTGCTGAGCTCTTCTCCCTGGGGTCCAGGGAGAGGACACATGGGAATGACTTAAAGCTGCACCAGGAGAGGTTTAGGCTGAATGTTAGGAAGCATTTCTTTACAGAGAGGGGGGTCATGCCCTACCACAGGCTTCCTAAAGAGCTAGTCATGTCCCAAGCCCCTCAGTGTTTAAGAGGCATTTGGGTAGCGTGCTTCATCTTTTGGTCAGCCCTGAATTGGTCAGGCAGCTGGACTGGATATCACTGGATGATCAATATATTCTATTCTGTTTTCTGTGCCCAAAGACAGAATCTATTTTATCCATATTAATAATTTTTTTAATATTTTTCAATTCCTCCTATGTATCTGTGTTTCATTTCCCAAACGGAATAAATTAGTTCTTTCCTTAAATTTGTAAGTTATTCTTAATATTGACTATTTCTCTGACATTAAATTAATGTTATAAATGCCTGAATAAAATAGCAGCATTTTCAAAATTGAGATAAATTAATATTCACTGTTCAGTCAGAGTCCTTGACATAATTCAGTTTCTATAATCTACTTGATCTGAATGGAGAATTCTATCAGTAAATTATTGCCAGGCTATTCCCAGTATTTATTTATTTATTCACCTTTTTTTATCTTAGTCTTTACCCAAAAGAGCAGTTCTATCTTGTGAGATTGAAATGCTTAAAACATTTCTACCCTTCACTTTCTGATAGACCAATACCTTGCATGGAATTTGCCCAGATAAATATTTTCCAGGAAAAAGGACACATCAAGCATATTTCTTCCTTAATATTTTCTTGTTCCTATTGGTTTCTTTGCTTTTATTCCAGTGCATTTTTTTCTGTCTTAGCTAAAATATCTGATTGGAACAAAAGCAATGTCATGATTTGGGCATACTTGAAGAAATGTGCCTGTTTAACCTAATAAAATTGCTTCAGTAATAAATCTTCCAGGGAGATTGACACTCTCACTCTAAGGGCTTCAGAAGACAATCCTCTAGAAACACTGAGAGATTCAACTACAGTTAAGTAGCAAACAGAAAGAAGTTTGTTTCTATGATCATCTTTTGAAAAGACCACCTTAAAATACCCTAATATTTAAAAATAAGTTTTATTTTGGCCCTCTCAATAATATTGCTTAATTCAACTTGACCGCCTTTGGTTTATTTTCTCCTAGCAAAGGACATTTTACAGAAGACTTTATTTCCTTCTGTAAAGAAGCAATCTCATGTAATCAGTTTTTATAGTCCTATTTTTTAGCTAGCATAATCTGGGTAAAGATTAATTCCTTTTATTGCATTGTGTTAGCACCATTTAGTCTCAGAAACGATGTATTTATATGTATTTAGTAGGAGAGCCTTTCTGCAATACATCATGGGCAGATACATGCTGCTGAGAATGTAAGCTCTGCAAATACAGCACTGGCAGAGCAAGTGACAGAGCTCCACATAGCACGAAAGCCCCTGTGGCTTGCAGGCCACAGCTAATTTCCTTTGCCATTTTAATTCACTTACCACAGTACCTTCCCTTTCTATCCTTTTTACTGCTTTCGCTAATTTGTCCCAAAAGTTAATTTGCATGCTGGTTTAAGACATTGTGCTAATAAAAGACTGCTTCTCTAATGAAGATACAGAATTTTAAATGATGTTTCTCTAAATGCTGTCCTATCAGGTGTCTCATACAATTGATTTTTTTGTTCCTGATAGTTTTGTGAATGAAAATTTTTACAGTTAAAAAAAGACTTGAATATGCACTGTCAAAACCAAATAAACACATGAAATATTTACTTTTGTAATGTATAATTGACAGATTCAGTGGCAAATGTTGATTTTTGAATACGTTGGCAAATTTCTTGTCTTACGCAACTTTTTTTTTATTTGCTTCCTTTAAAGGAATAGTGAAATACATTCAGCTGGACTCAGCTTGATTCTCTTTATTAAACCACACTTTGGCTTTTAACTCTGCTTAGTTTTATCCCTTATAGGCACAACCATGAGGTGTACCTATGGCCACTACAAAGTTAGAGTCTTTATACAAATTCTGTATTGTTCTTGGTCAAGATAAGCAGTTATTTATCATTATTCTTTATTTATTAAATAGGTTAAGAAAGATCTAGCAGTCAGACATGGGTTTAACAGAAAAGCAAAACTAAAACCTCCATGTGCTACCCCATTCTGGAGAAAAAAGGGAACCAGCTCACCCTGCCTCCAGTGGTGAGGGCAAAGAAAGCCAAAAGATATTAAGCTGCCAAAACCTACTCTTCCAACATTTCTTTGTCCACAGTAAAAGCCTGAGGAAGGCTTGAATTTATAATATTGCAATATTATATAAATACCATTATGTATTACAGTACCTCATGTACTACAATTATATATTGGTTACATGTAGAGATAAAACTGTTAAATTAGTATCTTAAATAAATTTAGGTCATGTCCCATTTTTTTTTTTTCTGTGGCTCTAAGGATGAATTGTTTTATCCTACTTTAGCTCATTTTAAAACTTGCTGTCTTAAGGCAGCCTAGTTATTCACTTTTCTTATTCACTTGTCTTCTCTTTTCACATGATAGATATTAGCTCCTTCAGAAAGTAATTTACCTTAACCTAAAAGATGTTCCTGATCAGTGACATGAGGATCTTCTTTAGTGTCTGTGGAGTCAATGTAGTTGAGGTGAGATCTCTAATTTTTAGATACTTAAAGTTAAGTGAAATGATTCTCAGCTTCAAACACCACATTCATATTTTCAATGTTTTTTTCAGTGTTTCTAATGTAATATCACTAGCTCAAGCCAAATACATATTGAAACCCATAAGAATCTATTCCACCTCCTGAAAAAATAGCAATGCATTCAAGTAATATCCAGTGTGACTTTGAAATTGCAAAAAAAAGTTTTTCTGATAATTAAGTTTGGGGTTTTTTTGTTTATAAATAATTTTGAAAGATTATGTGGTATTCATTTTCCTGGCTACATGTTTATCTGTTAACAATAACGTGTTATCTTCTCCTAACATATCAGAAACCAGTAAAACAAGTTTGATGATGTACCGTACACAAAAATTTCAAATTTATTTGTTATGAAATTTTGTCACATTATTCAATTTCAAATACGATTGAAGAGATGTATTTTATATATGCTATTGATTATTAAGGTGAAATATTAATTTTTACCATGTTTCATATTTTAAATATTATCTTTGTCTCAGAACTGAAAAATAGGTATTCGAAAAAGCTGTCAAATTTAAATACATAATCAAATGCACTTTGCTGTATGGTTCTCAATTCAAGTTTTTCATGCTAGGAACAGCAGAAAATCTTTATATTGATGTAAATAAAAAAGGAGCTGCAGACACTTTATGAAGCTGAAGACTTCAACATACCATGCTAAGAACTGATCTAAAGCTTTAAAAAAATTCTTTAGAGGCTGTGGATCATGCTGGTAGTTAGACATCAGTCATGAAGTATAATAATAGAAAAGGTTTTGGAATAGGTCTAGTTCTAAAGAACCAGGGCTGACTGAATATAAGATTATAAGAAATCACTAGAAAAGCTTGTCTTGAAAAGTATGTCTTTCAATCCTAAAGAGGGTAAAGAGGGGGTACCAGAAAAAAGGTCTGTTCCTATCAGGGATTACCACGAAACTGATAAATGCAGTTAAAACCAGTTGGAGACAGAGAAATCATTCTAAAGGCATACAAACTTTAATTACATATGAGCTATATAACCTATACTTATATGTAACCATATATTGTTAAAAAAAATTCACTTTTGGGATGGTCAGGCTTTGGAATAGGTTACCCAGGGAGATGGTGGAGTCACCACCCCTGGAGGTGTTCAAGAGGCATCTGGATCTGGTGCTGGGTGGTATGTTTTACTGGTTTAGGAGTTATGCTGGTAATGCTTGGGTTGATGGTTGGACTTGGTGATCTTAAAGGTCTCTTCCAACCTTGATGATTCTGTGATTCTAACTCCAAATTGCTGCAAAATTATTAGAAGATATTGTGTGTGTTGGCCTAGAACCTGAGAGTTATATCAAGTTATGAATCCAACTGTGTTCGCTGCCAAAAAATTGACAAGTAATAAAATTACAGTCTGGGAAAAGAGGAAAAATGCCTTTCATCAGATATCAGCTATTAGAACCCCATGCTGTTGCTTTCTCTGCAGAAAACTTTCAGGTCAAAATAATTACTGGGGCAAAGACAATAAATAAACTCTATGTTTCTTATCTTCAGTTTCTTATCTTCTGTGAAACCTGAGCATTTACAAATAGAAAGAGACAACCTAATATGTCTTTGATTTGAACAAAACTATAATCAGTAAGTAAAAATGATTCCTAGAGTGGGTTTAAAAGATGTCTGAGAGATTAGTTAAGGTGAAATATGAAACCCTTCAGTGGGTTTTTACTGGTGAAACCATGCAATAATGACGAAAAAACAGACAAAAAACCATTTCCTAGATAGAATTTCCATTTGTTGCTGGCCTGACTGAAGGAGAAAATGAAGCACTATACCTCCCAGGAACGATGGCAAAATTTTCATATTACTTGACTGCACTGAGGATTATCTATCACAGAAATATGAGTAGAGTCACCAATGACATCTACAGTTACAAAGACAGACAGCAAGCAAACACAGCAGATTATAATTTCACTGGGGGAACCTGAATTCAAATGCAGTATTTTTTTAGAGCTATTTTCGTGGCCAAATTGTGAAAGTATAACACTTAGCCCATAATCTAAAGTCAAAAAAAACCAGGAGTAGATTCTCATGAAAATGACCCAATATGAATTCCAAATCTGAGTATTATGTAGAACTCGGGTATGTCAGTTAGTATTATTGCAGAAGTGACAGATATATGGAAACTAAAACTTGTGCTTTGTATTTACAGAGCTACGTTCCAGAACTCTAATTTCTACTCTCTAAAAACTCGTTTTAGTTGTAAAGTGGTTCAGGTAATAATACCTTTATATCTAGCTAATAATTGTAATTTATTTGTATTTCAGTACCCTACTGGCCTATTTAAACTTTCAGTAAAAGAACTATAAATATTTGTGAGACTTTCCATTAAAACTTAGATATTAAATAAAAATAAGGAAATTCTGCTATGCATAAACACAGAGTAGAAAAACAATCATAAATATAGCTGATTATATTATATGAATATAATAGTTTTTGTTTATATCCAAAGGAGAATTTGGAAATAATAAGAAGATAGGGAAAAATAAAAGCAGGTGGTAACAAACAAGCTATTGTATTGTATATGCTTTTTTCCTCTATTGTTAGAAAACATCATCGGAAACACTACTGATCAACCTGCAATTGCATAAACTAGAAAAGTGGAAACTTTAAAACCCCACTGAATTATTTTCTTGACAAATAGCACTATTATATCTCAAAAATCACATGCGTCTAAAATCCTAATTATTGCAGAAGAATTGTAGAACTATAGAATAACACAGATTGCAATGGGCCTTAAATGTCATCTAGTCCATCTACCAGCTCAAAGATGGGCTGGTATAAATCAGACTTCTCTGATCAGCTGAGTTGTGAGCATCTCCAAGGGTGGAGGTTCCACATCCACAGCAGCCTCTCATGCTGTTTAATGACCCTCACAGCAAAACATATCCACATGTAATTGGAATTTTCCATATGGCAGTTTGCATGCCTCTCGTCCTATCACTGTGCAGCTTCAGGAGGACTCTGCACCTGAAAGATGGACCTTTCTCCTTAATTTTATCATTGTTTTCCAACTAATCTTTGTGAAATACCATGTTTCTTGCTGCTAGCTTGCATGCTCTCTTAATGGAGTCAGTATTCATCCAGTGCAGCACTCCAACCTTTTGTACTATTGCGTGAAAACTCTCTAACCCCACTGATGTCATAACTCTGCACAATTAATGAATTTTTAATTCCTCTTCTGTTTTCCATACTGATCCATCTGTGCTGCAATACTTGAAATGGACCCATAGTCATCCTGTTTTCACATGAGGAGTGTGAGGGTCACTTCTTTATTCTGTTTCTATACCTTCTTTTCCCTTTATCCACTTTCCTTTATCTAGAATACTTAAAAGTTTTCATTTGGAATAGGAAATTTATTTTCAGAGATGATAGATCCTCACTTTGTCAAATGAGCTATTATCCAACTGTCTTTTTTTCTTAGGGAGGGTTCCCTGCATATAAAAACTAAAGACTTGGGTGCAACACAACATTTATAACTTCGAAAGAAATCTCTTCTCTTTCATCAGCAATCTAGGAAAATGTCACCTAGATTCTTATTCCTTTTACCATTACCTCATCCCTAGAGTTCTGCTCATTTGCTACTGTGGCAAAGAGGACATTCCTACAGTTTTCAGGCTTATGGTGTGGTCATATTTCTCCTGTGCTTTCCTGATTCTGAGTTCTTTTATCATCTTCCAAGTATCATATCTCCAGTAGACACAATTTGAATTCCAAATTCTAATAGAATTTTGAGTTATGCGAGTCTTGATTTCAAGCAGGGCTGTTTTTATACTGTTGGTTGAAAAAGAAGAAAATAATATAAAGGACTTGCACAAAGATGTTCAATAAGAAACAGGTAATAAGCAACCTAATCCTGAATAATCAGACCAAATCATTAAACAGTGTTACAGCTACAACTGAAAGGAGTTACATTGAACTAGGGCATTTTACTGCTCACTTAAAAATGAGTCTCTTCTCTTGTTTTTGTTTGGTTTTGGTTTTTTAATTGCTTGTTTTTCAACGAGGTTCCTCTCAGGAGGTTCTTAACTCAAAACACCTATGCATTTGTGTTTCATTTGATGTTGAAAATCTGGTTATGCCCATGAGTGCATAAAAGTTATTATCAAGAAAAATGTCATCTGGAGGTCCATTTTGAGATAGTCCTTAAAGTCAAATTATTAATTATGTTATAAAGGTATTGAAAATGATACCTGAAAAAAAGAAGTCCCTCTAGACACTACCTAGTGAGGCTGTGACCCTTTCATTTTGCCTTCACTGTGAGTCATAATACCTTCTCAGATCACTGATTACCAGAAAGCTCCTCTCCAGAGATAAATGCACATATATGAATTTAAGCAGATGCAACAGTAAAAAGAAACAACCCTAAGGAAATGTGTCATATTCAACACTTCAAATGCCTGTTATGTGCATACGTTTTACATGGTGAATAATATGGTCATTGTTAATATTTCACTGTTCATTCTTGATTTAGAGATGAGAGCAAATAATTTAGTATTATGTAAAGAAGATAAAGAGAATTTGAATGTTTAGTTTATACAAGAGACAGTAAATTCTAGGATTTAAGCAATCTGTAACCTGAAGGACTGTAGGCAAAGTGAAATGAACAAACAAAACAAATATACTGAAGCTTAACACTCAGAGTATATTTGATTTGTTAGCTATGACATGAAGCTTCAATATTCAAAATTGTTTTATCAAAAGAGAGACAGTGTGTCACAGTTCAGATCAAGATCTTTCCTTCCCTAATTTTTAAAATGTTGGAAAAGAAGAAAAAAAAATTCTCATTCTTATGCTTTATAGGAACCTATGCATTTCTGATATATAAATGAAATAATTAATAGAAGGCTGTACAGAATGGGAAAGGTTCTTACAGACAAATTTTCAATGTATTTAAATTTTTTGCTGGACTTTTCAATGGATTGGATGATCACTCAGATTCCCTATATGTCCTTCTATTTTTGTCTTAATTGCATTTTATTTCTGTGTCCCACAGACTGGACAATCTATATGAGTTTACACCCTGTATCAAAAAATTGGAAATACTTTAAACTTAAAATATTCATTAATATATTGATGTGCTGATTAACAAGAACTACTCTTTTCAAAAAGAAAAATTCAGGCTCTTGTTTTGTTCTTAAAAAGCCTGATTTGATAAGGAAGACTTCACTCTTTTCTGAAAACTGGAAACTTTGAAAAATATTTAACCTTGAGCATCCAATACTTAAGTTATTTAATATTCACATATAGATAATGTTATCTCCACTTGAAAAATACTGATTATTGGCAATATTTTCCCTCTATCAATTTTAGAAGGATTTTAGAAAAAAAAAAAAAAAAAAAAAAACAACACCACAACAAAAAAACAAACAAACCCCAAGAATTTTAAATTCAACTGATAGCCGTGATTTAACGAGTAGCCCAGAACAAGATGTTTTGCTGTGGTCTAATTACAACAAAATTAATTGTATACAGTACTACTGGACAAACACATATTCTTGAGTTTTATTCGTCACTATACAGATCTCTACACATTTACTATCTCACAGGAAGGCTAACAGAGAAAGAGGGCAAAAAGCCACCCAAGTATAACTGCAACCCCAGACACCTTGTCATACACTACTTTCAGTTAGAGTTTCTCTTTGGATGACAGCTACACTCTAAACTAGATTGACCCAGGCTCGTAGTAAAATGTTCCTATACTACTCTAGAATGTCTAGTCTTCTTTATTTGTTACTTAAGAAGGCTCTGTCACAACTGAGCACAGCAGCATGAAAATAACTCCTGTAACTGTACGTTAATATTATGTCTTTCAGTATTCAGAGGTGGCCTACAGCAAAGCTGGAGACTGGGACTTTTACAAAGCGAGAAAGTGGTAAGAAAAGGGGTAATGGCTTCAAACTGAAAGAGGGCAAGTGTAGAGTAGATATTGTGCAGAAATCCTTTTCTGTGAGGGTCATGAGGCAAGGGAAAAGGTTTATCTGGGAAGCTGTAGGCTCGTCAAACATGGAAATATTCAAGGCCAAGTTGGGTGGTTCATTGATCAAGCTGGTCAAGTGGAAGGGGTCCCTGCCCATGGCAAGGGGATTTGAACTAGATGACCCTTAAAATCTGTGATTCTATGATCTATGAGGTAGGTATCTCAGAGCTTGTTGGCTATTGGGCAGAGTTTATAATGGTGAATTCTCACCCAACTCCTGTTTGAAAGACATTGTTAGTAATTGATACAAAGGAGCAACAATCAAATCACAAAGGAGCTCTAGATTGAAGTTGGAAAGAAATCACTGAGAAGGTGAAAGAAAATGTCATGAAATAATGA
>JAOTQZ010000001.1:22462272-22481702 GCA_026546895.1 Pogonocichla stellata
TGAGGGTCTTTGGGGACCCCGCCAGGGGGGTCTTGAGGCTCCCAGGGAAGCCAGAGGAATACTCTGGACTCCCACAGGTTTGAAGGACAGGCGTTTTGCCAAGAAAGGAAGGAACTCCTCCCGGTTATTATAATTTTTGGATCAGGGACTCTCAGGCAGGGATAAGGGGGTAGGAATAACAGCTCTTTACTGATATATCTAACTGGACAAACAGAGACAGCAGCAGCTATGAATATTAAGAACAAATGAGAACAAACAGCTCAGTTCAGTCCCTTTTCTCTCTTGCTGCGCTCGGTACCGGCGGTGGAGAGCGGGGCAGGGCCAGCACAGCTGCGGAGGCGGCAGGCGGGAGTGGGGGGAAGCGGCAGCGCCGTGTCCCGGGTGGGAGAAGGACGGAGGAAGGGCTCCCTGCTCACCGTGTGTGTCCTGGTGCTCAGCTGTGTGCTCAGAGGTGGGAGGCTGGAGAAGATGGCAGGGCAGTGTCCCACAGCAGAGAACCTGGCTCCCGGCGTTGGGCTGGCGCAGGGCTGGGAACGAGCAGCCCCCAGACTACCCCAAAGACCCCAGCGGGGAGTGAAAAAGGGAGACAGCCCCCACCCATCCCTTTGTCCTGAGCCAGCAAGGGCTGGGATGCAGCCTTCCTTAGCAGGCTTCCGTAGCATAATAAAGGGAAAAATTCTCCAGAGAGGAGGAAAAAAAATAAAACAAGGGAACGAACCCCAACCCACAACAGTAGGTCATGTTTGACCAATCTGATCTCCTTTTATGACCAGATGACCCGCCTGGTGGATGCAGGAAAGGCTGTGGATGTTGTGTACCTGGACTTCAGCAAGGCCTTGGACACTGTCTCCCACAGCACACTCCTGGAAAAGCTGGCAGCCCGTGGCTTGGACAGGAGCACTCTTGGCTGGGTTAAGAACTGGCTGGATGTCTGGGTGTTGGGAATGAGGAATTAGGAAAACCTTATAAATATGAGTGCTTAGCGAAAGATTTTGAAACCATAAGTGAAATAGAAATGAAAGCAGTTTTCAACTGTGGGGCTGAGAGCAACCATGTGAACGTTTAAAGCCTCTTTCCTTTGTTTAGGTAATGCCAAATGCCACAAATACCAAAGAGCCAGCAGACATCCTGTTCCAAGTATGGCAGGAAAGGTTTAGAGATAAGGAGGCAGTAAAACATGGTAATATAACGATTCCTATAGGTTGCATGCAAATATTAGAGAATTTGTATTTTGTAGTAGATTGGTTAGTGGAAATTAGAATATTCAACACAGAAGAAGACTTATTGTATTGTAAATGGGAAATCGCTCTCTTATCCTCTCTTATCCTCTCTTATCCTCTCTTGCTCTCTTGCTCTCTTATTCTCTCTCCCTCTCATACTTCTCTCTCTGTCCTGCTTTGAGTTGTGGCTGGCAGCACTTAGCAGGACCCTGTATACCCACACCCTAACAATAAACAACAAACTTCAGAATATGGAGAGCTCCTGAGTCTATCCTGACGACCGTCCCCCTGACACAAACTCCCACAATCTTGTATTTCCAACCTTTCCAAAGATTCAATGATTCTATACCTATATGAAATATAACTGACTTGTTTTTGAAAACTGTATTACATTAAAGCCCTGAAATCTAAGTTTTTATGGCAACATCAGAAGACTGCTTATTCAAAGCAAATTAAAATCACATTATCGAAAGAAATACTACAATTTGAAGAAACAATGATTGGATTATTCTGCAATTCACTTCCAGTTAAGAGATCTCTTAATTTTTTTAACAAGAACGCCCATATAATTCCTCCTGAAAAAAGAAAGAACCAACCTAAATCTATTTTGGTGCAATAAAACAAATCCTGGAAAAAGTTCCCTTTGAAACTTACCAAGACTATGCTGCAGAATACAATGTTTTGATAGAGATATTCATTCTCATTGGCCCAAGCAATCATTTCTCCATGGTGCAGCATAACACCCAGCATGTTTTTATGATTCAGTCCCAGTAACACTATATCCCTGTTAGCATGATTAATCAGCCCAAACAGAATACAGCTTGGGTTTAACTCTCCTGCTGCTTGCTGCAGAGCTGAATCAGTCAGGGCCAGTTAAGGAAGTCTGCACTTCCCTCTGTTCACAGTATGGGCATGACCTGTGACTCTCTGCTATGATGATATAATATTATTTCCAAGCCACTATCTAATTATCTTTCACACATACCATTTATTTGTTCACAGTGGAGGGCATTGCACTGTAAGAATTGATCAGGAACTTTGCTGTGTTGTAGTTTTTCAGTAACAAATGCCTGTTTAAGGAATAAAAAATCCACATATTATCCCATAGACTTATCAGTTAATATTTTTTCTTCAATTAAACCAGGGAAAAAGAAAGTTCAAAATCCTTAACATATAATTTTGGAAACTATTGAATGCAAGGTTGCTGTTTCCTTCTTAAACGTAATGTGTTTGCTATAGTTCCAGATCACGAGCTGAGATCTCCATGTTTTTGATGATAATTGTTTTCTTTCTTCTCCCTTTTTAGACAAGTAACAGAAGTAGATGGGCAGAGTTTTGGCCTCTTTTAGCACTGTATAACTTCTGAGAGCGATTGTTTTTAAATGCAATGTTTAAAGACATTACTCTAGGCCTGACTCAATAAAGGTCTTTGTATTGTTGATTTTTGTCTTGATTTTGTTTTGTTTTGTTTTTAATACGGTGAATCTAAAAGGAATAAACACGGGAACAATCCAGGAAAATTGAACTTACAATTTGCACTCTACCCAGTGACTAAGACTGATGTCCCCACTTTAATCAATAGAAACAATTAAATACGTCTGGATGGTTATCCATTTCACCCTAAAATAGGCAAACAGGATAAAACAAATATATCAGTCACTGTAGGTACTGGAACTGCTTATGACAGGCTTATATATCACCTGACTAAACAGAAGAGTTTCAACTCTTTCATTTCAACTGAAATCTCTGGGAGCAATGTGAGATGCCCAATACATAGAATCTTAGAATCAGAGAACGGTTTGGATTAGAAAGGATCCTGAAGATCATTTAGTTCCAAACCACATGCCACAGGCAGGGATACCTTCTAATAGATCAGGCTGCACAAAGCCCCATCCAACCTGGCCTTGAACACTTCCAGGCGTAGAACATCCACAACTCCTCTGGGCAACTGGTGCTAGTGCCTCATGGCCCTCACAGTTAAGACTCTCTTCATATAAACTAATCTGAACCTGCCCGCTTTCAGTTTAAAGCCATTAACCCTTACATGTCCTTGTAAAATTTCCTCTCCAGCTCTTGTAACCCCCTTTAGGTACTGGAAGGTGCTGTAAGGTCTCCCAGAGCCTTCTCTTCTCCAGGATGAACAACCCAATTCTCCCAAACAGAAGAGGTCATCCAGACCTCTGACCATCTTTGTGGCCCTCCTCTAACTTGCTCCAACAGGTTCACGTCTTTCTTGTGCTGAGAATCCCAAAGCTGAAGTAGAGGGACAGAATCACCAGCTTTGATCTCCTAACACGCTGCTTTTGAAGCAGCTCTGAAAATAGTTGGCATTCTAGACTGCAAGTCCACATTGCCAGGTCATGTTGACCTTTTTGTTAATCAACATCCCCAAATTTTTCTCTTCAGAACTGCTTTCAAGTCATTCTCTGCCCAGCCTGTGTTTGTGCTTGGGCTGAGCAAACCCATGAGCAGGACTTTGCACTTGGCCTTTTTGAACTTTGCAAGGCTCACCTGTCAAGCTTGTCCAGGTCTCTCTGGATACCAACCTTTCCCGCCAGCGTGTCAACCTCACCAGACAGCTGTCAGTGAAGGTGCTGTAGGTGCACTCAATCCTACTGTCCATATTGCTGACAGAAATGGTAAGCAGTGCTGACCCAGTGCCCAGCCCTGAGCACCACCACTCCTGTACAACAACGTCACTCAGCTTTTTCCCGAGATGAGTCTGTTTCTCCCATGACCATACTTCATGGCTGATCTCTCCATCTTTATCTTGACCCATAAGCTTTCTTCATCTTGTTTTTTCCTGGGTCTTGCTGGGGAGTGAGAGTGAGAGAGCAGCTGGGTGGAGTTAGGCACTTGGGCAAGATGTCCATCACATTTATACATAAGGACATTCGTCAGCTTTACTAACTATGCGAATTTCAGCAGGTCTCATTGGATACAGATAGCTTCATATGCATTTTGTGCTATTAATCATTTACAGAGGGAATACAATAGCAGTGTAAGAATTATGATATCTTATGTATTCTATGAATTATTATTGTCAAGGGATGACACAGAAAAATGGTAATAGTATTATTTATTTAATTATTTGGGGGTTTCATTTTCATTTGTAACCTAAACTGAATTTGTGCAAGCACAGATGGACTAAAAGCAAATTGCAAAACAACCAAAAAAAAGGTAAAAAAATAATTATGCAAATAACACGCTTACAATTTCTAAGCTTCAGGCATATTGTTTAGTTCAATTTCGTAAAACTGAGCTCTCAGAAGTAAAGATTTGGGAAACCTTGCTCTAACTGACAGAGCAAGTCAGTCAGGATGGCCCAGGAGATCAGAAATAGTGTCTGAGGTTTTAGTAGTACAACACTCATAAAATTCTAATCATACTCTGCAGACAAAGAACAAAGGCTGACTTTGCTTCTCTTACTAAAGGATACGATGGATGTTTTGTCGGGAAACCTATCACCAAATATATAAGGGGCTGTTGAGACAACCCCAGACAACCCCCTGATCCTGAGGAATATAAGAAAGCAAGAAGAGGAAAAAAATATTAAAATCCACAGGTTTTTTTTTTTTTGTTTTGGATCAGACTTTAAGCATAAAAATATTTTTTTATGCCAAATATGTGGAATACATCTGCTAAAGAAACCTTAGTTTGACCACAAAAATTCAAGCAAATCAAATTTTCACATGAGCTGAAAGAGTTATTTTCTATGCCAAAAATTTGTGTGACTGACACAACACTCCCTTCATCACAAAAGCATGGTAAAAACTGGAGTCATACTATGTGGCTATACTCAGTGTGATATGTTGTGAAACATACCCATGTTGAGCACAGTATGCTGCAAATGTGATTTCTTTTTAACCGCAGATCACCATGGAATTCCGTTAAATATTAGTCCTCTGCTGCTGCACAAAATTTATGATCAGCTCAGCTGTAGGTTGGTTCTGATTAGCCAGTACCAAGCAGTTATCGCCTCTCTATTCTCAGTTATCATCTTGTGAAAAAGAAAGAAGTGGAACGTCATTTTGTGATGAGCTGGGAAACTGCTGAAATCTAAGAAATTAAATTCTCATTTTAAGAGGCAGAAAAGAACAAAAATACACATAGAGTAGCTTTCAATCTGCTCCTAGTTGGAACTGTATTATGAACTAAAACTAAGTAAAAATTAAAAAGGATAAGAAACCGTTAATATTTAGAGCTGACATTTTTAACTTTCTTTGGCAGCAAAATAGAAGTCCTGCCTCATCTCTTCAAGTCCTTTTAACAGGTCTCATGCTATAACAGCTACACACAGAGGTAAATAGCCTCTAACATAAAACTTTAAAGTCTTTGTCAAATTTATGAATTTTTCTTCCAGAACTCCCATCCTTTAACCAGATTTAAGGAGACTAAGCTCTAGGACACCACATAGTGTTATGTTTACTCTCCAGCTAGGACATGGCCCTACCTGACCATATCATAAGAGATTTTGTGTCGTAAAAGTCAATACTTAGGAGAAGTGTCAAAAATTGATAGCTTGATCAAGCATCAAATATATGACTAACATAAAGATTTTAGGCAGAAGTTTCAGTCTGGGTAGTGATCTCACAAGCCTTAAGAAAAATCTCATCCCATGTGCAGAAGTGTATTTAAAGAAAGAATATCTTCACCAACTGTGACTATAAAGGAAACTAAAGAGCTTCTTAGCTGTTGAACCAAGTGGATCAGAACTAAAGTATGTGTACTTTTAAGAGTTGTCTTTTTCGTTTCAGGACAACTATCTCAGCAGGATTCTCTGTAATAATCTGCAATATATTATAATTTTGAAATTAATGTTTATTCAACTTGTGATCTCAGGCTGTCTGGGATCATGTCCCATGGGAACTGGGAGAAGTGGTTCCCCCTCAAAGGGGCTAGAGTCACAACAAAAAATTGCAGAGACAGTGGGATGCTCCCACGTGTACTGCACAGGCTAATCTTAGGAGGAAATATGTAATGTTGTTTAGACAGTTATTTTGTTACAATATATATTATCAGGATATTTTTGGTATGCAGAACAAAGGGGAAAGGTGTGCCTGAATTAATTTCTTCTAAACTTTATAAACATATGCTTTCCTAATTAGGTTTCTTAAACAATGTACCTTTATTTTATGTATTTATATGTTATTTGGTGGCTCATAATTGTTTAATTTTGCCCCCAAATTGTACAATAGTGCCTCTTTGTAAATTAAGAATTCTCGGTGCAGCTTTAGTGGAGATGTATTCTTCTTTCTACAGGAAGGACTTTAAGATAATGAATCCCAAAACTTACTGAATTAGATAAGTGGGCTGGTCTAGTATTTTCTTATTATGATTGCTATTATTGAATATCAGAGCTTATTTAGGAAGATATATAGAAGTTTTAATATAATTTTACATTGATTATAGTCTATACTACAGACCATTCTACTTCATAGTCTATCTCTGAACCCTCTCCACACATAAAGTGACTGTGAGATGGGGAAACAGATTGTCTCATTTACATAAGGCATAGTCTTCTGGTGATTTTATATAAATTCTCTGTACTTCATGCAGTGAAAGTGACAACAGTATGTGATGCATAATACATGATTTTTTGATATTTCTTCCAGAAAGCATCTTTAGCAATCTGTAAATCACATTGCTTTAGAATTTCCCAAATATCACAGAGGCAAAAATATTTTTATTAGAATACATTAGGAAGTTTGGTTGCACAAACATTTTACAAGCGGAGTACAGGTTGTAAGGCTTCACTTTTACAGTAAGAACATCACAAGTTGTAACATAATTTAAAATGTTAGCCAAAGGTCTGTTGCTGATAACTATTTTGAAATACAAAAAGGATTATGTCTTCTGATCCCATTTTAAACTCCTCTGTACCACATCCCCATGTCTTCATCAAATGTAAATGACTCCCAATATTGAATTGAAGATTTTTCAAAAGCCTGTTGATCTTTTTTTGCTCCTCTACTTCTAACTTCATAAAATCATTATTTTCTGTTTGTCATTCATGCTGGTTTTGGATGGGGTAGAGTTAATTTTCTTCAGAATAGCTGATATAGGGCTGGGTTTGGATTTGTCCTGAACAAATTAGCAACAACAGGGCTGATAATACAGAGATTTTTTTTTTACTGCTGAGCAGGATTTACTCAGACACAAGGCATTATCTTCTTTTCTTACAGCCACACTGTCAAGGAGATTGTGAGTGCATGGGAGGTTAGGAGGAGACTCAGGCAGGACAGGTGGCCCAAACTGACCAAAGGGTATGCCAGGCTGTATGACATCATATATAAAGTGAGGAGAAGAGGAATAAGTAGGGGCATGTTTGGAGTGGTGGCATTTGTCTTCCCAAGTGACTGTTACACAAAATGGACACTCCTGAGACGGCTGAACATCTTCATGCCCACTGGAAACAATGAATTAATTCTCTGTTTTTCTTTGCTTGTGTGCACAACTTTTCCTTTACCTATTAAAAATGTCTTTATCTCAATATACATGTTGTCTTTTATCTTTTCAATCCTCTCTATGATCCTGCTGGTGGGAAACTGAGTGAGTGGCTGTGCGGTGCTTGGTTGCAGGCTGGAATGAAACCATGATGTCAGCCTATTCACAGCAAGTAAAATTGCCAAGGTTATTCACTTCAGGAACTTTCTGCGCACAGACAGGTCCATAAGGTCTCATAGCATGTAATTTACAAATTATACCATTTATATTCACTAAAGATAATGCTTTCAAAAGCTTTTTGGAATGCCCATGGAAGGTGTAATGTACATCTAAACACTTATGTGTCATTAGTATTCTCTGACAAATAATCCCACTCATGGCAGAAGAAATAGGAGGGAATGATTCACTTTAGTTGAAAATTCCCAGAACAAGCAGTCTAAGATGTAAGGAAAACTGAAAGTTGGCAAAACAGATGTGATGTTATCAACTTGTTTCACAGCCAAAGCACTGCTGATTGTCTGCAGAACAGTATAGCCACCCCATGTATAGCACATTCTGGATTAATATTATTCAGTCAAGGGTAAAAACCAAGTTATCTGTTCTGTCCTTAAGACATGGTCAGATACTAGGAGTGGAATCTAAAAATCTGAGTCAACCACTATGCCCATGCCAAACTTCTTGGAAATACAAAAGCAACATTGTTGAAAGAGACAGAAGAAATTTAGCTCAACCCTCAAAAAGGTGGCAAGCAAAAGAGAAGGGAAGATAAATTTGATCTTGTAATGATGAAAAAGTGACATTGGAACTATGATTGCTTTTAAATGTTGCCTTTTTAAAGGAAACAACTGTATAACAGTTACAGATATTGGAAATTTGAAAAAAATATTGTAATCAATGTATATTAAATTTAATACAATTTAAGACAATTATGTCAATTTAAGACAGTTACGTCCTAAGTAAATTTATAAAAGAGCAAATTTCTTACCAATTTAAAATAAGGATCTAAAGGATCTGATGGAGAGTGTCATACCTAATGACAAACGCAGTGATGAAGCAGAAAAGACTTTTAGCTAGTTAAATTCACAATACTAGAAGAAAATCTGTATAGATCCTTTTATATCAAGATAGATGTTTTCAGGTGATCAATGTGATGTGATTTGGTATTAAAAGAAAACAATAAAAAATCTCTATACAATTCTAGAAATTAAGGAATTAAAATATTTATATATTTTTTACCACCATTTTCCAGAGATGGTAAGTTACTGAAATATGATGCAGCTGAACCAAAGGCCTTTATCCCATTTTGAATCAAGCCATTATCATTTAGAATGAAGAAATGAAGAAATGAGAAAGCTGCTTTCTGCATATCACCTACAGATGAAAGTCTGAAAAATGAGTATCTCTTACACAAGATTAAAACACTACTGTTGAAAAAAATCCAAAACAAAGAAAATGGCTAAAAAACTCAAACCCAAATTATTCCAAAATGTCAAAAAACACCAACTCAAAAATCACGACCCCTAACCCTCCCAACCACCAGCATTATTGTCTCTGTCTTCTTCCATTCGTTTGAACCTCAAATCTGAAATGTTTTGCTTTTCAAATTTCCTGCCCAAATATTTTGCAGTTTTTCTTGAGGTCCCTCCTTAATACCATGGTTAAAGCCATAATGGAGTTGAAATAAGCTTCCTATTTTAGCAGAAAAGTATGTTGTTGTTCATATGAAATTCTATTAAAAGCCAAAAAACATTACTGACGAATAATTTCTTTTGCAGGGCTAAAGGCAGATCCTTATAAGTAAGTAAAATAATTCTTGGAACTTTAGATACATATGTGTTATTTTTGTATGTCTATTTATAGATGGAAATTCATGTTTCTATGTGATATACAAATATTGAGAAGATTTCAGTAGAAAATCTGTAAAAAATGAAGATATATCAAACTTTCCTTGAGAGGTGAGTTCCAACACATTATTTCAATATTCATTGATTAGTTGTGGGTAGTTAAAATAGCTTTCAAACTGTACTGCCACTACGGAATTTGCTCTTTAAGGATGGCAAAGGGTCATATTTGCTGTTTATCCGTTTAAAGTGAATATCAATCCAATTCAGGTCAGCAAGTGGTAGTTGTAACAGAATGTTTCATCTTTATGAATACATTTGTGTTGGTTTCTAGAGTTGGATCCACTGGATACCACTTTATGCTTCTATTTTCTGTCTCTCTATTAATTTTTCAGCTGAGAAACTGAACAATACCAATTTAGCTGTGTAGCTTTTCCTTTGCTCAGTTTAGCTCTCGTAGGGAAGTTAGAAGCTCTTTTATTTATTCTTAAAACTTTAGAGGAAAGATTATGGATTTCATCAAAAAACGTACAAATGCCATGTTGCCTGAAAGTTATCGAAAGGTTTTTCTTAGTACCAAACTGAACAATTACTACATTACAATTTCTAGTATGACTCCACTTTAATACACTGCTTTTAGTATCTAATCAAAGAATAACTCTATTTTACAGCACTCACCAAAACTAGCTCCTCAAGAACAAGGAAAAAGATCAAACTGCACTCGTTTAGATAGGGAAATTTTGAAATAATTGGTTAAAAAATCTTTGAAAAGCAGCTATCATTTTAATAAAAAAAGTTTCTTAACAGTTCATAACTTAACGGTAAGAGGTCTAATGAACAGAGCAAATAGCATAGCATTTAAAATCTACACAGGATAAAGTTGTTCATAAGGAGACTAAATAAATAACTCATCAATCTCTTACGACTGCAAGTAGATATATTACCATTTGTCTAAGGAAGTGCTACTGCTTGGCTTTCAGTACGAAGTGTGGCAGAAGAACATCCATATTAGCTTAATATTTTCTCTGTTCGTTGATTATTTTTAGCTTGAGGACAAAAAAAGGTAAAAAACTAAATGTGATGGTTTTAAGAGTTCATGTAATAATTTAATGGATTCTCTTCGAAACAAAGAAAAACAATTTACCTGCCCCAGGAATTATTTCTAACCCATTTTGAAGACCTGTGATCAGCAATGAATATTGCAAAACTTCTTTAAAAAAAATATGAAAATGAATAATTCTTTAAAGCATTAAGGAAATAACTGTCAGGAACATTTCCAGTCTCCCTACACTAATAGGCAGCTGTTCTACATATTTACTAAATATAGAAAGTATGTGTTGGTAAGAGAGGGAAGCAATCCTCTACTTATTCTGACAGGTAAATTGGGCTATGCAACTGAAGGGAGAACAGAATTCCCATGGCTCATTCATGTTTCAATAATATAGGTGGCCAATAAGTCATATCTCATACCTTTTACTAGAGTAAAAATGTAAAAAGTCTGCACAAGAGTGATAAGACAAAGATTTAATGAAGGGATTGACCGAAAGAATTTTCTCCAAAGAAAAAAAACAGATGATTATTGGTGGGAATCTGAGATAATCATGGAGCTGATCATACCAGAAAATTGATAGACAGTGATTGTTCAACACTGATTCCTGTACTGGTAGTGTAAATATCACAAGAAACTAGCAGAAGGTAATTTCAAAACATGCGAATGAAAATTACGTTTCATGCAATATGTAGCTGATCTGTGAGACTTCTGCTATGGAAAGCTGTGAACACTAAACACTGGCATAAATTCAGAAAGAGACAGAAAAAACCTAATAATTATTGAACTAGTTCAGAAAATTCTTGAGGTGTAAATTGCTAAAAGGCAAGAGAATACAGTGGGGGTACTACTTTTACTTGTTCTTCTCTGTCAATTTTCTCTGAGCTTTCACTATTAGCTATTATTTAAGGCAAGATACTCAGTAGATCTTTGGTCCATTTTATACTTAATTTCCCTTAGACAAATTGCAATCAATATAGATTTCCTTCTTAGTTTGGATAAAGTTCAGATCATTTCCATGATCGGTGAATAATAACTTTGTCTTTTTAATAATGATTAGTTTTGTCTACATGTGGGCACAAAATTAATATGGAATTCATTCTGTGTAATGTGATCCCACCGATAAATGTAAATTGCCTTCAACTATCTTCCTGCATTTAATGTTATATAGGATGCAACTTGCAGAAAAAGGCCCAGATGCTATACTGCTTTCAGGCTATTGATGTTTTACTGAAGTATGCCATCTATCTGCTGTCAGTCCTTTGACCAGTTTCTCAGGGTAGAAAATTTTCTTCCTCTTACATTTGTAAATTAAGGCCATTGACATTTGCTTCTACGTATACATGTTCTAAAAGAAGTTATGGTCAAATTCCAGATATACTCAGAAATATTTTTAAATTATATCATGCTGGGGGTGGACCAAGAGTTAAGACTGTGGAAGAAAAGAGAAAAGAAAATGCATGAAAACACAAAACTAAGCACTTGATCTCAAATAAGAGATAACAAAAAATTTGGAGGTAAAAATTAAATAAAATGCCGTCTTTTTTTATTAAAGGTAGATCACAACAGGACAACTCATATAATGTTATTAGGTAACTACTTTTGTACAAAGAAGAAATACTGAAGGTTTTAGGACTTCTATGAATTATTGTGGGTTGCCTCCATCCAACATCTAAGCACCCACACAGTCACTCACTCAGTTACTCCCTCAGTCACTCTTTCACTTAACCTCTTCCCCCAGTGGGAAGGGGAGAGAACAGAAAGTGCAAAACTGAAGGAAAAGCACTCCTGATTTGAGATAAGATAGTTCAATAAGTGAAGGAAATGGGAGGTGGGGGGAGGTGGTGCAAAGGCAATCACTCAACACCTCCCACATGAAAATCGATGTCCAGCCAGGCTGATTAGTGGCTAACTTGGAGGAAAACCCCAACTCTGTCTCAGTAGTTGCTGCTCAGAAAGTTCAGGCCAGCTCTCTTGGGTCAGCTGTTCTGTCTGTGTTGTCTCTCAACTTCTCACCTGCTCACCCTGGGGGGCAGGCAGAGAGAGCCACAGAAAATCATGTGATAGCACTGCACTGCATTAGAATGAAACACAGGTCCATTACCCACACTCAGTGAAAAATCCAAATCACAGCATCCTATTGGTTTCTATGAAAAATTGTTAACTTCATACCAGCCAAACCCCAGGTAGGCCCAGTACAGCCATGGCTCATAGCAAAATATAATTTAAACCAGAAATGCAAAGGAATTAAAATTGAAATAGGAATAAAATACAGGAATTAAAATCTTGAAAGGAGATGAGTGATAGGCAGGCTTTCAGGTGTAAGTATGGTGACTCATAGCTGAGTAAACTACTAATGATCTTGAAATGCTGATAAAGATGTGGGAAACACCTTTGAAACAGAGAATATTTCCTCCAAGAGAAGAAAGCAAAGCAAGGCAAAGCAGAGCAAGGCTAAAGGATCCAAATTACATTGCTGATTCAGGATAATAAAAATAGATGCAATGTGAACTCTGTGACATTAAGCAACTAAAATAGCTCAGTCAATTTAATCAAGCAAACTGGATTGCTGTCCATAAAAAGCAAGATAATCCCTTTGTCTGATTTTCTGTCCCTCGGTTGTCTATGCTAAGAAGTTGTCACTAGAACATGCATAAAAACTAATAGTCATAATAGTCTATTCATAACAGATATATATACCTATAAAGCTCTGGGACAATCTTTCAGTAGGATGATTATGAAACACAAAGAAAAGCAACTACTTTTAAGGATTCTGTGAATTACAATGCAGATTACAGAACAAGCAACTAAAAACAATGGTTTCAACAACTGGGGAATACAATTAGAATGTTTCTTTCAGAGCCCTATTCTCAGCTATTACAAATAAATATTTTTTGTAATGCTAACTAATATGTGTAAATTGCTATGTAAATCAAAAGAATTACTTACAGTGCCTACTTAATGATTTCCCCTGAAAATAGCTTTTTTAATGAAAAGAAGACTAAATAATTCCTCTCCCACACATCTGCACTATTTTTTGCTCATGCAAATTGGATCAGTGATTATTCCTTCCTGTCTAGCCTCTCACTGTACTAACATCACTAAATCTTTCAGTTCATAATGCAATTGAATTATTTTTTCTCTGAAAACAGCAACCACAGTGTTCATATTTCCTAATATACCAATACATTTATTGGATTTTTTTGTTCTGGCTGCAAATACATATTCTTTCAATGGCAAATGCAATATTATAGCCAAATAGGAGGACCTTCATGTTGTAAACCAACAACTCACTTAAGTCAGTTTGTTTTGCATGATTTTTTTACCTGAGTTTGTGATCCTTAGTTCAGAGACATCACTTTGGTTTTTTTGCTTATGTAATAATATCATCGCTGTTAGATGTGATTAAATAGATATTATACATTTTGTGTAATTTTCAATCAAAAAGTCATTAAGATGTATGTCTGTTTAAAACAAAACAAAACAAAACAAAACAAAACAAAACAAAACAAAACAAAACAAAACAAAACAAAACAGTGAGTGTTAACACAGAAGAAAGAGTGGATCTTCCTTTTGATTAAACCTCTTTCTCATTTCCATACAAAATATTCCAATTTATTTAAAATTAGTTCTGTCAGAATGTTGTTGCTATTTGTGACTCATCAAGTCACAAATCTGTCAAGATTAAGTAAATGTTTAAAGGTGGAGTTTTTCTCAACCTGATTCAGTACCTTATATGGTTCTTTAATGTCTGTCAAAGCTGCAGATGTATTAAGACTGAAATAAACTTTCTGTTTTGCTAAAGAGCATGGTAACAGCATTATAGGAATTTTGTTGGCTAAATTATGAGGTATTTTGTCTGAATTAAATATATTCCAATATATTTGTTTATTATGTCATGAGATATAACCCTTGCAATCACATGTAAATTTCAAAATTTCTCAATTTTCCTATGAAAAAAAGTGCCTCAACCAGTGCCTGAACATTGTATTTTGTACAATCTGATGCAAAATATATAGGAAAATCTTTTATAACTGATGCTAGATCAAGTATTCTTTATAGGCAAATGACTTGAAGCTTTAATGAAAAATGAGATAAACAATGCTAACAACCTTTCAGTCTTGGTCCCTTCAGTTCTGAAGGATTTTTTTTTTTATGTTAAAGATTGTGCCTCAGTGAAAAAATTATTTTTAGTTATTCAAGCTGAAATTTCACATGCAGCCATTGAGAATGACCAGGCAACACCCAGGGAGAAATATAATTCTCAAATAGTATTTAGTAATATATAAAATTAATCTTCTGCATGGGTCTCCTATTACCATAGTTTCATTTTTTACTCTACAAATACTTCTGCTTTAAATTTATAAAATTGATCTGCATGTGCTCCTGAGAGTCATGAAGAAAAAGATTTTAGGAAACCAGTGATCAATAAGGGACTAACAAAGAGAAAGGTAATGGATATTTTTTTAAAAAAAAAATTTAATTTAATACTTATAGTATGCTTATTATGAACAAAATATACAAATATTAGACATCTCTGAAAAAGACAATGTGCAATTCAGGATATGTGACTGAGCTATTTGGTTACTGTGAATTAACTCAGTAGTTTGAATGTAGACAGATGACAATTTTCTTGTGCAGGGAATCTGGAAGCAAAGAGGATTTTATTTCACAAAACCAATACAAATTACAGATTATTCTGTAATTTCTTGGAATGAATTGGTGAAAATATTTTGATACAGATGGTAGAGAGCAACAGACTCTCCATTTGATTCTGACAAAAGGGAAGATTTCTGCTGTGCCAAACACGAGGTATGTGATTATAAATATAGAACAAAAGAGTTCTTCATTCTCAGGAAGGGAAAGACCTTTAGTAGCTGTAGATTTGGACAGCATACTTATCAGTTAAAAATAATAAAGAAACAATACTAAACCCTTTGGGAATAAAAGAATATAGAAAACAGTACTTTTAAATGACATCCTTAAAACTAATGTTATTACTAAATGTGCAAGTGTTGATTAGAGAAGCTAAAGAGAAGGCAGAGAAGTGCAGGAAAAGGACAATAGCTAATTCATGTGCTCTCAATTGACCTGAAACTTGATGAAGAGATATATAAAATGTGAAAATGATTTCACACTATTGGAGTTTACTATATAAGAATTTCTGTAACATGTAGAAGGACAAGACTCAGAGAGTTACAATAAATGGAATGTAAGGTAGTGAAAGGAAAATATTCTCAAAGTACAGCTTTATGAGTGGAAGAGATAACATCCTTAACAGATACTAAAAGCTAAAAATGGCCCATGTGAAGTTTACAATATTATTTAGCATCAGTATTCATTGTAAAATAAATGCCTACAGAACTGCAAAAACTTGTGATTATCCAAGTAGAAAAATTAATGTTGTTGAAATGTTTACACGTGGTTAACATAGAATGAGAAAAACAAGCAATTTTTTTAGATCTTTAGGTACATTTTTTTCAGTTCAGTAAGCCTAATAAAGACAATTCTTGTGTAGGGAGAGATCAGTCTAAAACAAATTAAAGCCACTTGAGTTTTAAGTTTAGGGATCCATATTAGTCAGGTGGGATTACTGAAGATAATTAAAGCATGAAAATGCTGTCCAGCTTCAAATGAAGGTGAAACAGGACCAAAGGAAAAGCAGAGCAGACATTTGAATTTCCTATACATGGCAAATTAATAAACACACATTCCTCAGCAGAAAATTTTTTAAATCCAGGTATAACAATTACAGAATTTAGAAATTTCAAGAAAAAAAGATATTCAAAGAAGCTTATTTATTAACCTTATTTACTAAGATAATTTACTCATTTACAACATATCCGATTGAATATCATAAAGGGAAACTTAGACTATACAAAATTATGGAAGGGATAATGAAGACCTCATTAAAATATTCTCAAAAAAGAATATTTTACAAATATCCAAATTCTATATTTTATAAATAGTCCATATTTAGTGGGTACCTTTGGGAGCTCTTTTGGATCTCTTACTGTTTAATGTTCTCATCAACAGCTTGACACAGTAAAGAGTATCCATATTCAAAGCTGGGGATGATCCTCTGGAAAATGAATAGGGGAAGAGGAAGGGAGAATGTTAGGGCTGCAAGTACTCTAATTACTAAAATAATTTGGTCAAGTAAGTAAAATTTCTAAACAAATATCAAAAATCCCGCTAAGGATTTGTGCAGAGTCTGAAGTTGCAGTTGATAGCAAAAATGCCCCATAGGGAAAAGACTGGATAAGTATCAGCATCACATAAGGTCTTGTGCCTATACAGAAGTGTAGGCTGAATATCAGTTACCAATTAACAGTATTCTTAAGAAAAAAAAAAGTCAAGAAAAAAGAGAAAAAAAATTGTTAGGGAATAGTTCTTTCAGACTTTTAAAGAAAAGCTCTATTCTACCCGAAAAGATCTTAAGTGGAGTACTTACCTATTCAGAACAACATGTCAACAAAGATACAGATCAACTAAAATAATATTAAGTACTTCAAATATTGTTAGAAATCAAGGTGAAAGGTCTGCTAAGCAGAAAGACTTGTCACTTAGCTTTGAAAACAGAAGGCTGAAAAAAGAAAATAATTTAGTCTTTAAATTTGGTAATGTTTGCCAGAAACGAAGGTGACAATGTTTTGGCTGTGCTTTTTTAAACCAGGATAAGAAACAATGACTTCAGGAAAGAGATTTTGTGTAGTATATTGTTCAAAAAAACTTTAGTACCTATATTTTAGGTTTTTAAAGAAGGTGTATACATTGTTCTGACTGAAGAACATGGAACTGAGTGAGTTTCTGCTGTGTTTCCTCTCCAATCATCTATAACATGATAATAATATGCAATCACAAATGTAGAAGCAGAGGGAAAAAAAACCCCAGCTATTTACAAACAGTGAATACTTCTCCCTGGTAAAATTTATCAAATCAAATTCAGAAAGCATGGACCCCTGAGTAAGGCTGGCTGGGCTAGAAGTCTGGGGAGAGCATGAACTAACTTTCCTGTTAACTTGGATTAAGTATTAATGCACAAGTTAATAAAGATGTTACTCTTTACTCACTTTTAGACTGCTAATCCATGCACATTTATCCTTTGCCATATAATAATTATCAAAAAATGGTCTTCTGTAAAGAGAAGCTTCCTTTCTTTTCAATTCTAAATACAATTTTTAAAATAATGATATTCTATTATAAAAAATATTAACACAGTGAAATTCCTTTGAAATAAAATTTCAGTGAATTCACTTTATAGCATCCAATCCGGGTATGACCTTAACCTTGAATTAAATTCCAACTTTAAAATTTGTGAAACCTTACATTTTGACAAATATTTGGGGTTTTTTTCTTCTTTGTTTAATTTTTTCTATATAGAATTGAATGTTAAGGGATAATAACTATTAAAGCCAGAAAACTATGAAAAGACATTTGTCTTTCAAGAAAAAAAGAAAAATATCCTCATTATATGTTCAAAAATTGAATACAATTAAATGAAGTGTCCTTTTTCTGTGTTATAAAGCAGCAGTACATGATCAGATATTCATAATTCACTTTGCTTCTAAATACATGCAGCACTCCCTTTGTTCTACTAGTTAAATAAAAATTGCTTTAGACCAGAAAAATATGGGACAAGACATTCATTAACTTACTTCATCCTTCAAATGTCATTCAAGATACCCCTTTTTTGTTTAATGGAGTCAATTTTTTTCAATAGTAAGTATGGAATTCTTCTCACTTGTAGGAAATATTTGCAGAATGTCTTTTATTCTTTTTTCAAATTTACCCCTTAACCTCTGAGGGTTCTTCCAGACCATGCTCCATTTCTAACTCCCTTTTAATTTCTTGGAAAAGCAAGACAAAGCAAAGCAAAAGGAATAAAGGTATTCCGAGAGGCAGAGCAAGAATGCAGTGTGGTTTTAGAATAACCTGCCTGGAATTAAATTCAATATTATTGCTGTATCTCTGAAATAGAATTTGGAGAAAAGATACTCATGAAAATAGCTGATCAAGAAGGCTGTGCATGAAAAACATACTTAAACCTGAAGCACTTATAATGACATTTTTTCTTAACTGAATGACGCAGACGACTTTTAAAAACGAAATTCAATTGTGATATATTCAAAATGGTATTTCCAAATTTATGGAAAGTTTGGTTTTCTTTTCTATATTTTGTACTTCTCAAGTATTTCTTTAATTTTGCTAGCAAAATACTGTCCTCCTATACAGTATAGCTACACATACTTACATCTTAAAAATGAAAAAAAAAAGCTGTGCTGCTTTGATGATAATTTAAATTTAGTCTGTCCTGAGTCTCAGCTCTATTCAGCAACAGAATGCTAATTTTATTAGAGGATAATTTTATCCTCTGCCAAAATTTCACCAATACACCAAATAGGACACAAAGTAATAGTAGGCTTATATTTTGAGTATATAATACTCAATTGCTTTGAGTATTATTACATTGCCACAATTTGAGTATTATGTTGTCAAATACTATTTAATAATATAAAAATATGGGAATTTACATGTCTACCTATACAGATACACCTACATATATATGCCTATGCACTCTTTATATCTGTTTTTGTACTGTGTCTATCTTTTCCTGAATACCTGATCTTTGTATCCCTCATTGCTTATTTTTCTTCATTATTGTTATTTTATGACTTGGTTTAATTTTTGGGTTTTTTTATTCTATTTTTTCTCTTTAAGCATCTCACTAAAGAACTACTATGGTTCCAGAATAATTGCATACCTTGCAAGGGAAAATAATCCTTGTTTTAAAAAATACTTCTCATCAAGAGTATAGAGTGCTTTTTGGTATGCATTGTTCCTTGAAATAGTCCTATCATGAAATCATACCTT
>JAOTQZ010000001.1:22483466-22512014 GCA_026546895.1 Pogonocichla stellata
TCTATTCTATTCTATTCTATTCTATTCTATTCTATTCTATTCTATTCTATTCTATCCTATCCTATCCTATCCCATCCCATATCATGTAATAGGATTTTCTTTGCTGTTCCTAAAATGACTTAAATTCAAGGTTAAATCCCAGAGATTAGCAAATCAGAAAATAATACACTCTTCAGTGTTTTCCCTATTTTTATTCCAATAGTGTCGTGGTAGCAGTTGTTGCACTGTGTATGCTTTCCTTCCTTTTTTTATATAATATTTTTCATAAATTAAAAAAAATATTGTCACTCAAAAATCTTGAGGCTTGGACACCCTAATTTTTAAAGGGGCAGGAGGCAGAGATTTTGCTGTATCTCACTGCTTTTATTTTTAAATGTCACCTGCTGTTTTAAAGTTATAGTTGCACAATTGAACTACATTGTAGGCTCCCTGTTCAAACAAATTGAGAGGAGGACAGGTTACCATAGAAACAGCATCAGGACAAGCCTGTGATATTGTTAAAAGAAAGCAATGGTGGCAAAATGAGCAGTGCTTGAATCACAAAACCAGATGAAATACTGAAGAATCCCTTCTCTTGAGAAGGGCAAGGATAAGACAGTAAGTTGCTCATCAGAGATTCACAATGTGGCAAATAGGTCCCTTTAGACTCTCTTACAAAGCTTCCAAGTACAGGCCAAAATTTATTTGTAAAGTACATAGAAGTCTAGACAGAAAAAGGGAAAAAAATATTTTTCGAAGTATTGAGTCTGAATGGTAGAGCCAGTAATCAATGAGGGAAAGAAAGCTCACACAGTCCCCTGAGTTGTGACTGAAAAGTATTTTAAAATGCGGCATAAAAAGAGGGAAAAGGACCAGTGACACTGATGAAATGTAACAGGAGAATAAAATTAATATATTTATAGGAAATGCTCAGAGAAGAAAATGAAGCAAGACTGCTGGCCAAATATTAAATAGCATTCTTGCTTCAGATTTTGGGTAGAAATAATGGAGTTGTCTTCTCTGTATGAGTATGTCCAAAGAAAAGCAAATGAGTAGCCAGGTAAAATGAAGCCTAGCACTACCCTAGGCTAGTTCAGTACACAGAGGGTATCCTCCAATAAACTTTTTCTCCCTTATGCTATTAACAGTTTTCTACTAAATGTAAAAGGAAGGAAATTAGCTGAGTTGGTTACATCATGGTGCTAATAATACCAAGGCTTTTGAGTTCAATCCCCATTCAGGCTATTCACTTAAGAGTTGGACTTTCTGACACTTGTGGGTCCCTTCTAACTCAGCAGATTCTGTAATGTCTGTAATGAAGCAGGGGAAGAGAGCTGTGGGAAGATGGTTTGTAAGGTTAGTGCAGAAGGCAATTTTCCTCAATGAGTTACAGCTGTACTGATTGCTGAGAAGTGAAGACATCCTTGCCTGCCCAATGAGGATGCAGGTTATAAAAGAGTGAGATAGCTGCTTGAGAGCAAGTTGTAGTTGCAGAACTAGAGTCTGCTGCAGTTTGGGATGGAGGCTGCTGGCTGTGCCGTGAGGAGGTAAGGGACATGAGGTTGTGCAAGGTAAGAAGATGTTGTGTGAGGGACAGACAGGGTTAGGTGGCTGGATAAGGGCGAGCTTGGGGTTAGCCAGTCATGTGGAAGGAAGAAGGAAACCTGAAGAGGGAAGGAGTCAGTGCTGTGTGGAGCTGCCTGTGAGGAAAGGAGTCAGAGTTGCTTGAAAAAAGGCATAAAAAGTTTTTAATAAAGATCTGATAATGGTGTCAGTCCAGTCTGTCTTGACATAATTGCTGCAAGAAACAAAGAAAGTATATGGAGAAGGATTCATTGGGGTAAATATGCATTACAGTGTACTAAAATCATATGTATGCCCTTTTAGAGTTATGCTTTCATGTAATAAAGAAGCAATTTAATGCAGCACCCACCATAGACAGGTATGTGCATATTGGAGCCATCACCTCTGGTGTTCCTGGCAGCCTCTGAAGAGGCAGAAAACAGGATAATAGGTGACCTTCTCATTCCTGGGCATGAATGTACTGCAAAGGAAAAATACTGAAAAAAAAATCCAAACCCAAAACAAACTACAAACAAAAAAAACCCTCTTGTGTTGGGGTAGTATCCCACTGAAAAAAATTTCAGTGATTTTACTTTTGTTTGATGTACTGATGTCTAACTGCCTAGTTATCTATGACAAGGTGAGGAAAAAATGAAATACCATAATGAAAGGGCTAGAAGTAGAGAAGAACTGCAGCAAAACAACTTCAGCCTAAATGAGCTGCATACTTTTAAACTATGTGAGTGAAAAAAACATTAGGAAGGAGAAAGTTGAACCAAAATACAGCTTTTATATTTTCCTAAGCATTTGTAAGTTCGTCAAAGCAGAGATCACTTTTGCATTTTTGTGCCACTCTGGAAAGAACAGAAATCAAAGATGACAGGCTAGAAACACATGAACTCAAAGTATATTCAGCAAAACTATATTAAGTTTGTAATCAGCTGTGGGAAACCTGTCAATTGGGTGATCTAGATAACTGAAAATAATTCTCTGCTGACTGTGCTGTAACCTAGGCATGTTAAGATGGTGGATGTGAATTTGATTCCACATAATTCTGCTGAAGACTACCAGTAAATCTTATTTCTTTATGTGCATCACTAAATTAATTCTTTTTTCCTTCAGACAGGACATGAACCAAATAGTATTTCCTGTCCCCTAAATTTGGCTGTGAACACTGATTTACAAAGATGTCAGTAGGGGAGAAATGATTTTTTGAGGGCTACTCCTTTTTTGGATGAAACTCCACAGAATTGATTTGCGCCATAGTTTTGGAGTTACCTCTGAGATATAAAATTACTAGTTTCACATATTTGATGTACCTTCCTGGGTACCAATCCCTGAGAAATAGATATGGTCTATTCAGCACTGAGCTTATATATATGTGTGTGTGTGTTTTAAGCCTAAGGAGAACTGCTTCTTTTTAATTCTCTTTACTTTAAAGCTCGATAAAATATGTTCTTTAAAATAACTCTGAGCATATATCTATATCCTGAAATTTAGACTAGAGGAGGAGAGATCATTCCAAAGAGAATCTGATAGAGATATGCACATATACATTTATTAGAGTTCTTAAGTGTCACCCATATTTTTATTTGAATTGTCAATAATTATTTTTTTTTTTTGTCAACAAAATAATTTGGAGGTGAGCCTGTCTTAGGAATCATTCTGGGTTCACAGATGTCGGACAATTTGGACAAGGCAAAGAACGAAGTTTTGAGGCCAGGACCATCATACCGTATTCAAGGTGTAACTATTGCAACATTTCTTAACCTGCTACAACCCTTCATAAAACACATTCAGTTTTGAATATCTAATGATGAAAAATTTCTTGATGTTAGATGTCATAATAGTTCAGATAATATGGGTAGGGATTTCATGTAAATGAAATTCATGTAAATTCATTGACTGTATGCTAACAAAATTACATCAATGATGGGTAGATCCTTCAGCTTTATACTTTGAGTAAACACCCATTCCTTTGTAGCCCAATTCATTTCAAGGGATAACATACAGAACAAAACTCTTTCCAGGGTAAATAAAATTGCCATCATGAAAGTTTACACAAGTCTGAGTCAATGTCTACAGAGCTGATGAGAATGAACATCAAAAAATTTCAGTTACTGAAACTTTTGAGGCTTGCTGTTATCTTAATATTTTCTGTCTGGAAAGCAGAAATTGCTGTGGTAAAAACTGAATTGCTTACATTTACTGACACACTAATGAAGTAAGAATTTTTTTAGCTATAGAATCAATTTTATGTACACACAGTTATTTAACAGAATATTAATTTTTGCTTGGAGATCTGCTCTTTTATGTCAATATTACAACTATCACGCCAAATTGTTTCAAATTCTTTAGGTTGCAAACTTTTAAGGTTTCATAGTAAAAGAATTTTGAGATCCAACAAAATTTGTGCCCATTTTAAAGTAACAGGTATAGTGTTCCTATGACATCAATAGTGAAATGATAGTAGACAAAATTTTTGCAAATCTATGCTGTTTTCCTCTGTATTAAGTCACTTGCACAAGCTGAAGCTATAGTTTTGATTATTTGCGAGGGGAAACAAACATGAAAGAAGAAAAGCACAGAAGATCTATACTGACAGAAACATTTCTTCATTATAATTTCTAGTTCAAAAGAAGCATTCCTTTATATTATGCCTTTGCTCAGGTCTCTAATTAGCTATATTTTAAAAGTTGCTGAAATAAAAAACATATCCAATAAAACATCTTGAATCATTGAAGAAGAATGCAATAATTTATTTTTAATACTTAGTCCTAAATGAAAGCAGCTGTTTCCACTTCAGTTAAAATTAAATGTTTAGAATTAATTTGTTAAAAGTAGGTAGAACTTTAAGTGTCTTGTCATCAAGAATTTGATTAGTATTATTTTATAGCACTGTTAATAAAAGACACATTTGTGACTCCTGTGGATTCATAATTTAATATTGATGTCTTTAATTTAAAAACCTTCATTTAGTATACAGTTTGAAAGTTCTTCTAAGAGCTTCCATGTTGGATTATATATTTGTAATCTTCTCCATTATTTAATAACTCAAATTCATAATACTTGTGGTATTTTCTGATTGTCTTTATCTTCTGCTTAGGCAGATGCTAAAGTTGTGTTACCTATGCACCAAGTTCTTGTCTGTATAATGGAAGGTTTCTTTTAATCATGTAATATTTTTTTGCATGTTATTATTAACTATATTAACATACATATTTTGTATTAACTAAGGATCTAGTTAGGTAACCTCATCAGTCTGGAAACTTCATGTTATTTACTGAGATTGAAACAATGAAAATAAAGCTTCAATTATAGGGAAGTGGGGAAAAGGGGTTATTGAGATGCATGTTTTCACAAAAAAACTCCAAATGAGGCAGTGAAATGAAAAAGAGGATGCCTGTTGTAGGGCCAGTGCACTTTATGATTATTCTCGTAGGTGTGCCTTCCATAAAAATTACAACCAGATTTTAAGAGTACAAGATGAGGCAGAAGGAATAGTCATAAATGTTCCTTAGTGAAAATATGACAGTACTTCTACAGCTGGCAGTGCACCACAAAACTTCTGAGTGACAACTTCTGCCCACCTATGAGATAATCTGGTATCTCCATTCTGAAGAAAAGGGGAAATTACACAGATCAGCAAGGTTAAATACAGTCTTACATACCAAAGCCTGAAGTAACTCCATCAATGTCATTGGCTTACAATGTTGTGGCTACTCTACATTGACAAAATGAAAGATGTTTTTCCAAGTATGTCTTAATAAATTTTTGCCCTTGTTCTTACTTATATTTTTACTTTAGTATTTCTGAATTTCTCAGGAGACTTTGGACCTGATGTTGTATAGCAATAGTAAAAATGAAAAAAATAAATAAATGCTTTATATATATATCTCAAGGTGTGTATGTATATATATAATATGTTTCTGGTTACTTAGTCTTTTTGGGCGTTTTTTCAGCAATGTTAATAATTATCAAGCTGTTTGCTTAAACCTATTTGTTCCTCTTCAATCTACAGAAAGACTTTTATACATCCCTAGAGTTTCAAGTTTAAATATATTAACCAATAGTATATTTATACCTAATATATTCTTATTAGTTCTCAAATTATGAAGCTTTTATACAGCACTAAGGAATTTAATATTTTATCCAAATGGTGTAGAAATAAAACATAATGCAATGTTTGTCAGAAGTAAGCAGATTTCAATCTTTTTGTGACAGTCTAATGTTTCAATAGCCAGAAATACCTTGTTAATTTCAGTCATTCCCCCCACAATGTGCCACTGTGAAGAGTTCTGTTAGTGGAACTAAAAAAGTGATGAGGTGTCTATGAAAAAGATGGAAAGAACCTAAATCTTAATACAAGGTTTTAAAAATGAAGCCAGAGGGAGGGCAAGAATCAAGGGTGATCAATTAATCATAAACCAAAGATGTTTCCCCCTGTCCAGTACTCTATTTGTATACATGCTCCCAGAATTGAGGTAGCCAGCTCCCTCACCACCTTAGGCTGAATCCCATCCAGTCCCACAGTCTTGGGAGCATCTATGTGTGGCTCAGCAGGTCACTAACTACCTCCTCGTGCACTACAGGGGTTTATTCTGCCCCATCCCTGTCTGAGTGACCAGCTCAGGAGGTCACTGAGGATAACCTCTCTTACTGCTGAAGACTGAGACAAAGAAGGCATTAAGTATCTCACCATTTTCCTCATCATTGGTTACTATTTTCCCCACAATGTCCCATAAAGAATTGAAATTTTTCTTGGCCCTATTCTGTTATTAATGCATATATAAAATTCCTTTTTACTATACATTACAGAAGTGGCCAGATTAAGTTTCAACTGAGTGTTCACCTTTCTAATTCTCTTTCTACATGATCTAACAATACCCTTAACATTTCCTGAATTGTGTGCCCATTTTTCCAAAAGAGAGAAACTTTTTTTTTCATAAGAGCCTGATACACTCTGTTTTGTTTCTTCTTTTTTTTCTTTAAGAGACTGTTTTATTCTTTAAGAAACTGTTGTTTTGTTTTGTTTTGTTTTGTTTTGTTTTTTAATTTCTTTAAGAATATAGCCTTTGCTATTGCATTTGAACCTGCAATTGTTGCTATGCTTCTTCCTGGCAGGAAGGAAATGGTTGTCAGATTGGTGCTGCATTTTGATCTAAGCAAACACTAGGTAGGAGTTTACTCAAAGACTTTATCTTCTGTGTCAACACTTTATGCATGGATAGCTCTCAGTGTTTACTACATACATTCTGTGTTGACATTTATGCTTCAAGCAAACTCCAGCAATAATACTTTGTCTTTTGATTATATCACAGGCTCTGTAAGTGTTGGATTATCTAAAGTAAAACTGTGGATTTTGGTTTTGCTTGAATACTTATGTAGTTGCTTCTGCTTTATAGCTGTGTAAATTGGCCCAGATTTCTTAAATGTTGCAATGGCTTAAAATTCAGTTCCACTAACATTTGCCTTTGAGATAACGTAATTTGCAGTCAATTCATTCTATATAATATCCACAGGAATGCCATTTAAAAGGGTGAATAAACAGTCAAGAAAACTGGTTATTTTATTCCAGAAAGTGTTTGCCTTCGTGTGTGTTTTCAAAGCCTCATTTCTCTTCAAAAAACCCGTATTTATCTTTCCACAATGGTCCAAAAAATGTTAGTGATGCTCCATGACTGACTTACACTGACTTCCCCAGCTCCACTTTCTTCACTCATTCCACAACATTGCTAAAGCCCATTTTTACACGTAGCATTATTAATTTTTTATTTTCTTTGATCTCTTTCATGGTCCACTGTAACAGGAGTTAATATAGTTAATATAACAGGAGTTTTTAGTTTCCCATATATTGAAATTTAGTCTTTAATGTTTTAAAGGATTTGATTTATCCAATAGTCACTAGACAAATCAATGACACTATTTTAAATACACAGATTTTCCAGGGAACTAAAAAGACTTTGATCTGCCTCTTACCACTGTTTCTGTGTTTCAGATTCCGTTTGAATTTTTGCCTTCACAGATGATACGGGAATGGGATCATTTATCTGGGTTTCTGGGGTTCTGTCTGCCTCTGTTGGGACAGGAACTCCAGCTGTCTGGCTGCTGCTCAGAAAGCCCAGATGGACACCAGTACACAAGCACAGCTCCTGTTCAGTGGCTCTGAGCTAGCAAGAATAGTCTCTGCACACACTGACCATCTGCTCTCATCCTGTGAGTAGAGCTGCAGTGGACAGCCAGGGTAGGCAGCAGGTGTTACAGCTCTGTCCAGGATAGATACAAGGGCCACAGTGCTGCCCAGAGTAAGCTCTTGGACTTACTGTAGGTGAGTCCATGCAAACCAGCAGCCTCTTCAGTTACTTTTTGGCTGTCCAAGAAGCCAAATGGTGCCTATTGGCCATAGGCTGCTAATTTTGTCCAAGTGCCAGCCATATTTTCTCTCTGTAACCTGTTCATCTTCAGAGCATTGTAAAAAGCTATTAAACTACTGCCTTTACACAGAAAGAAAACAATTATGCAGTTAAAAATGAATAGGATTTAGAAAAAGTTTAGGAAAAAAAGTTTCTGCTTCTCCCAGATGCTGTCTCTTTTGCAAGACTCTTGAGTTTAACTCTGTCTTAAAGTTGCTTATTCTCTGTCTCTGGGAATATATGAGTTTGTCTCAGACTCTGAAGGACTGAGAATATGTCAGATGTTCATAAACAGAAGTGATAAAGAAAATAATAATATATTTCCTATTTCCGGTTATATTTCCTCAGCTGCAATTTTCAAAGATATCCATCATTTGATATCACCAGAATGTGGATACACCTCCCAATTTGAGGAAAATGGACATATTATGAAGATATATATACAGTAGATTCATAGTGTAATACAATGCAGAAGTGAGAACATTTGTCAAGTATTTGGCTGCAGTCCTGTTTTTCCTGAAATTTAAAATTATCCCTGTCCCTTCTCTGAAGAAATACTTTCATTCTGTCCCTCTATTCATAGAGATTTTGCTATGTAGAGAGATACTGTCCCTCATGTTAAAAACTGTTTCTCTTGGTGGAAAAAAAAGAAATAGTAAGTAATGAAATCAAGCAAACACAAGCTTCATCATGGTTCCCTAGATCAGGAATTTCTTCTTTGGATCTAATGAACTGACCTTTATATGCTACACTGTTTTTATACATTTTATCATTTTATCTAAGTTACTATATTAAAAAAAAAAAAAAAAAAAAAAAAGAAGAAGGAAACTGAATTCAGGAATCCTTCTTACAACACAAGTGTTCTCAATACTAGGGCACAGCCTGATTCTTCGGGCGTTTATATTTTTAAGTATTGATATTTCAATTATTTGCACAAATATTTAAATATAGGTAGGATATGTTTAAAATGTCAAGCTCAACCAGTACAAAGATTGCAATGTACTCAGTTCAGGATGGGGAATTTTTTTTTGGTTTTGTGTTGAGGTTTTTTATCTTTGTTTTTTTTCCTTCTGAGTATAAGAAATGGATATGATTTCTTAAAGATGTCTTCATATCTCAAGCCAATGTTTTAAATACTTGATAAAAATAGCCTTTTCTCATCCTTCAGTGCCAAGAGAATGAGAGCAGACATAAACATTTAACTGCAGGAGATGGTTCTGGACTAGGAGCTCTGAGAAGTCTTCCAGCTAATCTTGAAACATATTTGAGTAGACTTGAACTGCACTAGGCAAATGATAGCTATATTTTTGTCTCCTTTTTCCTAACTTTTATGTTTTATATGTCCATTTAGACCAGCATAAGGGTCAACATCAACAAATTCTGGATTACCTGCATGATTGATGAAGGCAACACCAACCAGCTTTGGTTGGAAGCCTGAAACAACTCCACTGCTAAATCTCCTAGTTTCCCAGATGTGTCATAAAACTGAAGCAAAAGATAAAGCTGAGATACTTCTTAGCTATAAATGCTGTAATTTCAGGAGAAAAATATATTCTTTACAAGGAGACTAAGGCCTTAAATTGTAAAGGAACACATATTGTATATTTAAGTATGCATGCATGTGTGTATATTTTATAAATAGTGCCAGAGGAACCAGCATGAATCCCTCCCTGACACTTCTTTGAAAAATGCATGCTATTATATATTATATATGTGACATTGCTTATAATGCATATAATATATACTGTGGAATATAATGTATTACACAATTGTTCAACTTTTGTTCAAGAAAGATGACTTCTATATCTCAGAAAACTGGAAAATTGGAAAACTTATTGTGTCCCTTTAAAAATATATTTTCATCACACTTTCATCTGCTGCACTGATTTTTTGAGGAAGAACCTCTCCTTAGCTAATATAATCATTGCATTGATGCAGTGATGGAGTTTTGGGTTCCTCCTCTGGAAAACTGCAATGTTCTATTGATTATAATCCATAAGATCAAACTGCTGTTACTTGCAATTTGGATCTAATTGGGAAGATAGCTGTTCCATTGTTGCAACATTTATTTAAGTCTTAATAAAAAACTACTTTGTGAACCTTGAGATTTTGGAACTAACATCAAGCTAAGGTAACTGCCTGAGGAATGGTACAAATTATATCATTAATAGCATAATTTAAGTGAAAAAAATACAGGGCAGAATGAATAATTTTAGTTGCATCACTTCAAATCTCACTGGCTACATAACAGGAATGTAACTTGACTTAATTCATCAGAATTCATTATAACATGTACATAGATAAGTCAGATTTTTTGACCTTTTCATTTTGTACCTCTCTATATAATATCTAAGAACCTTGTCAGTATAACCCAAAGGGAAATATGTTACAGAATGCAAGTGCTAATACATTTCCAAGAAGTACATAAAATTTTACTTAGCTGCTAAAACACTAAGGAGTTAGTGGTAATAATTTTTTAGAGATGTAAATAGAAAAGGCTGAATAACCAACTCAATTCCATTTAGTTAGAATACTTAATTATTCAACAAAGAAAATACTAGACAAATTTAATGTTAGAGGTGCAGGTAATTGCACTATGATATCCAAAGACTTGAGAGATTATCGATGGCTTCCCGTTCCAAGAACAAAGCACAAAACTACTAATTACTTGAGTCCAGATTCACTATGAGGATGCTACAGTCTTTTAGAAAAACAATTAAAAAATTTACTATCTTGTTTAAACAAAGAGGCATAAATTTTTAAATTGAATTTTTTTTGTAAATTTCACATATTTGGGCTTACACTACTAGGATTATCATAACAAGCAAGAGGAAAATCCATGGAATATTTAAAAATAACTGGTAGCTTACTCATAAATGGAAGACATAATATTTTGAGACTTCCCTATATATATTTTTTCCCTGCAACAAAACCTGAATGCAAACAAATAGAGACATCTCAAACTGTGGGCTTTAGACTCACTGAGTGAACAGTGCTGTCCTTAACATAGCAACAAAAGTTAGAGAAAACAGAACCGGGGAACTATTGCAATTTATCTTCTTTTTACTAGGGTCAGGATTAAATGCACAAGAGATGGTATTTCTTGTTGGAACTCAGATGTTTAGTAATTCTTATCCATATTGCAGTGAGCTCTTACAACATTTCTAGCTAACAATTTAAAAATGGAGACATATCTCTCTCTTTCTACAAGGCCTTTTAAGAGTAAATTGTCTAATTAAGAATGGATGCCTAAATTATTTTTACTTTTAACTCAATAATTAACACCCATGAGCTGCAATGCGGATTTTTTAATCTAATTAAACAAGATCACCTCGACTCGTGAAGGAGAAAAAAAACCTCTGCCCTAAAACCTCCATCTTGCTTTATATATTACTATATTCTAAAACCTTAAATTTTAAGTTTTCCACCATGTGATAGTACACACTTCTATTCAAACTTCACACTCATAACTCCAGTTCAATCATCTAATTTTGGAAGCCTTCTCCACGGCCTCAGGTCAAAAGCAGCATTTCTCTTCTTGGGCATCAGTGCCTGTCAGCACTGAAAGCATAAAATTCTCAGTTTCCAGGGTTCCAACAGGAAGCCTTCTAGAAATTCTCATCTCTTTCCTCACTGTGGTGAGTCTAGATGCCGTAGAATAACTGAAACATTACTGTTTAACAACAGACTCATTAGCATAACATTCAGTTCCCAAATCTCTACCATCTCTCCTATTTTTGACCTTAAGTGAGATGCCTAAACATCGGCTGTTGACCCAAAACTTCTTTCAGACAGTGGGCAGAAAGATCTACCGCTCAGCTCACATCTAGTAGTCTAATTTTCAGATGGAAAAGAGAGTAAGTCAGCCGATTCTTGTGTTTTGTTTCTAAGGCCACTACAATTTAGCAAAATGTTAGTTTTGTAGCAAAATGTCTGAATCATACCAAAGAAATGGAAAGCCTGAGAGGAGACCAATGTGAGTAAAAGAAGGAAATCTCGACAGAGGGGTCAGATTTCATTTGTAAAACATAAATTTTGTAATCACATGAGCTTTATTTTTTTTTAATTTTAAATTTGATAATTATAGAGAAGGTGAAAAATTGAACAAATAGACAAGAAAATCTGAATTAATCTTCACTAATAAATTAAATTATATAATAGAAAGAAAGCAGAACAGCTACATTCCTGAGATAAAAAACAATAGTTACATAAAATGATGTTGTGGATGTTAACCTAGGAAAAAGACAGTATTTAAATTGCTAAGTAGATTACTGAATTTGAAAAGTATGAATGCAAAATAGAGGAAAAGAAAGTACTTGACAGTATTGTGACAGTGACAGACTGAATAATAAAACAAATAGCAGACTTTAACTAAAAAATATTATCACAATTTTTGAAATCAAATATTATAGTATATAAGAACCTGCAATCTCATTTCATGGGAAAAATAAATTACATGTGGGAAAAAAAAAATCATGGTTGAGGTACTTTTTTGCTCTAGTAAACTATATAGGAAGGAAATGCTATTTCAGTAAAAGAAGATGGAACTTGGTTAATTGTGTAAATTATTTTTAAAGGAATTATTAGTTTTGCTTTCAATGTTTATTATTTTTACAGCAAAAAATTGCCTTATTAAAGATCTTGCTGCCAGAAGCAACAAGAAGTAGTAGTTTTAACTGCAGAAGCTACAGAAGAAGAAGCTACAGAAGCAGAAGTTTTAACTTCTCCCCTTGCTGGCCTTACCACATTATAACATGAAGGACTAGAACTTGTTATCTTGATGCTGGTTGGAAATATTAGATATAATTTTTCCTTAATCTCATTGTCATGTTCCTATTATAAAGCACTAATGTGAGGAGGGGAGAGGAAAGGGAGAGGGAGAAGAGAAACTTTCATGAAACTTTTAGATCTTTGGCTCAGTGGTGTGCATGGGGAAGGATCTGGGCTGGGTCGTTTCAGAAACTCTGGGATGAGAACAAGCAAGGAGACTTGGGGCATGAGTATGACAGCTTATGTGACACTTTTGAAAGTCTAATAGATATGTGCACTACCCATGAAATGTTTTGGGGCTAATGAGGCCAACATGTCTGATGAAGAAGAGGTAAAATAAAGGAAAATTGGAAGTTCTCTTGGAACATGTATGCATTTCAATACTGAAAGTTGCCAAATACTGTTAGTAAGTAATGACAAGCATGAGTAAGTAGAATTACTGTAATGGTGTGAAATCCAGACAAGAAAAAAAACTTATTTTCTTTCAAGGTTTGAATTTCAAGCAAATGTGTGGCTGTAGCATGAAAGTTACTGTTTTGTCTACTGTATTTTTATGGTATCCACTGATGTTTTGAGGAATGTTAATTTATATGATTTGTTAAATTAAACATAATTGGGTGGTGGGTTTTTTTTTTTCATAGCAAGAGACTTTAATTAGCATGAAATTGCAATTTACATCTTTAAAGTTTTCTTGTTTGTTTTTCTCATGAGTGACAATTTTAGAAATAGAATTATTTTGCATTTTGGCATTATTTTTTCCAACATAGGCAAAATAATTTAGCTTTCTTCTATTATAAAGAAATATATATTATGGATGATGGTTATATTGGTATATCCGTATATTTAAAAATAATATATATATCTCCAAACTCTTTCAGATTTTAAATAATTAAATAATTACTTTGTGTGCCATTTATGCTTTTGACCAAAGACCGTATTGTTTGCTTGAAAATTGAACTGAACAAGTTTTGACTCTTTTTACTATCACGCTCTGAGAACTGTTCTAAAATAGCAATACAAATGTACTCTGTGATGAATCTGACTGTACAAATATTACCTTATTTAAATATTCACAAAGGAAGACTTGTGTACCTGCAAGACCTTTTGATCTGATTTCTTTTGGAAAAGTATGAATACTTTAAAATATAGTTTGAGGGTGTTCTGACATAATGTATTGAGTCTGCATCACAGGGTTTTGGAAGTGGCGGTGCTACATGGGTGCTTTCTGTGCCAAATTCCAGAAGCTTCTCCCATGTCCAACAGATCCAAAGGCAGCTGGCTCCGACATGAACCTGCTGCCAGCCAGCTCTGAGCCCATCAGCAACACTGGGAATACCTCTGGGATAACAGATTTAAGAGGGGGGAAAAAGGTTTCCCAGTCCTCCTGTGCCACTGATGGGGAGCAGAGAAGAGTAAAGCTAAGCCTGGGAAAAATGGTTGGGGAAGGAAAGTTATTTTAAGATATTTTTTACTTCTCATTATGCTACTCTGATTTGATTGGTAATAAATTAAATTCATTTTCCCCAAGATGAGTCTGTTTTGTTTGTGAAAGTAATTGCTGACTCTTCCTGTTCTTATCTCCGACCAGGAGCTTTTCACTATATTTTCTCTCACCTGTCCAGTGGAGGAGGGGAGGGACAAAGAAGCTTTGATGTGAACTTAGTATCAAACCAGTCAAGCCACCACAGATCTGTGGATGCATTATAAATTTCAATTCATTTGAATTGAAGATTACTAAGTTTTCAATGAAATCAGATCAAGTTTCTCTAAATCTCCATTTCTCAAGTAGCTGATCATAGCTCAGTTTGAACTGAATCTTGCTGTTAGAATTTTTGCTTATTTTTATTCATCCAAAGTTCAAGATGAACTCGTAGCATGCAAAGCTAAGGCAACAGAAATGGCTACATATTCGATAGATATTTCACACTATTTTATACTGAATTATTTTATTTCATTTTAACATGAAAAGTCAAACCATAGCATTGACCATGTTCAGTAATTAATTCTGAGTAACTTTCAATTTTTGCAATATCTTTCTTGAAGAAGAATATTCTGAATACCATCTGTTGGTAATGAAAAAAAATTATAAACACATAACTAACTACTGAACTAAACTGCCCTAAAAAAAAAGTTTGGGTTTTATGACTGTAGAAAGCGTGAAATACTACCCTGGTTTCAACTAGGGTAGAGTTAATTTCTTATCCGTAGCTGCTAAATGTTGGGGGTTTTGATTTTTATTGCAAATTTTGTTGATAACACACTGATATTATGGTTTTTTCTTGCCAAGTCAAATTTATCATAAGTCAAGGACCTCTCATGCTTTGTCAGTGAGGAAGCAGGCAAAAAAACAAACACTGAGAGAGAATAGCTGAGAGAGATGACATGAACTGACCAAAGGGATACTCCACACCGTAGAACATCATGCCCAGTACATGAACTGGGGGAGGTACCCAGAAGGGAGGCTGATCTAGGTTCAGGAAAGGGCTGTCTTCATTCAGTGAATGGTGGGTAATTGGACTGTGAATCACCTGTTTTTTTTCCCTTTTTATTATCATTATTGTTATTATTTACCCTTCCTTCCTTTCTCCCTTCCTCCCTTCCTTCCCTTCCTTTCCCTCTCTTATGGATAAAATGCAGAATTACTGCACAAGACCTGTGTCACCCTATTTATGTGACATAACTTATATGTGTTCATACCCAAAGTAAGCCTGAGAGAAAAAAATTCTTGGATATTGCATAGTCAAGTTTTAAATGTGACACAATATTTAACTTTTAAATTAGATTTTCAGAACTGCTGTCTGGGCATGTCTTACGAGAAATTCTGAAATTTTCCAGTAAAAGGCTGCTCCTGTCTTAAAGGAGGTGTTCTACCTCTGGCAGATAGATGTGCAAATCCAAATTTGGTCTTGCACTCTGGGCATTGAACAGGCCTTACCGAGACAAAATGTGTTACAGATGCTCATGTCAGTGTCAGGTACCTGGACTGGCTTTTTAAAGTTCACAGTTTTAAAGTTTAATATGTAATTCATATAGTCAAACTATTTTTACCCCGTCTTACTCTTAATCACTTCCAGAAAAATCAATATTTTTGCTCTGATTTCAATAGGAGGCACTGGAAAAAAGTAGTAGATCTGTAATAAAAAGCAGTGACATTTTGCTTACAGCTTTATTTATAGCACCTTCAAGCTCACTGAACCATTCACGACCTCATGGACTTGAATATACTCACTGAAAACAAAATTTCAATTTCTCAGCATTAATCTGAGCCCACAGTGTTGGTAAGCAGGTCCCCACATCCTCCACCATAAAAAAATGTACCTTTTTCAACATCAAACTGTTACTTTTGAGAGTAATGTATTTTTGTAATGTGTCATAATAAGCATGTTAGGTCATTAGCACAGATTTTCACAGACCTTAGAGGTTAGCTAGGAAAAACCCTTTTAACAGCAACATTCCAAGATGTGCCAAATATGTCTAGAGTATTCTGCAACAGTGATTTCAGATAAAAGAATTTATTTTGCATACTGCTGGCCTTTTAAGTGTGCATGGTATTTGTGTGTAGACATAGATCTATCTAATTAATAAAATTCTGTATATTTCCCATGCATGGTAGTTTGCACAATGCTTATTTTAAATTCCTGCCTATTTCTACCCACTCTTGTGTCTATTTATGAAATGCATATATTGCTTTGTATGTATGAGGAGAATTACCTGAAAAACTCCTATTTTCAAAGAATGAATAAATATTTTTGTGAAACGAGTATTCATAAACACCCCTGTCTTACTTGCTGAAAATGAAAACAGGTGTTGGGGTAGGCACACAGGGTACCATATCCTTTAATCCTCAAATCTAGAATGTTTTTGCCTTTTTTTCTTTTTTTCTGACAGTAAAGACAATACTGTGATAATCCCAAAGCCTGTGGGTATTTTTCATGCAAAGATTTTTTTAATTCCTCCCTCAAACCTCAGCATGCTTTATGGCTATCCCATAGATGTTACTTATCCTTTTCCATTGATATTTATTTAGTCCATAATAGATTTTGTCTTATAATAGTTATTCTCCGTCTCATCTCCTCTCTCCATATTTATCTTTCACTGCTGTGTTGATAACCTAAGAATGGCAGTTTGTCAGTTTAGTAATTAATTTGAGATTACAGGCTCTTCATGCTCAGTCATGTCATAGAGCCAAACTGTGGCTATATTAAATATTTGGTGGTAGGTTTACAATAACACAGTCTGAGCTGAAGATTGATTGTCTCTCTCAAGTTTTTGTATGTTCTTCTTCTGTAAGTATTACAGTTGCCTCTCTTGTTGTAAGTTGTTTTGCAGGCAGCTGTCAACATATTTTAAAGGCTGCATGTATGATTTTTAGCCAGGCCTATGGACAGAACACTTATACCACCCCACTACAGCCTGTTTAAATAAAAGCTCTTCAAATGTTCCAGGCATCAAAGGTATCTCATGAATAGCTGCACAATTTGTCAAATATAATAAATAATTTGAAAGAGTTTCTTTGTTAGCTTTATAAATACACAAGAAAGTATTTAATGGCAAGTATTTTGTGTTGTTTTAACATCTTATTTACATTTTTATTACTATGTCTTCATATCATTACTGATATTTGAGCTTTAAGGACTTTATTTCCTTTGGAATATGTTATAAATCATAAATTGGTATCTTAGTGGATAAACATGATTTCAGCAGCAGGTGTTTTCGTTTTACCTACATTCATGTAAAACACAAGATACCCACATTGAACCAACAGCTCTATTTTCCAGTACAGAACTGTTTAGTGTCTCAACAGACACAAAAGTGGTATGTGTTGGTATTACTGTCAGTGGATCTATGCATGTATAAGGCCTGAAACTATCAAATGTTATCTTTAAACTCCTTAGCTATAGCCAAGATACCTCTCTTCTCCCTGTCTCTGTGAAACAATCTGTGTGAATTCACACTGAGCCATTTGTGCTGCTGAGGAATTCCCCTTTAGTTCCTCTGTGCTCCATCCATGGATAATGCATGCATAACTTCACAGATGATAATTTCATACGGATAATGCTTCTAACAAAATCTTGACTTGCAGCAGTAGGACATGAGAATTATCAGTATATATAAGTTCTCTGGTATCAGACAATTTCTTAAATTGAGAGCCTATTGTTTTCTCATTATCTGTACTGCAATTCAATATTTACCCATCACTGTGATCAACCTTTTTCTTCAGTGATAAAAAAGGAAAACACTATCATTGTGTGGCCCTGTAATACAGTATTGTCATGTCTAGTAGCATGCTTCATACTGACTTTGCAAAGCTTCTTAGTTTTTTCAGATTTCCTCTGTCTGAACTTTTCTTGACCTGCCTAGGACGGGTCTTCAAAAAAATCAGACAGTGTGCAGCATAGGGCAGTAACTGCAGTAAAGAAAGGATAAGCATAAAACTAGGATAAGGCACAGAGACTAAGAATTGTGCGTGGTTTATTTTTAATTATGCTATGAGCACTGCAGAGAGCTTTTCTCTATAGAAGTATCCTGACTGTGCTATTTTCCTCTCTTATATTTTCTGTAAAAATAGGTCTATACTAGATTGAACTAGATTGTTGAGATATTTGTTGTTATAAAAATAAACATTTTCTCTTGTATATATATACATATATTCATACATATGCTACATATATACATATGTATGTACATGTGCATATAAGGCAAGATAATTTTCTGTCTACATGAGAGATTTTAAATGCAACAATACAAATGCACGAAAGAAATGTACATAAACCATTTTTTTTAGTGAGGTGATTTTGATCAGATTTTTTTGATGCACACATGACAGTACACATAATTTCTGTTACATTTCTATCCTCATATCCAGGGAATATGTTTGAAAATAAAGTTCTGTTCATTAATGCTCCTGCAGTAAAACGTCAGTTTCACAGAAATTTGATGCAGTACTTAAATTTTGTCCAGGATTCTCCATGTGTTTCATATTTCCATATGTTGATTGGCATTCGCGTGCATCTATTTGTCTGTCCCATGAGCATGTATAGGTTAGCAAATTTTCTCTACCTGTGTCATGGGACATAGGTATCTCTGAGATACACTTGTTTAGAATATTCTTTCTCAAATGCCTTATTTTTCACAGATCAAATAGCCTTTCTAGCATGAATTATCATGGCTGGAGTACATTGGTCAGTACACAAAGACCAACCTTCATGACTTTGAGTTCTTGTACATTGTGCTCTTATCTACTTAGCAAAGGTGATTTACCACATCCTTTTCTCACTGCAGGGGACATAAATTCTTACATATTCCTGAAAATACTTGGCTTGAAATATAACAGTATTAGTTTTGTCCTTTTCACAGAGATACTGCATTGTCTACTTATTTGTTAGCACATTCAAATTCTTTTAGCTACTGACATTTCCACTTCTTGATTATAGATGCCTCAGAAACAGGTTTTTTACCAATACCTTAGCATAGAACTGGATCTACAGTGTTCACATATCTCAATATACCAACAAGTGTTCCCTTATTCACTAAAATTCCTATTATTTTGAGCTGTTCTCTGTATACCAAGATATAACTGTCTAGGAAAACTTAATTTTTTTGCAAGTGTTTTTGTGCCAAAAAAATTACATTTGGGACGTGTTGGAGGCGGGGCAGTAGTGTTTCCTATTTATTTTTTCTTTCTTTTTTTTTTTTTTTCCTTCCAGCATTTTTTAAAGGACTCTCCTTATCCCTTTATATTATTATTATAGATATATTGGATCTTAGTGAAATATTGCAACTACGCTGACAGGAATGGGATCAAATTTGTTACCAGATAATCTTACTGTCTTCTCTAATATTCATTTCTTTATCAAGATTCATTTGACAGTTCCTTTAAGTGTAGTGGAAGAATACACTTAAAAATACAATAAATTAAAAGTATCTTCTGGATTACATATAGCGGCACTTAAATGGAAAACCCTGTTCAACAAAATATGTTATCTGATTATATATCCATGGTCTGTTGGTGCACTAAAGAAAATAATCCATTTATTTTCTTTAGCTATATCACAGGTCATAATGTAATAGGTCATATTTCCATCAATTATTTCACTGACTCACAGAGAAAAAAATTGGCTCTGGAGGAATTTACTTACAAGTAACATTCTATTTGCAAGTTAAGACTGACTTTGCAAATATCTGTTTGCAATAGTGGGGTAAGTGGTCAGAATTGTTCAGTGTTCCTTTAAAAAGCTGAAAAATTGGTGAAGACGGTTTAGAAAAACAGGAGCCCAGCCCCTTGCTTATCTTACACCTGGCTCAAGCAGGGCCTAACAACTGAGTGATGTCTGGAGAGAAGAGGATGCCTCTCCACTTGATGTTGTTCCAGTGAGGCCCAGAAGAACATTGTGTCTCTGTACCAGCCAGGAGCCCCTCTCCCTTCACCCTGAAAAAAAACCCTTATTATAAATCTGCTTCATTAAGGAGGTAAGGGTGTGTACAAAACCCACTAATGAAGGTCAGAGAGCCTTTACTGCCTTCTCAGGACATGAAGGAGGACCTGAGTGTTTATTCTATCTCTTTTGTCAGCTATAAATTCTGACAGGACCCTCATTAAGCCCCATTAATATATTAACTTACATATCCCTTGGGATGCAAATGAAGGGGATTTATTTTATGCTACATTCCAATAGCCTTAACACAACAGTAATGTATTAATACAAGAAAGAAGGACTGTTAGAGGCATGCATCTTGCAAACATCATGTGAGTAACATCCTCTAATATTAACACATAGTTAAACTCAACATTGATTTTTATTGTTAAAAGAAAATGTTTGCAATCACTGTCATATGTCATACGAATACCAGATAACATCCTTGATAAATGATACAGAAAAATAAATTCAAATATCATACCTCTTCAGTATGTATATTGTACATACATATATGTGTGTGTCTAAACATATATTTTCTATGTAAGCTCTTTTTTTTCTCATTTGTACAAAATGCCTTGCGTGGAGTCTGAGTCGAAAAAAGAGATTAAGAAATGGTACTGAAACCTATACAAGGTAATAATTTATCAGCCATATTCTTATTTCAGAAATCTGCAACACAAAGCAGTAATTTCAAAAATGGATGGTAAATTTGGCATGCAATAAAATATTTTCTTTCTTTTTCCTCTTTTATTTTTTAGCTACTCTTATGTATATTCTTGTTTAAAATATAGTGATGGCCTATAGGCACGTATTCAGTAGATTTCTGGAACAGAAGCAGAACAAATGGAATAAAAATGGAAATTAACATTGAAAACTGTTCTAATAATATATTTTCAAAAGTCCTATAACACAGGCTGCTAAAATATACAACAATTTTCCAATTACTGCTTTCTGGAAAAGAAACTGCTCCTGCAGCAGTCATGGCTGAACTTTGAGGAAATATGTTATGGTAATAATAACACACTGGACTGGTGAACTCTGCTCCTCTTGATTTATAAAACAGAATCCACTTAAAGTTAAATGAATGTTGCCTTAGCTCCATTTCTGTCTTCTGCTTTGTTAACCAAATGTCAGGTTGATTTTAAAATTCTTCAGTGTTTTAGAGAAGCTTGAATCTCAGTTTCGTAATTGTTTCAGGTGCTTTCTTCATCCTCAATCTCAGTAATGGTAAATTCGATCCAGTTATTTGACATTACTGAACTATAAAGTACTAGAATACAAAAGTCTCAAAATAAGACCTCAAGATCCAAGAAGCCATTATTTGGGACAACTGAAATAGGTACTTTGTTTTCTATCTGTTCTAGAACAAGTTTAACCTCATTTCACTCAGGGCATATACCACATCATACAGTATTTTGTTTACTTCAGGATGAGTATTTTCAAAAAGGCTGTTACTGTGGAATAGGTAATACACCATCATTAGTTATTCCAGGGTAATCTGCTCGTGTCCAAAACCTCACTTAGCTGTTCTACAAATCTAAGTCACATCTATCTACTTATCATTCTAATGTGAGTAAAGTTCTACAGCCTTTGGGACATATTTGAGTACTCTTGTATAATACTTCATTCTTTGAACAAACCCATTGGATTCACTTTAAAGGCTCTCAAAGACTTCAATGAGCTGTGAAATTAAGCTCTACCCTTGTACTCTTTTCAATCTGAATTTCATCATGGACATTTGTACAGCTGTTTTGTTGTATGAATGTTTGTGGAAGAGCTTTTAATTCACCTGAATCCCTGATATTCACAGATGAATGACCATATTCATAATCCCACCATATAAGCATGAAATTACTAGCAGGCTTTGACAAGGCAATGTTGAATGAAGGTTGTGCAGGATAGAGAGTCCTTATGATTAAATTCAGCCTGGAAGTTCCCTACATCCGATTTTTCTACTGTTTTTTTATGTTTGTTTATTTTAGTTTGTTTTGCTTTTATCTAGGTGAGAATCTATCTGTACAGATCTTATCTGTATGCACTGCATATAGCAGAATGTCACGGTTTTGTCCTAACTCTGTTAGTTTACAGTAAATTACAATTTTCACCTTTGGGTTGGAAAAAAAGGTCAACATTTGAACAAATTAAATCTAAAGACTAGAAAATCAAGAAGTAAGGATCAGATTTGGCTGTTGAGGAAATACCTTATTTCAGTACAGCATTATGATTTTCAGGGAGCACAGTTCTGATTTTTTGGTGATTCACCATAACAATGATGCGTTTAAGGCCACAGACTGGCACTGCAGCACAGTGATATTCACCACACCAGGTGAGTGTCCTGCTGGGTCCTAGTCAGAAGCTATGCAGAGAGGGCCAGGGATTTATACTTTCAAGAAATATTGGAGTAAAACCTAGTAACTCTAGCAATAGAAAAATTCATGAGAGGGAAGAGAAAAGAGAAAAGATAGTAATGACACATGAAAAGAAAGGGAATAATTAATAATTGCTTGCGCAATAGCGCCGCTACTCCTTCTTCAGCACCCGTTACTTACAAATATTCTTTGCAAAGCCTGCTTGTATTTTGTAGTCTGGAAGGATGGTGAGGTACTGGATTACAGAAAGATAATTGTACCATGTGAATAAATGGCAGCACATACGAGGTGACCCAGCATGACAAGATAATAAATCCTCTCAGTCTGTCTTAATGCATATTAGAAATCCTTCAAGCCATTACGGCTAATGAGAAAATAATTACGGCTCACAACTGGTCCATAAGGAAGATGAACAGGGAGGAAAAAAAAAAGGGAGCTCCTGCAATAAATACATACTTTGATCAGCTCAGAAGTGCAGTGCTAGTTGAATGACTTGTCTGTACTGGTTTGAGCTGAGGTAGAGTTATTTTTCTTTGCAGCGGCTGGTATGGGGCTATGTTTTGGATTTGTGCTGAATATAAAGGGATTATAACACAGAGATGTTTTTGTTATTGTTGACAAGATCCTACACAGAGTAAAGGCCTTTTCTGGTTTTTGTACTGCCATACTGGAGAGGAGCCTGGGGTTGCATGGGTGGCTGGGAGGAGACAGAGCCAGGACAGGTGACCCCAACTAACCAAAGGGATGTTCCAGATCATAGGACATCACGCTCAGTATACAAACTGGGGAGAAGAAGGAGGAAGAGGAGTATCTTTGGATTGTTTGTTTTCCCAAGTCACCACTACATGTGATAGGTCCCGACTCTCCTGGACATGGCTGAACACCTGCCTGCCCATGGGAAAGAGTGAATTAATCCCTTGCTTTGCTTGTGCACACAGATTTAGCTTTCCCTATTAAACTGTCTTTCATTTAATCCACAGGTTTATTAGCTTTTCCTCTTCCCCTTCTCTTCCCAATCTACTGATGCGGGATGCAGCTGAGTGGTACATGGTTACTGGTTAGAGTTAAACCACGACACTGTCCCAGTAAAATCCAGTACTTCCTGGTGATGAACAAAAGAAAATATAAGATACAAGCATTTTCACTTGAAAGTCATCTTAAAGTTGGTTTCAGTAGACAGAAAAAGCAAGTTTTGACTCTTCCAGATATACCTTACTCATTATAATTTTTACCATATTTGCCTGAACAGAGGATAGGTTCAAGTATAAAGATTGATGAAAAAGGTACATAAGTTGGTTTCAGAAAATTTTTGCCTCATTAGAGCCAAAGTCCCTCAGCCACAAACTGTAAAGCTTTTTAGAGCAAGGTCAGAAGGGATGATATTAATCCTGACAGAAGTGGATGATTCTTATAGCAATGTTTAGAAATGCATTTTCTTATGGGAAATTGATGATCTTCTAGACCTTCACAGTCTATAAAAAAGTTTGAATATGAGCAGAATATATTTTCTTACACTATTTGTGGATCATGGTACCTTTTTATTTGTCATTTTCAGATTCAGTAACACAATTTTTTCCATCATCTGATATATCACACGTATTTGTAAATTTATTATAATGGTACTAAACCACTAGGTAACCAGTGTCCCTTTTTTTTTGAGAAAGTCAGCATATTTGAAAACATTAGAGTCAACATGGTTTATTTATATATTAAGCTTTTTCATATAGTTTATGAAAACTATGACAAACTATGAATGAGAATATTTAGTCTGGTATTAAATAGAACATTGGAGATCTTTGTCCTGGATATTCAGTTTATTAATATTATAGTGATGTTGATGATCAATATTTTTCCCACTGCAGTATTAAAATACATTTTTTTAACACTTGAAAAACCAATTGTAAACTGAAGGAGTATGGTCTGAAATTATGTTTGTTGCACATACAGTCCTTGCAGTCTGAGAACCCAAATTGTCATCACATTAAATCACATTGAATTATTTGTGGCCTTTCTTTCCTAAATGCAGATTTGAAGGGGTGATCTTTGAATATCTATATTGATAGGTATAACAAATATACCCAAATATTATATTTGAAGACATTTTTTACAAACATTAAATTTAATTAGATGATCTTAGAACACTGAGAGATAATACACGCATGTCATTTGTACTGAAATATTGGCTGGCTTTTCACAGCAGCATGTGTGGCTACAGTAGGTATTAGCAACACTACCAGCCTGACACCTGCACTGAGCAACAAACTCGCCCTAATATAATTTAATAAGATGTCTTTTGTTATTAAACCAAGAATTGTATGTTGTCAGCTGAGGTGGAAAATGGGTCTCAGAGGTTTTTCTCCCTTATTTCATCTGTGGTTATTTTTAGGGGGCTTTAATATTTAAAAGCCTATTACTAATTTCAGCATTGCCCATAGAAACCTGCTTTGTAGTTCTATTGCCAAATTATCCCTTGAAGGCAAGTGCTGTAAATAATTTCTCAGTTCTGTTCCTAGACACTTGCCAAGGTCATTATCTGGCTTTCCCACAGTCCTTGCATTCTGAATTTGATTGTGAGTGGTAACTAAGAAACAGTTATGAGATGCAATCACAAGCTGTGACAGTCTTATCAAAAGCTGAAGATGGTCCCCGAGCACTCTGATGAAGCCAGTGGCTCAGCTGCTCTTGCTTCTTTAATACTTCATTTATCTTTCAAATTGGTCAACGAGCACAGCACCAAGAGCAAACATAAACCAGGCACTATGAAGCAGGCATGACAGCCAGAGAGAAAGGAGGCTCCAGCTAACGAGTTGTATGGAGCTGATTATAGAATTCCAACACTTAGTTTCTAATCAGCAATAATTTTTTCTTGTATACTTATACTTTGTTTCATCTCTCACGATGTCAAAAATCTGACATATCTTTTAAAAATGTAGATAATTATTTCCTGACAAGTTTCTCTTGAGTTGAGCTGACGAGGCCTTCTATGGACAGATTGGAACAGCTTCACACTCACAAGGCCTGATCCACATGGAGAATTTCAACCACCCTGAAATCTGTTGGACAAACAACATAAGAGGGCATAAAAAATCCATGAGGTTCTTGAAATTCATTGATGAGAACTTCTTTCTCCAAGAGATACAGGAACCAACAAGGAGAGGTGTTGTGCTGGACCTTGTTTACACAACGAAAGGAGGCCTGGCGGGGAATTGGAAGCTCAAGGGCAATCTTGGCAGTAGCGACCATGAGATGGTGGAGTTCAAGATCCTTGGATTGGTAAGGAGAGTAGCAAGCTTCTTATACTGGATTTCAGAAGAGCAGATGTTGGCCTCTTCAGACATTTGCTTGGTAGAGTATCATGGGACCCAAGAAAACTGGTTAATATTAAAGTATTGTTTCCTTCAAGCTGAAGATTGGTACATCCCAAAGAAGCAAGCAAAGGGGGTAAAGGACTTGTATGAATGAGCAAGAAATTTCTGGCTAAATTGAAACAGAAAAGTTTACTGACTGTAAGAAAAGGGGCAGACAACTTGGGAGGAATGTAGGAACATTGTCAGAGTAAGCAAGGATACAACGAGGAAGGCTAAGGTCATTTTGGAATCAAATGTGGATATCATGAACAAGGAGGGATTCTTCAAGTAGCAAAGGAAAGACTAGGGAAAATGTGGTCCAACTGCTGGATGAGGCTGGTACCTTGTTGATGAATAGAGCAAAAGCAGAGCTACTGAATGCCTTCTATGATTCATTCTTTTATTCCTAAGGCCAGCCCTTAGGAATCTCAGCCTCTAGAGGCAAGAGAGAATGTCTGGAGAAAGGAAGATTTTTCTCTTGGTCAAAACAGATCAGATGAGAGTTCATTTAGACAGATCCATGGGCTTCAATGGGAAACATTTAGGAGTGCTGAGGGAGACAGCAGATGTTATTGGTAAGCCACTCTCTGTCATCTTTGATAGACTGTGAAAAATGGGAGAGGTGCCTGAGGACTGGAAGAAAGCTAATGTTACTCCATTCTTAAAGAAGATGAAGAAGGATAACCCAGAAAATAGCATGCCAGTCAGATTCATCTCCATCCCTGGAAAAGTGATGGAACAACCCATTCTGGATGAGATCTTTAAGCCTGTAGAGCAAAAGAAGGTTATCAGGTAGTTCACATGAATTCACTAAGGAGAAGTCATGCTTGACTGCTCTGATAAACTTCAATGATGGAATGGCTGGCAGGATAGATGACTGGAGAGCAGTAGATGTTGTCTATCTTGACTTCAGCAATGCTTTTGACGCTGTTTCCCATGCTGAGAGGTAAACTCAGGGATTGTGTTAGTTGAGTGAGCAGTGATGTAGATTGAGAATTGAATGGCAGAGCTCAGAGGGCTGTGATCAGTGGCACAAGGTATAGTTGGATGTCTGTAGGTAATTCTGATTTCCAGGGGTCAGTGTTGGGTTTGGTCTTATTCAATTAATTCACCAATGGCTTGAATGAAGGGGTAGACTGTACTTTCAGCAACGATGATACAAACTGTGAGGAGGATCTTGTAAACCAGAAGGCTGTGCTGACATTCAGCAATATCTGGACAAGCTGAAGACTAGGGCAGAGAGGAGGAACATACTGAAGTTAAGACAAATACCTAGGAAGTAATAACCTCATCCGCCAGTAGAGGTTAGGTCTTGACCTGTTGTAAAACAGCTTGGAGGAGAAGGAGGAGGAGGAGGAGGAGGATGTGGGAATCCTGGTGATCAAAAAGTTAACCATGAGCCACCAATGTGACCTTATTGCAAAAAATGGCCAGTGGTATCCTGGACTGCCTTAGGAGGAGTGCAGCCAACAGGTCTGAGGGAGGTGGTGAAGCCATTTCTGGAATCCTGTGTCAATTTCTGGGCTCCCCAGTTCATGAAAGACAAGGTGGGTGCAGCAGAGGGCTACAAAGATCATTAGAAGGCTGGAGCACCTCACTTATGAGGAAAGCTAGGCTTGTTTGCCCAGAGAAGAGATGACTGAGAGGGGATCTTACCAGTGCATACAAATATCTTAAAAGCAGGTGTCAAGGAAATGTTTATAGTGGCACCCAGAAACAGGATAAGGGGCAACAGGCACAAATAGAAACACAGGAAGTTCCATCTGAATATGAGGAAAACACTTTAAGAGTGACTGACCACCAGAATAGGCTCCCCAGAGATGGTGTGGAGTCTCCTTCCTTTGAGATGTTCCAAACCCACATGGATGTGATCCTGTGCAACCTGTTCCAGATGAGCTTGTTTTAGCAGAGGGATTGGACTAGATGAATTCCAGGCATGCTTTCCAACTCCAACCATTCTGTGAATCTCTGAGGCATGAGTTTCAAGATCAAAATGATTGTGGTATAAAGCTTGGTTTTTTTTATATACCCTTATGGTGAAAAAGCACACCAAAACTGTAGTATAAAGGCAGCTCATTTTTCAAAGCCATACATTTACCTGCCATAAATGTAGGACAAAACCATGTAATGTGGCTTTGCTAAGTCAGACACCTAGTTATACTCTGAAAAGGAGCCATAAGTGTGAATGTGCAGTTCAGATTCTTAAATTTAGGAACCACATAAAGAGATAAAACTGCAGTTATTCAAGTTTGCTTATTAAGTATATAGCAGAGTCTTTAGCAGGTCCCAGCTTTCAGCACCACGTCCTGATATCCTTCAACCTCTCTGACTTTCAGTAATACTGTTTTTTTAACTCTGGGTATTTAGCCTCTACAGATTGACAAGGCGAAAATTAAAATGCTTTCCAAGCTCCTGACATTTAGGGTGAAATATGGTCCCAGCAGAAAGAAAAGAATGTTTACACTGTTTGAAATCTTCATTTCAAGGAGAGGCACAAGGGAAAAAATAAAAGGTGGAAAAATCAAGAAGAAAAAAGAAAAGAAGATAGGGAAGGGAGGAAGGGAGGGAGGAAGGGAGGGAGGAAGGGAGGGAGGGATGAAGGAAGGGATGAAGGAAGGGAGGGAGGGAGGGAGGGAGGGAGGGAGGAAGGAAGGAAGGAAGGAAGGAAGGAAGGAAGGAAGGAAGGAAG
>JAOTQZ010000001.1:22512123-22524142 GCA_026546895.1 Pogonocichla stellata
GGGAGGGAGGGAGGGAGGGAGGAAGGAAGGAAGGAAGGAAGGAAGGAAGGAAGGAAGGAAGGAAGGAAGGAAGGAAGAAGTCAGTCTTCTGACTTAAAACTTCAAAGCTGACAAGAAATACATGACAATTTTTTATTTCTTTTAGTGCTTAAATTATGTATGTAGTATTTTAGTCATAGGCTACTTTGCATTCAAAAGCTACATCTCTAAAATTAAATTAGACCCAAACCATATTCCTAGGAGCTGGAACTTGTTTGTACATATTGTTAAATTATTAAGGTAGGATTTCATATAGGTTTTTTGTATCAAGTAGTAGTGAGTAGGTTTCTAAACAACTTATAGTCACAACTATAGGTGTGCCATAATAGAGGAAGCTTGCCACTTCTGAATAAGCATTTCACATACAACCATTTTCTTTTAGAAGATGAGAGAGTGTAATTGCATTTCTAAATAATAATTTTAGCATCTTTTTAACTTGTTTTGATAGATAAAAGAACGTAGTATTATGAAAAAAACAAATTCAATTTCATTGTGTAAAATAAACATTCTGTAGAATAGAATTATATTCAATCCTAATTAATAGTGGGGGTTTTTTTTGAGAATTTAATTTAAAAAAAAATTAAACCATGCAAACCAATACCAGAATCACATCAGCATAAGTTTTTAATTACATTCACTCATCACTCAGATCAGGGCTGCACAGCAATTACTTCTGTTTCAAGAACCATTTTTGTTTAACAGGTGTGGATTATTCATTTTGTACTTTTAACCAGCTATTTAACCAAAAATAATTTATACAAGGAAAGAAAAATATTTTGTACCTCTGTGCTTCTAGCTGCATTATGTTGTCCCTAATTAAAATTATTTCATTAAAACTTTATCCAAGCAGTTTCATAATACAGTTGGATAATTAGTTGTTTATGAGTTTAAATTATCACATTTTCCACATGATATCTCTTACATACTATAAACATATACATTATAAATATATATAGCATATTTATCATTTGAGTATCCATATAGAAAACATACATTCAATATAGTTCAGAGTTTAGGTTATTTGTTTCTTTCTCTTTTTATTATTTTCATTTATTTTCTTTTACTCTCTTTTTTAAAAATTTAAAATACTTTTATTCACTGAAAAAATACAATTTTAAACCACTTGAATTAATAAATTCACAAAATATTTCTCTCTATAAACAAGCAATGAATAAAAAATAAGAACTGAAAAAATGCAAAAAAAATTTAATTGAGTCAATTTTAATTTAGAAAGGAGAATCAGAAATGGTCCACACATACACAAGGGAATCTTTCCTGTTCCAATACAACACTGAACTCTACCTTAACTAACATTCCCCTATGAATTTTTGTCCATTTTTACCAATTCAGATGTTCCCCCATCACACACACACACACACACACACACGCAAAAGCCACAGGCGAAAAAAATGGAAAGCAAACAATCAACAAACAAATCATACACACCTTTGATAATTAATTCTACAGCTGCAAATAAAGAAAGCTGTGTGGTTGTATGCTGTGTATGCTGTATTTTAATTTGATTTATCACTCAGGGTTTCATTGTCCTTGCACCCCTTCTAGTTAGTAAGCACTGATGAAATCATATTACAAAAAGGAGCAAACAGTAATGGGGATTTTCTATTATCAGTTAGAAATCTCGTGAATCAGACTAGGTCTAGCCTTTAAAGATTTTCCAGAGTGGTTGTGACAGCTAGGATTGTTTAAAAAAAAAAATTGTACTCCTAATTTAGAGCAGCTACTGTCTACAATTAGTACCAGCTCCAAGTCCATAACTTTGATGTAAGTTATACTGACATGAACTATTTTGCAGTCACATACTCAATTATCTTGCCTTCAGCTTACCAAAAACCCCCACCTCTCTTGGCTGACAGACAGGAGCAGCCTTTCTCCAAACAGGCTTAGCTGGCATAACTAAATGTGAAATACCTAACTTTTCATAGAGCCATAGAATCCTTCAGTTTGGAAAAGACCTCTAAGGTCATTGAGTCCAACTATTAACCCAGCACCTCCATGTTAACCTCTAAACAATGTCCCCAAGCACCACATGAATGTGCCTTTTGAACACTTACAGGGATGATGAAGCCACCCTTTCCCTTGATAATGTAATCAAATGCCAGATGTCCATTTGTTTCAGTGAGCAATTTGTTCCTACTATCCAATCTAAACCTCCTCTGGTGCAACTTGACACCATTTTTTCTGGTTGTATCACTTGTTACTTGGGAAAAAAAGACTGACCTCCTCTTGTTGCAACCTCCTTTCAGGCAGCTGTAGAGTCAAAAGTTCCCCCTGAGCCTTTAGCCTTGTCTCCAGGCTAAAAAACCCCAGCCCCCTCAGTCACTCCTTACAGGATTTATGCCCCAGACCCTTCACTAGCCCTGTTGCCCTTCTCTGGACATGCCTCAGCACCTCAGTGTCTTTTTGGGAGTGAGGGACCCAAAACTGAATACAGTACTCTAAGTGTGACCTCAGCAGTGCTGGCTACAGATGAACAATCACTGCCCTCGCCCTCCTGGCCACACTATTTCTGACACAAGCCAGAATACCACTGGCCTTCTTGGCCGCCTGGGCACACAGCTGGCTCATGCTCATGTTCAGACTGCTGTTGACCAACACTTCCAGATCTTTTTCTCCTGGGCAGCTTTCCAGCCACAGATGAACAAAAAATGTGAGTCCAACATGTTCCATCTCTTACTTTCAGTTGGAAATAACAGAGAGTGATGGTCATAAAGAACCCTCTGTGAGCCAATACTTTTTCAAAACTTTGGGATTCAAACTTGCATGTGTCCATTGCATTGATTTTATAGAAACTCAGTGTATTTAATTTTTGTATTTTTTAGAAAGTTCAAGAGACACCCTTTATTTTAGCAATTTTCAGGCATTAATTGACATTAGACTGTTCTCTCAGTAAGCTTAAAGCAATGTCTATAGTAAGAAGAAGCTCAAATAATTTTTGACTCAAGTAATTATAGTATTATTTTAAATGCTCACTAAATTTCCTACAGGATATCAGGCTGTAAGCTGAATATTGTACAGCAAAGACTTGCCTATATACTAGAGGAAACTTTTATCATTCATTTCGTATTGACTCACTAAAGCATATCATATGCCAAAGTAGATTTTTAGAAAACTACAGAAACAACCCTGTATGTGTGAGAGAACCTTGTCACATTTCAACTGAATCATTCTACCTATTTCACAGAAAAATTTCACCTCTCTATATTTTTCTCAACAGTGGCATGTGACATAATACATTCATTACTCACAGAAATTATTGAAATGGTGTCCTCTCAAAAACTGAGCTTTCTACTACTCCTTTTTTGTATGGAAAAGAAGGGAAAGTTAATTTTTCCTCAGTTTTAATTTTGGGGTTAGGGGAAGGTGCTTTTGAATAATTATCTTTGTTATCCTCCTAAATTCTATTAACATTTTTGATCATCATAATTTTTCCCTAAAAATTATTATGTTTCTTTCAATGACTATTTTTGTTTTTTGCAATAAAAAAAATACATAAAATTGACAGACTGTGTGTGTTTCTTCATGACCTGGGCTCTCACCTTACTATTAGTGTGCAGTTTGAGTCTTTAACTTCATTCAGCATTGTTCAGCAAACATTCAGGCATCTTAGTGGTTGTATCAGAATGAAAGAATTAATGCTTCTTCAGCTTTACAGACTACAATATATCACTGAAATACCTCTTTCCTAAGCTGTGCTAGTTCTTGTGCTGTCCCACAGTAGTTAGCCAATAATGCCTTAAAGTCATTAACGTTGAACAAGATTAATGGTCTGTTTTCACTGAGGATTTACTTCATGAGGAATTCTTTCTGATATGCTGCACATTTAAACAATTTCTCCTTTCTCCCGGATCCATGCTAGGGAATCCCATGTCCCATTTTAATATCTGTATCCAAACCCTGTCTGAATGGTAACTTTATTCAATGCTCTAAATTCAAAGCTGCTGAAAGAATAGCCTGCTTTTGCTACCCTTTAATAGCATGAAAATAGTGCCTTCAAAAATCTCTCACCTAGCATTAGTATAACCAGAAAACTGATTCAATGCATGTATCAAATTTTGCCCTGAAGCAAGAAATAACTATGATTTGGGAATTTGCAAAAGCACTATAGAAGAATATGACACTTCATATCAGATGCCAGAGAAATTTATGACTAATTTCAACATCAACATGACTGGACATCACTCTAAGAACAAGAAAAAAGCTTCAGTGGATCTATGAAAAGGAGTAAAATCAGAAATACATAGACTTCTGTCTTAGGAGCAGCCCAGCTTGCCCTGAACAGCTCAATTGATGCAAATGCCTCTATGGAGTGTGCTATTACCCTTATGTCAAAACCAGCACATTCAATGCAAAACTGCATAAGCATTCTTACCTATTATTCAGCCACAAAAATTATTATAGACAGCATGACCCACATCACAGATCATTTTCTGCACACCTAATAGGCACAAAGAATAAATATGATACTACTCAATATTTACATAGAAAAGAAATATTCTATCATGCTAAAGAGTTATAAGGCTTTCAGCACTAACTCTGAGAAGTTTTAGCAGAAAAAATTCTGATACGTATTGAATGACACTAACAAGATCTCTCTCCACAGAAAAATGGCAACTCGGTCAGAGATCTTTTTCTTCTTACATTTTTCATGAGTAATAAGACTGGCTTTTCATTTCTTAGAAATGCAAATATACTATGAAATTTCTGAGCAAGGGAAGTCCACCTGCATTCATTCTTAGACACTCTATATCGATTTTCAGATACATGATACAGAAGGAGCTCTCTTTTACACCAAGAAGTTTTTCACAGTAAGGTCTAAGTAAACCACTGCCTCTTCTAGTCTGGGATAAAGTCATTACCTAACAACAGTACCGTCCACCATCACCCCACTTCTTCAATAGCAGAATAAAATACAATAACAAGGAGACAATTTAAACAAGCATGAAGATTCAAGTAGGTCACTATGTATTCCCTAGGAATATTAGTAAACTGTGATCTAACAGAAGTAAAATTTGCTTTCTAAAGGGAAGAAACGAAAGAATTTAATTTCTGAGGAAGTTCATTGAATTTATTACCAATCAAGTCACAGTAGAATAAGTAATCAAAAAATTCTTAGAACACCTTCCCCCCCTGCCTCCCTTCTTCCTCAACTCATCCTTACTCCCAAATTCTTTACCTTCCCCTCTCCACCCAGCACAGCAGGGAGATGGGGAATGGGGCCTGCAGTCAGCTCCTTCCCCTTCATGGGGAGGACTCCTCACAGTCTTCCGCTGCTCCAGTGTGGGCTTCCCAAGAGTTCACATCCTCCCATCTATCGCTATCTGTCACTACCATATTTCCACATATTTATATATTAAGACAGTAAAATAAAAATTAAAATATCACAATCTTTGTGATTATCCTGCAGAATGATTTACAATTTAGATTTAAACAAAGAAAAAAAATACGCTCTTACTTTTTATGCTAAAAACTGATCAGTCAATTATTTAGTATTAAATAAAACTCATATTTTAAATATTGCTTATTCTGCCTGATAGGTGACTCCTGGGTGAAAAACTGGCTGAAGGGCAGAGGTCAAAGTTGTATTGAACAGGTCTACATCTGGCTGGAACCAGCCAGCAGTGGTGTTCAAGGTTTGATTTTAGAGACAGTTTTGGTTAGTATTTCTATCAGCAGTCTGGATGCAGGAGTGGAGTACACCATTAGAAAATTTACATCAAACTGAGAGGTGCCATATAGATGGGATCACTGAACAATGATTAATGGGATAACATAGAGGAAGTATGAGTGCCAAATTCTGGACCTGGGATGGAATAATGCAGGATACAAGTAGAACTGGGAGAGGGGCAGATGGAGAGCCACCCTGCAAAAAGGGATCTGGAAGCGCTGATCAATAGGACCAGCAGGCTCAGCAGGAGCCAGCAGGGAGCCTGGAGTGCAAACCCCATCCTGGGATGCACCAAGCACAGCATCACCAGCCAGTCAGAAGATGTGATTATCTTACTGCATTCAGCATTCCTGCTGCCTCACGTTGTATGCTCTGTAAGTTCTGGGCCACACAATTTAACAAGGAGGTGAATGTCCTAAAATGCATCCAGAGGAGGGCAACAAAGCCGGTGAAGAGGCTGGTATGTCCTAGGAAGACTGATGACTCTGAGTGTGTAGTTTGGAGGAAATGAGGCTGAGGTATGACCTCATTGCTATCTACAGCTTCCTGGGAAAGGGAAATGGAGTGGGAGTACTGAGCTCTTCAGCCTGGGATCCAGTGACAGGATGCGTGGGAGTGGCTCAAAGCTGAATCACGGGAGGTTTAGACTGGACTTTAGGAAGCATTTCTTCACGAAGAGGATGGTCAAACCCTGAAACAACCTTCTTAGAGAGCTATTCAGTGGCCCAGGAGGGGGATAAAATATTAGTCCAAGGGCCAATACAGGATAACATATGCATAGACAAGCATATACAAAAATATAGACAAATAATCCTTATATCCTCAACAAATGGGCTTAAAATGTTTTCCAAAATTGCAACCCTGATTTTAAACTTACACAAATATTTGTTTACATAAACAGGAGGTTTAGCTGTATCTAAATGTGATTTCAAGTCTATGAGCTTTTCTTCACCAAATGATATGATGTGTAAATAAAGGAGGAATATATTTAGTTTGAAGGAAAGCTATACAAATTCAAGAATGGCTTTTGCCAGAGCAATTTATAGGTGAGGAAACTAAGTTTTTAACTTGGTTGCACTTTGTCAACCAATTTTCATCTGATTCCATAAAGAGAAAGAATGAGTTTTTAAAAATTACTGTGTTTTCTTAAATCTGCATTAGATCTGCTTCAGCTAGTAGTCCTCAGGGAGAAAAATAAGGAGTTTACACATCACTAATTAAGAAGTTTCACTAGCAGCAAATGTAAATATATTTCAGATAAAAATCACTTTAAATGTCACTTGGAAATATTTAAATCAAATCTCTCATTTCTTATTATCTTTTTTTTCCCCCCTGGCATTTTCATTTATGATCTCCAGAACTGACTGAGATTCCTACCTGGATATTCCGCAACAGTGAGTGAAACACTTTGCTGTAAAATGAGTAGGACTTCCATCAATCACAAGTCAATGCATTACCTTATCTTCACAGAGACTTGCTGTGCAATTCCTCAGCAGCCAGGAAAAAACTTACCCAAGTGTGCTGCTTATGCACTCACACACACCCTCCCCTGATAACCAGCTAGACAAAAGCTATATTTGTAACACAAACCTTTATTTTACCCTTATACTGAAATTATGATGCTAAAGCCATAGCTTACTGCAGGGTAATTATGAAGTCAGGTTGAGAGATGACTGATAATAAACTTATTTCAGACTATTAGGGCTTGTATACAAGTCTGGATCATTGTAGTATTTCAAAAAGTTGTTTATAGAAAATTTTATCAAGTTATCTACATAATTTCAAAACAGTGGACAGCATAATTTTGGCAGTATTATTTTCTACTGAATTTTAAGATACTAGTGGCATTATAAAGCAATGAAGAACGGTAGCATTAATATCTACTTCTATGAAAATAGATTCATAGTATGCTGTAGTGAGTTACTCAAAACATTATTGTATGCCATTTCTAGCTGTGCCCAAAAAATGTTACTCTCTCTTTAAGACCCAACACGGCCAGTTCCAGTGTTGTGGGCCAGTCTGGAGGTGGCAGTCTCTTTAAAAGTTTGGGACACTCAAGCTAATTTCCTCTTTTCCCTGGTAGTGTTTGCTGAAGGCGGAGGCTCTGCTTTGGTTGGTTGTTTTTTTCCTGGCTTACAACAGCAGCCAATTGGGAGAACTGCATTTCACATTCAAAAACTGTTTTGGAATGAACTTTGCAAAACCTATCAGCTTTGGGTTCAAGTGGCTTGGGGGTTTTTTGTTTCATTATTTACTCATTTTAATTGGTCACTTGTATGTTGAGACAAGTGATATGGACCCACATTTCATGGAATGTAGGCCAAAATGAAAAGACTGATGGAAAAACCCCAACAAACCTATAAAACCATTATTGTTGGAAAAGACATCTAATAATATTGAGTCCAGGCATTAGCTTATCAGGGAGGTTTAGATTGGATACTAGGAAAAATTTCTTCACTGAAAGGGTGGTCAAACATTGGAACACTCTGCCCAGGGAAGTGGTGGAATCACTGTCCCTGGGAGAATTCAAAAAATGTGTGGATATAGTGCTTAAGGACATGGTTTAGTGATGGCCTTGGCAGTGTTAGCAGTGTTAGGCTGCAGGTTGAGTTCAATGATCTGAGAGGTCTTTTTCACCGGAAAAAAAAGGAAAAAAATACACATTATACCTTCATAGAAAAGTAAATCTGTTTTGATGACAAAATATCTGTAGAAAAAAATGGAGCAGTACATTCCAAGAAATCAAGTTATTTAGCATGATTTCAGTTTTCTAAAGATGATACACTGCACACGAAAATATCATGGTACTGGCTATAAAGATCACTGTCTGTTGGCAGTTCCTAAACTGGGCACAGAAGAGGCAGGTTACTTAGAGATTTGGGTTACTGGAGATTTGGGATGTTAACAGTATTTGGAAGATGAAAAGCATGAGCTGCTTTGTCAAATGGCAGCAGACTAAGTGTGTATACCAATAGAAAAGGAAGGTCTTCAATGGCTGTGTCAAAATTAATATTCACTGAAAGAGACAGGAGTTGTGGGCTAAAATGTTATCTAATTGTGTATGCAAGGGCTGTATCAAATTGTATTTGCACAGTCAGGAAGATTGAGAATGCTGTCATCCTTAGTTCTGAAATCTCTAACTTTCGAACTTTGACATTCTTTTAACATAATTTTTCAATATAGTGTGTAATGTATAATGCATATATGCAGAAAAGGCAGTTCTGGCAGTAACATGTTCTCATTTTATCTGTTGCTAGCTATTTCTTTTCTCAGAAAACTAATCAAACCCAAAAGCATTTCATAATTTGCATCAGAAGGGAATTGACTTTGTTCTATCAGTCTTAATTCTTTCTGTTTTTTATTATTAAAAAGTTATCTGTGCCAGCTAATTTGACTTTGACTTGCATTTATATACTACATTCTTATATTTGATTGTCTGAAAGGAAATCAAGTACATAAAAAGATTCAATCAATCTCTGTCTATTCTGCTCTCACAGGTATGGTAAAACAGGATGCTTTCAAAAGATCTTTTTCTCTTACAAAGATGATGGGGACCAAACTGCATTAAAATAATAAAAATCCCCTGACTACTAGAAGCAACAATCAGAATTGGCATTCAATTTATATTCCACCAGAACATTTTAGCATGCCATCTTATTTCAGCAAGCAGATGGTGCAGCGTTTAGTTCTCAGCTGTTGGGAATGTTGATGGACTCATCATATTTGGCACAGTTTGTGTGTACTTTTTAAATAATAACACTTTTCAGTAACAGACAGAAGTTGCACAATTCAGCTATGCACCCAATGCTCAGTACAGGGCAATGCATTATGTGAAGTTAGTGTTTTATTGACTTCAGCTAGTAACTTCAGTTTTCTGATAGTCTGAGAGACTGTGTGTCAAAAAGCATTAGTCATTTCATGTATTTAATTTACCCGACCTTTTTCTAAGAATAAATGCCTGAGATAACTTGTTTTTTCTTTTTAATATATAAGGCATGTAGATTGTCCAGGCACTTTGACAAATTTGCCTTGTTTAAGGGAATCTTGGAAGATTTATATAAATACCAGTAAGAAAATATTGGAGCTGCCAAAAAATGCTCTTCTGTAATTTAAAAGTAAGTTACAAAAGAATTAATTTGGTTTCAATAACGTAACTGTTGAGACACTGAATCCAAATTTTTCCTTTCTCTGCTAGGTATTTCTTTGACATCTCAGACTCATACCTTTTATTAAAAATAAATAATTATTATAGCAGTGAAAGTACAGTAACTCACTTCCACTTGGAAAGCCTTCTCAATGATATATATATATATATTCATATATATATATGAAATATGTATATATGTATATATTCTGCTTTCCCCAAAATACAAAATGTCTGAAAAAAAGTAATATAAAAGAGATTCCAATCACTCGTTCAGAAAGAGTCATAGCTAAAGTCTGTTTTAAAAATTATTTGCTGATTTTGCATAGATTTTTGCCAAGACAAACCATTGTTTAGACAGTGAAATATAAAATATAAAATAGTACTAGACAAAAGAAGAATAAAGTAAGATTATGTTACTACTTCATAATGTTTTATAATCCAAAAGTTCAAAAAGAGATGGTGTAGCACACCAAAAATATCCAAATTGTTCTAAATGAAGGGTCATTTCTGAAAGGAGTAACTATCAATTTATTGGAAGTGTAACTCTGAAAGTTCTTTTTCAACCAGTTCAGTCTCTGTTGTTCATATTATGTCATCACATGGCAATTTATATAGGTAATTTTAAAGCTATGTTCATGTGACTATATTATAAATGTGTTCCCATTACACAGAAAATTAAATTGTCTTTACAGAACAGAATAGGCCAAATATTAACCCTTCAATATGGAACCCTTCGATATGTATTAAGATAAGCTCTGAAGCACTCAGATTACTCATATTTCCTAAACTGAGAAATTTATTGCACAAAATGACTGTGTTGTTTGGAAAAAAAACAAAACAGAAGGCCCACAGCAAAACAAAATAACAAAATAATAACAGCTACATCACTTTTTCAGGAGATGATTCACCTCTTAATTAACACAGTTAAATTTCTACCCAAAACATATTTTTTTTCTGAAACCAGAAGGACTTTTTTTTGAGAAAGATCATTGGCAGGTTAAAGCTAAATAGACTATAAAAGAGAAGATCTGTGAGCAGAAGCAGAGGAGAAAGATGATGAGAAAAGCAGAAAGATGAGAAAAAAGTCTTCCAGTGACAAGATGACACAAAACTTTACACCAAATTTAAAAATGAGAGAAAAAAATGTTCTCTCTGACTGGATACACTGCTAGATAGGCCTCCAAACATTTGTAAATCAAGACTTCTTGCTGAATTCACTATGCAGTTTAAACTCATACTGATTTCAGGAAAAGTGCATGCAGCTGAATTACAGCTTCGGAATTAGTCAACCAATAATTCAGAGATACAAATCACTAAATAAAATTAAATATGATGATTGTATGGGTTATGGTTTTAGCATTTGAACTTAAAATAAATTTCCATGGCAAATTTCCTATCACTCCAAACAATTTCTTAGCAATAGCACTAAAAAAATCCCAAACATCTGGACCTTGTCCTTTTGAGGATTTCATTACAAGTCTTCAGAGGATGCATTGACTCTGAGATAGCAAAACAATGTCTTCAGGTTTTAAGAATACCCAATAAAATGGTATTATGAGTTAAGATAAAAATACTGAAAGAAACTCAGTGTTAGTCTTTCATTGTTTTGTTTATCTTATCAAGATGAATGTATCAATCTCTATAGGAAGCAAAAAAGAAAACTAATAAATTTTTAAATTTTTTTTTTTCCCCCTCATGCTTTTCCAGTCCCAAATTGACATTGTTGTTTTTGGAGGGTTTTTGCGAGTTTGGTTTTTTTTTTGTTTGTTTTGGTTTGGTTTGTTGTTGGTTTTTTGCTTTGTTTCTTTTTTGCTAAGGCTTCTCCAGTGGGATTCAGCAAGCAGCTCAATTTCAGTATGCTCTTACCTTAGAGATTATGAACACTATACAATTCAGTATGACTAAAGATGCTTCAAAGTAAATGCTGTTAATGATCCATTTTTCACAGCATTAAATGCTTTTGAATATGGAGTTCATTTTGTGTGACAATGTAAAGAAATTAAGAATATACTTTTGTTGGTAATGTAATATGCAGAAGTTCTTCATGGCCACTTTATATGGCCATCCTGATGAAACACTAATCTTAGAAAATTAGGATTTTAGTTACCTTGCTGAAAACAATTAAAAGTTAGAAGGGAGTAGTTATC
>JAOTQZ010000001.1:22524242-22580896 GCA_026546895.1 Pogonocichla stellata
GCTGTTATTATGAATATGTATTTGTTTGATTCCTTTGCTAATAAATAGACTTTGTGATCACCTGTGATTTTGCAGTGTGTATTAGAGGATTACCTCACGCTGCTGCCCAGTGCTGAATAAACATTCACTTTCTAACTTTAAACTGTTAGAGAGTCTTTTGTCCGTCACAGTTGGGTATCAGTATTAGACCAATACTCATATTTTGGTAATTCACTGTCAATATATATTCAATTTATTCTGTTATTAATAACTGTATATCTGAAAACATGATCTCATGAAATCTTCTTGAATAATTTGTTAATTGTGTATATTGTTTATATTAATGTGCTCCTCTTCAGTATGTGTTGAATGGACAAATGGTCCAAAGAATAATTCATGTACAAATTCCACTACTTGATACTACAGTTTACATTTTAGCTGGTGTAGTTGAAAGACTGTGCTTTTCCTCACTCACTATTTGTTTTAACATTCTTTTTTGGGAATTAATATTCCAGTTTCCCTCCAAGAACTTCTTTCCTAAGAATAATTTCTTATGTTTCTCAATGTTACTTTCTTTCCATGATGAAGCATACAACATGAAGAACAATGAAATGTTGCACAGCTGTATCAAAATCTTTAAATTCAGCAAATTTTTCTAAGCACTTTCTTATTGCGGTATTTGGGGCGTATTACTTCTTTGTATTAAAGTTAGAATAGCTGGAAAGGTTAGAATCCAAGTATGATTGAAGTAGTCCTATGTACATTTGTACTGATTCATAGCTGTGTATTTTATATCTTGGCAGAATAAAATTAGATTAAAATTAATTACTGCACATTATATTTCTTAATACTTATCTCATATTTCTGTTCTTGCATATCATTATATGCTCTTCCTATAGGTGCATTACAGAAAATATGTCTCAAGATGTTTATGTATTTCCTTTGTCACTGAAATCTTATCAAATATATGTCTCTATGCTAAAAAAAAAACCCTGGACCTGAAACTATCAAGTAATATTAAGGGCAGCAAGAAAGCATGAAGAGATACATCATACTACAATTTTGTCTTTCAGAGCACATTATATTGACTATATACTGAAGAATAGAACTGAATTTTCTTAAATCCAAAATAGCTTGTAAATTTCTCTTCAGAAAAATATTTATGCATATATCAAAGAAAATGCATTGAAAAAAACCCAGAAATTATGTATAAGGAGGTTAGAGTTATGTATATGTATATGTATATGTATATGTGTATGTATATGTATATGTACACTTAGAAATTCTCTTTTGATAATTTCTTCAAGTTATCGTCCAATTCGCATTTAGTTCAAGAAAGAATTGGAAAGCAAAGCATCAGAAACAAGCAGATGGTTTATATTCTCAGAAAACATGACTTCTTCAATTGGAAAGAGATTCCTTTCTCCAGTAGTTCTCACAACACTGTGGGTGCTGTACTCCTGCTACAAAAGTTTCCACTACCACCTAAGGTATCCAAAGAAAAGTCTCTAACTTTAAAAGATTGTTTATTAAAAAGCAATGCCAATGAACAAAATATTCCCCACTAGGTGAAAATCAGTTACTTATTGGATATTGCATAATACTGTATATTATTATATGAAAAATATAGCTGCATATATATGTTCAATATATGATGCATATGATAACTTCATTTAAAACAGGAGCTGTGTAAGGTCATTTTAGTGCTCCAGTTGTGATTAAGAAAGAATGGTAGACATATGTAAAATGCATTACTGTGATTAATGCAGGCTAAAATATTTTACCCATTCTTACCACAACTTTCCAATTAGTAACAAAATTCTCATTGATCTTACTTTTAAATTGATCAAGAATGCCATAAAAAACCAGCCATGTTATAATTTTGCCTACAATACTTCAAAGATATTATTCAGAATATTCAGAATATAAGAAATACCTCAATACCACAGGACTAGATTTTCTGTTAACTTCTCTTGCCATTTTACAGGACCGTAAGATAATGCAGAGGGGAAGGGTCCTCTGAAGGTTTTTGTTCCACAAGCCAGCCTTGTGCACAAAATAGAGTCAGCACTAAATAAGCGCCAGAATCCTCAGGCCTTTTATAGTTGGGCCTTGAATACCTCTATGGATGAGGACTTCACAAACCTCTCTGGCAAACATTATACATGCTTAACTACTTTCACCATTGTGGTGATTCCAGCCGAGGTCGAGTTCAGGATTCCATCCAACCTTACCTTGGACACTCCAGGAAAGGGGCGCCCATAACTTCTCTGGGAAACCCGTTCCAGTGCCTTGCCACTCTCACAGTGAAGAATTTCTCCTTAACATCTAATCTAAACCTCTCTACTTTTAGTTTAAAATTGTTCCCTCTTGTCCTCTTGCTATCTGCCTGTGTGTAAAATCACTATTCCTCTTCTTTATAAACTTGTTTTAGTACTGAAATGTCGAAATGTTGGAGCCTTCTCTTCTCCAGGCTGAACAACACCAACTCTCAGCCTGTTTTCATAGGAGAGGTGCTTGAGCTCTCTGATCAATTTGTAGCCTTCCTCTAGGCTGGCTCTAATAGGTCTCACGTCTTTATTCTGTTGGTGACCCCACAGCTGGACACCGTATGCCAGGTGTGATCTCACAGCAGTGGAGCAGCGGGGCAGAATCATCTCCCTCACGCTGCTGCCCATGCTGCTTTGGATGCAGCCCAGGATACAATTGGTTTTCTGGGCTCCAAGTGCACATTGCCAGCTCATGTCCAGCTTTTCATCCACCAGAATCCTCAAGTCCTTCTCTGTAGGGCTTCTCTCAATGAATTCTTCTCACAGTCTGTGCTTTTGTCTGGCACTGCCCTAACTCATGTTAGGGCTGTGGAACCCATAGCATTCTCATGCCAGAACCAAGTCCCCACTACTCCAGCTCTCAGGTGTTGGAACCCAGAAGCCTGGGAGTTTTTGAACTTTCTGTGTTTTCTGACACTGATCTCCAGGGGAACACTGCTTTGACTTGAGGCCTTGGAGAAGGCTTCTGAATCTGAGTGATGGAGCTAGAGTCACAGGTGTGTAGCTAGAATGGAAGTGTGTAATTTCACATGGTGAAGGGTTTTGAATTTGGGATTTTTAGAATGTAGTAATAGGTATGGGACAAGATGGAAGTTATTGGGGGTTGTCTCTTTCCTTCTTCTTCCTTCTTCTTCCTAGTTTCAGGGAGTAGTTTTTGGTTGGATAGTTAGTGTTGCACTGCAGGTCACAGAAGTTTGGTTATTGGGTCAAAAGTATAAATAATATAGGTGTTAGCTCTTGATTTGACTGTTTAGCTTTAAAACACCTTGTAACTAGCTAGATTGGCCTCCATTTTGCTCGCTTTTATCTGGTAGCTAGAAGTGTTGCAGAACTCTCTGTACTTTAGATAAGATTTAATAAACAACCAAGTCCAAACACGAGAAATTCATCTCCTTCATGTTTTTAATCCTGACTGAGTGAAGACAGAACAAGATGAAAACAAGCCACTAATTAGGTTGTGCAGCTAACCCATTTACACTCAGGAAAAGCTGAAATGATAAGCCAAACAGCTTTGAAACAAGTGAAAGACTGGCTGATGAAAGCAGATGCAGGCATTAATGCAGTCCAGGTCTGTTCATGGAAAATATTTTAATAGTAGGTTATATGATAAAAGTCCATTATGCCTATATTGAGAATCCATCTACCTCTCAGTACTGTTTGGAACTGGGGCAGGGATATGAAGTAGCCTCTGCTCTCACATCCACTTTCCCACATGCTAAGTTCCTATTTTGTAAGTTGTTGGAACAGAACAAAGTCTTTCATGTGTGCAAAGACAAAGAAAGTGCTAAACAAGTAAAACCAGAAGAAATTATGAAGATGTGTGATCACTTAAATCTTGCAGAATAAGGGAAGAAAACAGGTGGGGGAAAAGTAATTTATTTGTAGATCACCTGGAAATTACAAGTCTTTGGGGGTTTTGAGGGTTTTCTTGGGGGTTTCTTTTGTTTTCTTTTTTTTTGTTGTTGGTTTTTTTTGTTGTTGTTGGGTTTCTTTTAGTTTTTTGTTTGTTTGTTGATTTGGTTTTTGAGTTTTTTGGAGGGAAGTAGATGAAATTTGATTGGTTGGAGTTTTTAAAGGTACAAATCGTTTATTCCTATTTTGTTTGTTTGTTTGTTGGTTTTTTTGAGGGAGGTGGAGAAAATTTGATTGGTTGGTTGGTTTGTTGGTTGGAGTTTTTTAAGGTACAAATTGTTTATTCCTATTTTGTCTATGATCAGTTATTCATATGACATCCATGGGGTTTTTCTTACATTCTCACTGGAACTACTCAGATTACCCAATTCAAGCTTTTAAATCAAGAGGCAGGACAGAATATTTTCCTAGCATTAAGATGGAGGTTATCTCATTTAACAGTCCATAGAGGTTGAAAGTGATTGTATTTTTGGATTTTTTCCCCCAGTTTTATGAACCATAATTTAGATCCTAAGGTGCATTGCAGTTTTCATACCCACATATTCTTCTAGCTTGACATGACGAGTGCTGACAATATGACATTTTGGATATTCATCTATCTTATTTCAGTGATCTGCAATGTGCGTGGAAATCATAAATGCCTGCTCTGTTCATTTACAAATTTTTCAGGCAGTGTTGTTCAGCCCAGTCTTATTTAATTATTACTCTGAGTTTCATCACAAACCCCATATCTTGAAGCACATATAGTGAAACAAAAATGCCGAATTTTTTCTTTACATTTGGTGTAATGCATATGGAATAGTAATTATGTTAATTAGAAGTATAATTCAACTAGTAAATATTGCCATAATTATAATTGGCAGTACATTTTTGGTATAATTTGACCAATACAGATATTCCAGTCTACCAAATATATTTTGTGTTCAGTTTTATTCAGGAAAAAAACAGATAGGCAGGAGATTCAATGAGGTGAGGGATGAAAATGATAGGCTTTTTATATGGTCTGAAGTAAAATTGTTGAAAAATTATCATGCATTGTTGACATATAATAAATTACATTACATGATAGTCAGGAAAAAAGTACTAAATAAAAAGGTCAAAATAAAATAAATAGGGTCACACCTCGGTCTCCTCTTCTTCAGGCTGAATAAACCAAGTGACATTGTTTTGACATTTCATCTAAATGAGAATGCAAACACCTATTCTCCTAAGTAAACAGTACTTTTAGTCTGAAAACCAGAACAAGTTGGTCTCAATCACTGCATTTGGTCTGCTAGAATGAATGTGACCTCTTCTGTTGTTACATTAATAAAGTTCTTTTCTCTAGAGTAACCCTTTGGGATGTACCAGTGTAATCTCTTGTCTTTTGGCATTCTTTCCATGTCAAAGAGCAATTGTTATGTGAGGACTTTTTTTTAACCTCTTTTTTCCTGTGAGAATGAACTATTCAGAGCTGTTAGTTCATCAAGAAAAAAATTGGAACATAGGAAATGGACCAGCTCCAAGGTCAATATCTGAATTAATATGAACATAAGCTATTTCAGGGAAGGTATAGTAACAATTTGGACAGAGAATGACAATGCTTTACAATTTGAAAGGAAATGATGAAAAACAAAAAAGAAAAAAAAAGGAAGAACAAATCCAAGAAAGAGAATGGGAACAGAATTTCATTGTTGTGCAAATATGCTGCTTCAACAGTGATAAACTCTAGTGTTGGGACCTGAGATCAGTGCTACAAGTCTCTCATGCCAAAAGAACAAAGTGAAGTAGCAGGCCAAAATCAGCACAAGCTTGAAAACCTTTCTGATGTTAGTTTTAAGAAGCTTTGCCAAGGAATCTCTTGCATCACTTACAATATTGTCAAATGGTCTGACTTCAGTCAGAATTGATCTGCATAATAAATAATTGTTTCTTGACAGGCTAATGATACCTCCTTAAATTAAAAATATTTACAAATTTCACTTATAAATTCTTGCGTGTTAATTTCAAAATTAAAATGAAATTTTAACAAAATTGTAGGAAAAATGAGCATATTCAATACCATTGTGTGTCTATCCATTTTTGTATATGTGCTTGTGATAGACTGTAGACAATTCAAACTGTATTTCAAAGGCAATTGAGTCCCTATAATATTATTAAAAATTTGTGGCATCTTGAGTCTCAGATTTGTGCCTTCACTGAGGAAGAACCCAGAGGAAATGCAATTTATGCATTTTTTTTCTGGCTTTGTCAAAAGGATAGCTTATTTTCCTGGCCAGACAAATGCGTATAACTCTCGCCAAATTGTATCATCTGTTGTCTTTCCTTTGGTGGAGAGAATTTCTGGTGACAGCAGAGAGCAGAAGGGAGAATTAGTGTTACCCTTGCTATGAGAAAAGGGTGACAGGTAGCAAACCAGGCAAAGCTGAAAGTCATCTGCTTCTCCTTGCTGTGCTGCTAATGAAAGAAATTATTTCACTGAAATCTTATGAGCACAGAAACATTTTAGAAATGTTTATGGGATTCATGTCTGTTTGCATTAATCTCATCTTTATGTTAGAACAATAACATTTCAGTGCCCTTTAAAAGTACTAACCTTTATAATTCAAAATTCCCTCTTAAAATAATCACACACATTATTAGATCTCTATTAAGAGATATTTTGAAATTAAAATTTAACTATAGTCCTATTTCCCCTTCCTGTAGGCTTGTGGTTGATAAAGAGGGGTAGGGCTACATGGAAGGAGAAAAACTGTACTGTCTGTTGTGCCATTGCCTATCATGCATGAATCACGAATTTTCAAACTGATTTTTAAAAAAGTCCCTCCAAAAGAAAATTTAAAAAAATATCACCATATCTCCCATTGTCCAGTGTGTTGAAATCTTTTACCTAGAAAACTCTGCTGCGGCATACAAAGATTAAATTCAAAGACAGAATTTAATAATTCATGTCAGATCATTATGCTTTCTTTCAGTCCTTTCTCCAATGAATAAAAGCCTTCTCTGTGGTCTGCACCATTCATAGCTAGTGAAAAATCTTTCTGATCCCTATATCCTGGCTGTTTTATGAAGAGAGAAAGACTTTTGTTTAGCTTCTAATGACAAACGACTGTCAAAACTAATACATATAATACTGTGAAACACTATAATTTCAACACCATGGACATTTTATTACTTAAAATCAGTAGAAATGTGGCCGATCACTATTTAAGATATCTAGATCAAATATGGATTGCACACATTCATATAGTATTGTTGATTTATATCAGGTAAGTGTCAAAATCACTCCCACCTTAGCTAATTAACCTTTTGTGAATTTCTTGTAAATTGTTTTCCTGAAATTGCAATGGTGACAAATATCTGATGTTGTTTTCACTCTATTCCCCCAAGAAATTGAAATGAACTTTTGTTTTGCAGTGAAAATCTCATTTTGCTTCATAGATCCTTGTTACCCTGCACATGTTCAGTTCCCAAGAGAATGTTTTGATACAGAAATATAACAATTCATATAAAAAAAAAGCACTGCTTTTTCAGACTTCAAAGAAGCCTGAGCTTAGTTGTGGAGGGAATTCTTTTCAGTATTATTGCTTCATAAAATATATTGATTTCAGAGCTCCAATCTGTTCCAAAGAGAATACTTCATGGGATCTTGTTCAGCTTCTGTCCTCCCAATGCCACTGGCAGAATGTGTTACATTTGTTCACAGTACTCACTGAGGGAAAGAAAGAAAAAGGAAATACGCAGCTATTAACATTTAGTGCAACTGCAGTTCACTCACTAACAAAGGAGAAACAACGAACAGCGAATGGAGAACCAGCAAACATAAGGTGACTTATAAATGGGATCTAAACAGACATAGGATAACCAAAATCAAAGCTGAGATTGCTGAGGAAAGCTCCCTCAAAATATGAAGATCATACCTGCTGGAAAAATATGTTGAGGGATCAAATTAGGATATAGTAAAGCAGGGCTCCGGCTAGCAAGATGAGAGTAAAATATACCATCATCTCAACTTAACCTGCTTCATGATCTTTTTTGTTTCTTTGTTTCTTTGAGGAATATCCTCAGTGTCTAAAATAGAGAAGCCTACATCAAAATTTCTCCTTTGTGTTTGTGCTCAACAGACACCTATCAGGTATTAATCTGACCTGTTTTAGACAACTATGTCAGGGTAGGAAGAATGAAGCTTTCAAAGTACTTTTCTTTCTTAATTTTTCAGAAAAATATCCTAGCAGAAGCAGCTCTGATGTAAGTATGCATATCCAATGAGATGAATTTCCTATCCCAAGGAACATTCAGCTTTCCTATTCTGCTGTTCCTCACTTGCATATTACTCTAACCAGCAACTAGACCCAGGTAAAGGTGATTTTAATATACCAGAATACAAAGATGCTTTAAATAACTATTTCAGTATAGTACATCTTACTGCTTTACAGTTCTGAGGACAGGCATTTGACATTACTACTACTGGCTACTATTTTTCTTTTTCTCTCAAATACTTAGGACATTATAAATTTTGAAATGACACCTTTGGTCACTCAGAGTCTTTCTAAGGTGAAAAGACAGGGAAAATTTTTGCTTATTTGAATAATGTCTTAAATACTGCAGCAAACTTGCAACTAAATAAACTTTCCATGGTTGTTAGGGCTTTCTTCTGATGGTTAGGGAGGGGAGGAAGACTTTGTCCTTTTTTTACTTTTTCATCTCATTATTAGTACAGCTAAACAAGGACTGTTGGAGACAGATGAACTGAACAGATCTGTCAGCTCGCTGCCTACAAGAAATGCTAAACTTCTTTTCTATTTAATTGTTACTTTAGGTAACAATTTTCAAGTGTTCAAAATATCTCACTTTAAACTCAGTCAAATCTGCAAACACTTCACAGATTTCATATGGAAAATGAATTTATGTCTTCAGAGAATCTTCCTTTCTGGTTCAGTCTGATTATAACAGCACTACTGCTGTCCTAAAAATCTACCTTTAGAAATTTCACAAAGAAGAGATGTATTTTTTCAAGCAGCATTTTGAAACTGTTTCATTATGTCTATCCAGAATTCCAAACTCGGTGCTCTTTGTGGGTTGCATCAGATTGGAATTCTGGAAGGTGTTAGGAACCAAGAGTAACTGAATATCAAGTTTACAGTGTCTTCTCAGGAAAAGATTTTAGTCATGAGGAAAGAATTGCATAAGCACATCATGACAACAAGCTCATGCATTCAGTAAGAACAACTCATTTCACCAATGATAGTATCAGACTGCTGAAGGAAAAATGGTCAAATATGTATCTCATTAAAAGAAAACTTGATTAGTACTGGACCCAGAATTTAGTGAAAATAATGAACTTCTTAATTGCAAAGGCATTTGGTTCTGAAAAAATATATAAAAATGTACTTGAAAATGAGGTGCAAGCTGACTATAAATAGCTTTTACTTTCTGCCCGATAGTATTATCTTCTTATGCAACAATATTTCTTTTACAAAAATGTATTTAGTCATCACCTAAAACTGCAACTAATGCTATTATCACATTGTATAATAAGCATCAACTATTCTTTCAAATAATTTAAATAATGTAGGAGATCAAGAGATACAAAGGAAAGTACACATCTTTCTATGCAGAGCCTGTCTCAATATGGGTGCAGGAGAGTGAAGTTCATTCCAGCACTGAATGCTATGAGCATCATGGGTACACTTTGAAAGAAAAGGAAGAATAGTATTAAGTATGAAGCTAATGAACAATCTGTCCTCCTCGCAACACATAAAAATGCCATCCTTTGAGGTATCACTTCACTATTTTTTTATGATTTTTGTGGTCTGAAAATAACTGATTGTACAAAAGAAAAAAAAAGAGGGAAACAAAAAGAAAGATAGACTTCTTTATCCAGAAAGACAAAAACAAAGAGTCATACTGACAAGGACTGCAAAACATACATTCTTACATCTGTAAATATGATACAATTCCTTTTTGTCGTGTATTTTTATTCCTACAACTGTACCACAAGGAAGGGATTTTCTGATCCTTCCAACAATCTGACAGTGATGAGACTATCGAGACTATAAACATCAGAGTCTGTTTGTAGGCCATAGGGAAGCTTAATAAGCTGTCTGACAGGAAATCATTTAAACAAACCCATGCTTTTTTCTAAACATATGCAATATATATAAGTAGCATAAAAAGACTCCAAGTACAGTTGCTTCCAAAACAACTGTATTCTTTAATGCAATAGAAAATTTTACCTATTTCAATTAACAGTTTTGTTTGTTTTTTTGTTTATCTGTGTCATTTTATATTATGCTAGGAAATTTAATTTTTAAACAGTTAACCATTTGTGGAAATATTTAATGAAGTCCAGCATTTCATCATGCCCACAGATTGCTTTGTTTCATATCATATGCATATATCTTGAAAATACATTTTTCTCCCTGAGAGCTTATGATCAAATATGAAACAAGGTATAAATTGTAATGACAGGCAGCTAGATGGTATAGCTCACTAGGAAACCCTCCTACATGAATCTCTCATGGGCAATTATGCACTTACTTTAAGACTTTGCACTTCTTTAATTTCCTTCAGTACATCTATAGTTAAAAAGAAGGCTGATTATCCTCTGTTTAATCTTATAAGAAAATAGAAAAGCTTGAGAGAATTCTACAGAAAAAAGAAATGCATTGAGCATTCCTGCAACTTCATTTTTGTTTCAATAATTGAATTTAAAAAAACATTTTCAAAAAAGCAAGAGTAACTTTTATATCATCTTTTGTATTATTGCTTGTTGTCCATTAGAGAAGCAGTAACAAACTATTTTAAATATGCTCTTTGTTGAATATCGTATTACCTGACAAGGTACTGCGTTTTGAAACCATTAGCCTAAACTTTCAGAATGGAATTGCCTAACAGACCTACAAACAATGACATGAAACAAAGACAGAAACGTGACAGACAATTCAAAAACTTATCTGGGTGACCAAATAACTTACATCAACATATCAAAGAAATTACAAGACTAGTATCTATGTGTTGTTCTTCAGGCTTCCTATGGGTGTCATATATACTGCATGGAGGGTTTTATTGAAATGCATGTTAAATAACCATATTATCCACAAGTTATGCTGCTCAGTCAAACTCCTGATGTCAGCTCAAATGACTGCCCATACAACTCTTGACCCCAATCACTTATTGGGTGCCTGGAAGTGATGCAGATTTTATAGGAAAATGAGATATGAATATTTCAAGAACTTTTTAAGAAATATATCAGTATTTTGTTTTCACCTCTCAGATTTTAAAAGCAATTTTGTGAAACTGTGATTTACAGATGGGACAGGAAAAGATTTAACCTTTTAGTAGAGAACTAATAAATCATATAAACATAATGTTCCAATTCATTATGGCATCTTGACATGAGGGTAGAAAATTTAAAATTTTTCAAAGCTGTATTATTATTATTAGCAGAGACAATTTTATAGTCACCAGTCACTTCAAACTCTTCTACCTAAAATTACAATTGCAAAGGAGCAAAATAAAAGAAATCAAAGGAAACATTTTGCAAGTGGGATTGCAAAGTCACTGTAATTGAAATCCAGTCTGGATATTTATGTCAAAGATAGGTTTACTGTGAATCCAACCTCTATTGCTCAGATCTTCTGAAGAACAGAGTATCCCAGGTGTCTGATTGGATTTTATTCTATCCATGCCCTGTGGGCAATGAAACACAGACTTTAAGCTGTCCTCAAATAATAGCTTAGAATACATTTGCACTGTACAATTGTACAGCACTTAAAATTCTGTCACGCCACTGATACTGCTTTGCTTGGCTTTATCCTGAAGGGAATTTTATGTACAAAATCAATGTTTTGAGATGAGTGAAGATAAGACCAACCATCTTGAAAGAGGAAAGGCTTTTGTTAATAAGTCAATATTATCAAAGTCAATATTAAAAAAAAAGAAAGGAAAAAGAAAGCATTCCTAAAGTTTAGTATATAAAGAATAAACTTCTCTTTATGAAATTAATATGAAAAATAATACTGAAGGTAGTAAATGCTAAACAAATGGTGAAAGTGTACTAGAGTAGGAGGGGTTGTATTGTTTTTTAAATAGTGAAATTATAGTTCTGACTGAAAACTAAATACTATAAAGGAAGCAATATACTGATGCACTTGAGATTTTTCTTTTATGTAAATTTTTATAAGACTGGAATCCAAGTGCAAAGAGAATGAAACACATAGTTTAGCTCTAACTAGTATTCCAAATAACAAAAAAAGCCCTCAAGTGTCAAATTTATTGGAGACTTAGGCTCAGGTATTCTTGGAAATAATTAATAGGTATTAATGTTACAGTTACCATGATCCACTTTCTCAGAAATTTGGATTTGGAAAACAAATATATGAAGGCAACGAAGATCATCATAATATTAATGAGGAAATTTATCCTTTTGTTGCAGAGTAGCACCTGTTACAAATTTGCTGTTCATTCACTCTGAAGAATTTAGAAATAGAATTCATGTAGATGAAAACGTCAGTAAAAGATAACTGAGCGGTGTAAACATTTCAGAGTACATCTGTAGTTAAAATGTCATTATAAAAAAGATTTTTTACTGTGTTAACCTTCTCAGTGAGCTATAAGTAAATTGGCCTAGAGAGGAACAACAATTCTGCTTGGCTATATACAATGCTATAGTTAATTTATATTTATCTCAAAATTATCTATCTCCACAATAACAGTGATCAGAACACAGAGACTTCTGCAGGTCAGACCCTGCCTTGCAAACAGCTGGATTGCAACAACTGCTCTCTGCATACACATCTCATTATGTGCAAACATATAACCGTCCTATTCAGAAACCGACTGCAGTTTTTGAGATGTAAATCTAAGAACAGTGGTGATGGACAAGATCAGATCCTGGAGAAATGATTGTTGCTGAACTTGTATAATATGGGGAAAATGGTTCTGTAGTGTATGATATGTAGGGATTGTAATTTATATCACTTTATTTAGTTTCATTGTGTTAATGCATGAATCCATGGTGTTGCTAATGGATGTCACTTAAAAATTTCTCCGGGTTTATAGATATTCAAATATATGAACTCAACTAAAAAAATTCTCTCAGAAGCATAGCAACATATTAGTTGAGAAAACCAATTTTTCAAGTATTAATATTGGGATCTAATCCCAGTTCACTGAAGATTTATAAACTGAGATTTAACCTCCAGGCTTAAAATTCTTTAAAGCCTGAGTAAGCAAGATGTGTCATTTATTAAAAAAACCCCAACAAAACTAACTCAGAGTTCTGGCTTAAGCACATGAAGAGAACTATCAGAGAAAAGTTATGGGTTTTTATATATATTAATTGTCAAATGGTAAACGAACTACATGTTTTGGTAACATGACCTGAAATGAACAGCGAAGCAAAAACCTCACCAAAATAGTGGATGGGTTAACACTTACTCCAAATTCTTTCCTTCAAAGAAAGCTATATCATGTTATCCACGTATTCTCTTAGTCTGCCAGTTTAGGAAAATGTCAGAAGTTTAAACTCCATAAAACATTTTCACTATCATTATGACCTTCCCTATCTATGGAATTGGAGAAGAAGTACAAGATAACAACACGGTAAGAGTAATATTTAAATCATCAGGAGAATAGATTAGGCTCATAGAATTTTCTATTCCCATTACAGACATTGTCATACAAATGTAGAATTCAATGCCTCATATATTTTAGCAATCACAATTGTAAAATGTTCATTTGTGACCTTCTCAATGTTTGTTCTCTGATTTATTAGCACCTTCTATAGTTCTCTGCCCAGAGTGCTCATAATGTGTAAGGGAAATGCCAAAATGCTCAGCATACACACATTTAACACTTTTTAAAAGTTTATATGTTATAAAAAATTTATAGCAGAAGGCAACTTCTAAGTGGACAACATCAAACAAATAACTGAATAAAATAAGAAATATTTCATCAGAAATGGTCCCATATATGCACTTTTGTTTACAAAGGCTAGAAACTAGAAATTAACTCCAAGAAGAAAAAAACCTGATAATTTTTTGACTTTTTTTTCTTTTTAAACTGTATTAGTATTTGCCTAAAATTCATTTTAATATAATGATAATTTGATAGATTACTACATTGCTCACTAATGCATATTATAGCCTAGCTATTGAAATCTACTAATGACTTAAGAACTAGAAACACATTTCTCTTTCCATGTCAAACTACAAAGAATTTGCGAGTGAAATTAAACAAAAATTCATAGTGATTGCTTCCTCATCATTATGTCTTGAAAGTAAATAGCAAATGGATACTAAGTCACCAAGAGTAATTTAGGTGGAAAACAAGAGTTGCACTGGATTCTTTGAATATTTCAGGACATAATTTTAATATATTTAAATTAAAATAATTTTCATAGCACAGCTTCATGCAAGTAATATGGAAATAAAATATCTTGTTAATACAATTTTTTAACAAAATAATGCAGAGAAAATGATGCAAATTAGTCAAAGTTCCTGATGAACCTATCTATGTTGGAGGAGAAAATGGATGAGTTTAAAATATCATAGCAGTCACAAATTTTAAAATCTCAAAAGCTGAATAATAAAGTATAAATTATTTTCTATGTGAGGATGACAACATCACAACTATTCTTTTGATGGATAATCTTTTTCTGTGTTGACTGTGTTGTGTCTAAATGTTAGACTTAATGGTCAAAATTATTAGGTTTTTATTGAATTTCTTATGATAGATGGTATCCAGCCAAATTGCTTTCCTGATGTCATTAAGGTCACAGAAAAACAGATAAATATTACTAAATATGTACTGTATAAGGCTTTTAGTTTTACATGTAAACCTATTATACCTAAATTTATAAGAAAAAAATTAAACAATATGGTTGGGTTAGTGGTAACTAAAAACATCAAAAATTACAGAAATGTTAAACTAATCCTCAAAGCAAGTACTAGAAATACAAGAAATTAAAATAAAAACAAATGTTGAAAGTAATTTAAATGTTTTGTGAAAGCAAATAATAAAGCAAATAAAACAAATCTTTGTACATAGTCTTAATTTTATTAGATAATTTCAAAGAAGTAAAAAAAAAAAGTAATAGTGAATATTGAATATTGACAGAACAGCAACAATGGCCGCACTTTTATTGTTGCCTAAACCATGGAATGATAGCTTGGGGAGACCCTTACAATCATCTTATTCCTACCCCTCTGCCATGAGCAGAGAGACCTTCCACTCAACCAGACTGCTTCATGTCCCATCCAGCGTGGTCTTGAACACTTCCAGGGATGGGGCATTCACAGCTCTTCTGGGCAACCTCGTACGGCACCTCACCAACCTCACAATAAAGAATTTCTTTAAATTCTAAAGTAACCTGCCCTCTTTCAGTTTATAGCCATTCCATCTTGTTCTGTCACTAATAACCCAGTAAGAAGTCTCTCCCCATCTTTCTAGTAGGCTCCCTTCAGGTACTGAAAGGCCACAAAAGGGTGTCCCTGAAGTCTTCTCTTTTGCAGGCTGAACAACCTCATCTGTCTCAGTCTGTCTTTCACAGGAGAGGTGCTCTGGCCCTCTGATCATCATCATGACCTCTTCTGGACTCACTCTAGCAGGTCAGTGTCTTTCTCCTGTTGAGGACCCTACAGCTGGATGCAGCACTCCACGTGGGTGTTAGGAGATGATTTAAACACAGAAGGGCAAAGAAAACTCCCTGTGTATAAATCAGAAAGAACTTTGAAAGTTCAACATATACCCGAAAAAGGTGATTAACACCAAATAAGGTTAGATGTTGGTGCCAAAAAAAAATGGATATATTTTATTTAATAATAAAAGAGGCAAAGAGAAAGAAAGAAAAGAAAGAAAGGAAGAAATAGAAAAAGAAGTGTAATCTCTGGCGTAGGGTCAGGAACCCCTTTGGAGGCACCTTTGATGGGCCATGACACCCATCTGCTGTCCCTCACGGGGATGCAGCGTTTTCCCTTGGGGAAAGGGCCCCTCAGCTCAGCAAAGGGTGGGCAGTCACTGCCTCTGACCTGAGGCTTTCCAGTACCTGCCCAAAGCCTCTCTCTCGCAGCCTTTGGCGTGAGGGTCTGAGCAAAGCCTGGCAGCTGATAGCCCTGGGGCTGTGTCTCCACCCTGAAGGTGTTAAGCTGTGCTTGGTCGATGTCCCCAGCCCTCAGCTGTTACTTCATCTTATCTTCATCATCGAGCGGTGTGGGGCCTCAGTCAGGGCGTGGTGGTCTCCTGTGCAGCTTTTGCAGTTCTGCTATGGTAGGAAAAGTCTTTCATGAAAACGTTTAAGCCATAAACTCTAATATTTCAGTCTCTGACACTGAGGTCTCACCAGAGTGGAATAAAGGGGCAGAATCATTTCCCTTGATCAGCTGCCTGCTCTGCTTTTGATGGAGCCCAGGACACAGTGGGCTTTAAGTGTGCATTGCTGAGACATGTTGAGCTTCTTATCAACCAGCATGACCAAGAGCTCCTCAGGGCTGCTCTCATTCCATTCTCTGTCCAGCCTGTGTTTATGTATTCGTGTCATGTGAATCCTAGCTACACAAACTGGCCCAAGGACCTAAACCGAATTTTGTTGCACAGCATGTATGCAACAGAAGAGCTTGGCTAGTGTCACAGATATTTTTATCCCTCGTATTCTTCTCTTCCTAAATTCGGATGTTAACATTAGAATAGAGCTCAAACTATTTTTTTTTCTTCCTCTAACTCCTGACCCCATGTTATTTATGATTTGGATTGGTTTGGATTGTTTTTAAATTTTATCAACACCATTTCAAGTGAAAGGTGAGACTGGAAATACATTTTTTGGTCAAAAAAGGAAAAGAACTTAAGAGAGCTTTCTAGCTCATTTTGTATTGTAGAAGTGTATTTATTGATGCCAGAACATGAAAGGTATTTTATATTAGGACCAAGACAGAGACTATAAATAATCATGTCAAATTAACACTAGTGGGACAGAAGCTGGAAGAATAGAAAGATATAATTGAAATATCTTGAAAAATTAATCCAAAAAATAGCTGAATGATGAAGACCCTGGACAACTCAGAAGTGGTAGACTAAAGTGTTTCAGTTCTATTCCTGTCTTTTAATATGTAAGCAGATGATTTTGGTCCAAATATGCAAAAAAAATTTACCTACAAATATGTTTGGAATTTGTGTTACTATTAAACCAAGTGATAGAGTAAGATTAAAGATTTTGATAGCCAAACTTTAAATCAATAACATTCTGCTATAGTCTCTTGCTGGAATATAGTACCTGCCAGCAACTAAAATAAAATAAAATAAAATAAAATAAAATAAAATAAAATAAAATAAAATAAAATAAAATATTTGGCCCAGTAAACCTCTGGACATTTTCCATTTTTAAAATACAATATCTAACTCATAATTCTTAGAAGTATAAAAGACATCAGTTTTGAAATTTTATCACTTTTCAGTTTTATAATCTGTGTAAATTACAATTTACAAATCAATACATTTTCTAAATTGTAGAGACACCCCCTTTCGTTTGCCTGATTTTTAGCTGAAGTGTGCCATTCTACAGAAACCTCCTAGAGCCTGAATCTCTTTATTTTGTGTTAGGTTTTCCAGTATGAAAAATAACACTTTTTCAGCCAGCTTCATTAAGTGCAATGGCACAATCACCCTACATTGCAAGATAAGTTCATCAGCTGTATCTGTTCCCAGAGACTACCAGTATGCAGACAGATTCAATCCCTTATTTAAGAATGGCAGTTTATATTCAGATCACATATTAATGAACTTCCAGCCTCAGCATCTCTCCAGTTTTAGTAGAGTGTCTATCTGGAATAATAAATACAGATCTGAAAAAAAGAACTCTGTACTTGAGTTTTAGTACATGGAAATTTCCCCACGTGTCTTATTTTCCCTTTCAGGAACGAAATACATTATTTCCTGAGTGCATTTGTCAGAAAACCTCAGACATTTAATTAAACACTTTCACATCTACTTTATGCACAATTGTCTGGACAAGTATCTTGACTATCATATTTTTTTCATTGCACTATTTATCTCTGGTGCAATGAACCATATGCACCTATAAGAAACAATGCCTTTTTGCCAGTTAATTATTGCTTTAGTTAAGCTTTGATTGATGGCCAGAATTTTTACGCATTATAGCATTAACTTAAGTGAAACTTTTGCAATGTAGAAATGTGTTGCCTTTATCTTATCGTAAGCATTATGTGCATTCCTCCCAGTTAATGCTTAGCTGTTGAACAGATAGGAGTGCCAGATCCCTCTTTTCAAAAAAAAAAAAAATAAACAAACAGGATCATCCCTCTACAATTGGGGCACTCATTAATGAAACAGCTAAATAATCACATTAACACAGAACACACCAGTATTCAATTTCTTTCAGGAAGGGACATAGCTTGTAAAATCTCTTCTAAAGTACCGTGTAGGTCTCAAATCACATCATAGTCAAATCTGTCTATGGAGTCCAGAGACTTAGTCAACTTGTCTTCTAATGCCTGCATTGGGTATTTTGCAAGATCTGGAAACTCAACTAAGAGTGTGATGTTGCTGCATAAACACAGGGGACATGCCAGAAGAGTGACAGAAAAAGTGAGCATTGAGAGATGCAATGCACAACCCACAGGACTCCCAGGCTCTTCTGTAGGAGCAGGAGGAGGCCAGACACGTGATTACATTTAGGAAAGTGGTTTCCACCTTACTAACAGCAGTGACAATTTCTCTGCTCACTATAACAGGGTCACCCACCTCACACCGACACAAGTTCACGTTTGTGTGTCTGAATACAGAACTGAACCTCACCCTCATATTTCCAACTTTTATCCTGTAGATAGTCTGTTTCTTAGATCTAGCAATTACTTCTTTGATTCAGACATTTTGCAAGGCTTTTAAATTCAGTACCAAATTAGTTTTTTTATAAAATAAGCCTCTACTTAAATTATTTTAAAAATTATTTAAATTATTTTAAATAAATTATTATTTATTTTTTTCAAGTCTTGTTCAGACTCTGTAATAAATCTTTGAGGGGTGCTGGCTCATATTTCAGTCAGACACTATAATCATTTCTTGTCATTGAAGACTTGATTGAAAACCTGCTGAAATCAACTGATGCAGTCATATGCCTTCAATAGCTTTTGGATCAGTCTCTTATCAATAAATATTATAAATAATCTCATTTTATATTTAAAATTAAGAAAATATATTTTGCTTTCAAAATGGACTGTAGACTCTGTTTTATTATTTAGAAACTACTTCATGCATGTTGGAAAATGCAAGTTCAATGGATTCAATTTTTCAATAATTAAAAGAGAATTGGGCAAGAAAATATTTTAAGTTCTTAAAATGATTTAGCATTTACTCTCAGATAAAACTTCAGCATCCTTTAAAATGACTTGTATTGTTTATATATAATCCTTTAATAGTGATTTTTATTTCACAAATACATTCAAAATCCATTTTATTGTATTTCTAAGCTGTTAGAACATGAATAAAGAATGCATCATATAAGATAGTGTTATGGTTATTACAATACAAAGGTAATATTCTATATTTTTGTTTAAAGCAAATGCTTACTTCTTTGGAGAAAAAGAAAGTCCATTATTTTGGAATATCTGAACAGATTGATTATTTCCAACTTGGGAGTAAATCAGTCCTGCTTTCCTTATGTCTCTGTGATATCCTGCCCCTCAGCCAGGAAAGCTGTCACAGGGTTTGGTTGGAGGAGGCAGGAGCAGTGCAGCACAGGCACAGCTGTGCACAAGGACTGGCTGGCTCCAGCCGACAGCTCCAGCCCTTTCTGTCCCCCATTCCCACACCAAGGAGCCTCCTCTTCACCCCATGAGTCTCGAGGCTCCCCTGGGGCTCCTGTGGCAGCAGGAAGGGCCAGTCCAGTGCCCTGTGGGGCTGCCAGGGCTCCCCCAGCCCTGTGCAAGGGGATCAGCCCTTGGCCACTATAGCCCGACAGACGCGTTTTCTGTCCTTGTTATAAACAAATTAGCAGAGCATAATTTAATCAGGCCATCACCTTTTGGAATTATTTTTGTACTTTGCTACAAGAAAAGCCTTGTTAAATAAAGGAACTTGAATTATTTAGTAAGATGAGAGCCCTGAAAGAAATTCTTAATTGCACAGAAGAAATTTAGTTTGTTACTTGCAGGCAAAAAAAGTGGACTAATATGATTTATTATACAACTAGTGACAAATTTTTTCCTAACTTCTGAGTGTTTTTCCTAACTTCTGAGAAGAAACCTTCTCATGCCATTTAAACCAAAAGGCAAAAGGTGTTTATTACTTTTATATTGCTTTCTAAATATAAGTGACTTTTGATCACAAAAGCAGCTCATTACGCTTCTATTCAGTGGAAGTTTAATTTAGAGTTTGGCAGCACTGCAAGGAAATTATTTATTATGTGATTAGGCCCTGACTTGGGGCAAATAAGGCATGGGAAACTACTGGCAGTGACAAACATGGTGTGATAACCTGATAAAATTACAGACAGCACTATTAGGAATAGATTGCCATGGCAGGGGGAGCTTTTAAGGAAAAAAGGCTCCAAATTCATAGAAACCTGGAGAGGAGCTTCAGGAAGCAGAGCCATGCAAGGCCAACATTGCTTGGCAACCTTATCAGTAATAAAATATCAGGCTGTTGTTCCCCAGATATACCAAAAACACCAAAATTGGAGGCAAAGGTAGCAAAACTGGGACCTGTGCAGAAAAAGTCTTTGGAGTAAGATGTTTATGTGGTAGGAGACAGTCACAAGGAAATAAAGGTTCTAGGGCGGTGAAAAATGGAAAAAAGGAATAATGAGCTGTATGAATCCTGAGTCAAAGCTCTCACATGAGCCGGCAAAAAGAATTTTGACAGAATAAGAACAGAATAACATCAGCACCTCAGAACAAACCCTTGGAGCCTTCTCACTAGTTTTCCAGCTCCATAGTCTAAATTGTCCTCTTGGTGACTTCAGAATATGAACATTTAAAAATACCTAAAATTGCAGCAGAACACACTGGGAGACATTGCCTCTAAACAGTATATGTTGAAGCTTAAATTTAATTTAAAAATAAGGGAGAAAATGTGTCAGGCTTTGATAATAGTGACATTTCTGCAGTCTATACTCTGACAAGCCTCTAACCTTGACAAAGATCCATTGAGATTAGCCTCTAGAAAAGCTGGTATCATATGCAGCATCTTTAGTCTCAGGTTAATGGGATAAATAATTGAGGCAAGTACTCTCTGTAATGAGGTGAATTTTAACATTTTAATATAATAATCAGATCTAACCAATTGTCAAGTCTCTCTACAGGCTTTATCTGTCCTGGGACTTGCTATTTTTAGTACAAAGTGTAGTCAGGAATGCAAATTACTGTAGTAAGATGACAGGATAGGGCAGAAGTAGAACATAGCATATACCTCATGTAGTTACAGAAAATGAATACTTGTAATCTGCAACTATCTTTCCACACCTGTATCTGCCAGACTGAATTGCAAAAGCAGCATCTGCTCAATCCCACTGCCTAACAGCACCTAATTAACTCACCTGTATAATTCAGTTTTTACTCTGTTTACTACCTACTACCATGAAGTTTAAGCTAATGCTTAACAAAACAACAAAAATCAAATCATATTGTAGCCATTGTCCTGATCACTGGCAAAAGAGTAGTTTTATTCCTTTTTATCTGCTCATAATGACATGCCACATGGCCTTAATTTGCAATGTGTGAAAACATGGAATTTGATTCTGTGGAGACCTTCTAAAAATTTTATAAAATTCAAACCCCAAAGTTTCAATATGCATGTTATTATCCGTCTTGTTTGCTAGACCAGTGTTTCAGAACAGGCTCTGATAAATAAACTACATTGTTCTAATTCATTATAGCTACTGATCCCTCAGAGTAATCTCGGGTAAGCAGGTTGCTAAAGCTTTGACAGCACACAACAACAAACTATATTTTCTGCCTGTTATTCAGAAGAGACCTGTGGCATAGGGTTAGCAAAAAACCACAATAAAAATAAAAATATTTCCAGCAGAAGGAATTTATCTAGAATTATATACAGTCTTAAAATCTTTCAGCTACTGCATGTTAATTAAGCTTTTACTTTTCACAGAGTATTAGAACAGTTGGAGATCTGACAGAAAGTAAAAGCTTTTTTGTGCTCTTTCTACTGGTAGGGAATCAGAATGGGTCATGACCTAATTTGTATAGATACAAATTAAAGCATCTTATGCATTGCTCTGCTGTAGAAACATCATAGATCCAGAAAATGAATGGATATATGTATTCATCTACAAACAAAAACATCTGAATTGTAATCTCTGCTTCTTAAAATGCTTCCTCTTTGGTTGTTGAGTTTTTCTTCTTGTTTCCTCTCCCTCTCCATCTTGCTTTCTTGCTTTGGTTTTAATTTGTTTGTTTTACATACTGAAAAATACTTAATATAGTATTATCACTCTTAGGAAGAAGAGACTAGTTATGGTACACACTATGTCTAACTCAAAGCATTAACTCGGTCATACTTTGCTAAGACAGACTCTGAATAATTTCTACACTTGGTTAAGAGATTCAGTCCTGAATTAGACCGGAAGTGCAACTCATGGGAAGAAAATATATGCTGGGGTGGCCAATAAGGCAAACAGCATCTCATCTTGTATCAGCACAATGTGGCCAGCAGGACCAAGGCAGTGATCATCCCCTTATTCTTGACACTGGCTAGGCTGCACTCCAAATCCTGTGTTCAGTTTTGACCTCCTCACAAGGAGGACATTGAGGTGCTGGAGTGTGTCCAGAGAAGGGCAACAAAAGTGGTGAAAGGCTGGTGCCACAAAGCTGATCAGAGGGATGGAGCACCTCTCCTATGAGGAAAGCCTGACAGAATTGAGATTGGTCAGCCTGGAAAAAGGAAGGCTTCGGGGAGACTGTTATGGATCAAGTGAAGGTGTCAGACAAGCCCTACCTTAGGTTCAGATTTTTGACAGCAGCTTTATTCAGGTGACCCAGATCTAAATCACTTTGGCTCACAAGTTCTTAACAGTGGCCAATAAGGTCTGTTGGGAGTTATTGATTGAACAGGCAACAGATTAACAGACAAATGGCCTTAAACAGAGTTACTTACTACACAGGTTAAAACAAAGAACAACTAGTAGATTACATAAGACAGAGCATGACATAAAGATACCTACATTATAGCTAGAAAAGAAATAGTAAAGATTAAGAGTCACTGTAACTGTAACCATCAAACTGATTGGGGTACAGAGATACCTTTCACTCAACACCCGAGAGAGTAACCACCACTGACTTTGGGGAAAAGCCCCACACATTTCCAGGGAATGTGCAGAAGACTTCTGCTTGTGAAAGTTTTGTGTATCTTTTATAGTTTGTAAAGTGAAGTGTGGAGGCCCAGAAAGGCATTCCCAACTAGGGAAAGCAACTCCTGTTCAGTTCCCTGGGTCAGCTCTGTGCCCTCTCCCTGTCCGTCAGCCTTCCTTTCACTCCCACCCTGTTTCTCTGTTGGCTCTTTGCCCCAGCCCCAGCCTTGTGACACCCCCATGTCCCCTGGTAATTGGTCTCTGAGGCTTCTTAACCTGGACCCTCTCAGCCCCTTTGGCATTTGTTCTCTGTACCATGGCCTGTGCACACGTGTGGCTGAAATAAATATCTTTGTGAAACCCCTGCAAAGGCCCTTCCTGCTTCTTTACTTGCTATCACCCCAAACAACAAACAGATGCAACAGTAAAGTGTTTGTCAGTCAGAAATTCAAGCTCATCTTCCTTCAATCTTGGTCTGAAGGAGAGATGTTTATTGTAATGGCACCTCCGTGGTACCAGAAATAACTCACTAGCAGGCAGGTGTCCAGCTTGAGGTTTTTCACCATTTAGCAAATTCATGTGAGGGGGATGATACCCTGAGCTATGGCACCAGCTGATAGGCAGAAGAGATGAGCCCTCCTGCAGTGGTGAACATCCTGCAGCAGTGACCTGACTGCAACTTTCCTGAACCTGAAGGGAACTCACAGGAAAGATGGAACAAGATGACTATTTACAAGAACATGAAGTGACAGGATAAGGGTGAATGGGTTGAAATGAAAGAGAGTAGTTTTAGACTAGATATTAAGAAAAAAATTCTTTACTGTGAGGGTGGTGAGGCATTGGAACAGGTTGCCCAAAGAAGTTGTGGATGCCTCTTCCCTGGAGGTGTTCAAGACCAGGTTGGATGGAGCTCTGATTCATATATGTGTGATTCTATTTCTTCTTGATAAATTTGCCCATTAAATTATATTCTGAACCTGTCTGTTGAAAGGTTTCATATTTTATACTTACCTGAGGCAAAAAATGATCAAAAATCCTGCAGAACATAATGATGAAAGAAAGATTTTAAAATTTTACATTTTAAAACTATATAATGAATTTCCTTTATTTTGGAAAGATATAAGCGACATATTACAAATAGGAGAAATCAACTCACCTTAGAATATCACTGAAGTCTATTATTTGCTACACTGAAGCAAGTAATAAATAATTTTACGTGTGCATTTAATTGAATTTGGAGACTAGACAAAGCAACTTTTTCACTATCTGTAATTGATTAAAGAATTCTTATTAAAATGTGTTGAAACTGTTCATAGGAGACTATGTATAAGTTTCAAATCTCTGATTTAAGGCATTATGTTTAGTCTCTAAATTTAAATCTAGTCAGAAAGAGAACTGAGTTTTGTTCTACCTTGTTGACTCCTATTTGATTACTCAGATGTAAGCAGTACTTGAAAGTCGAATTCAATAATTAGATTTAGAATTCAGAAAGATATTACAACTTTAATAATATGGCAAAATATTATCTGTTACTCTGCTATAGATGATGCAAAAATATACAGATTCCCTGATAGCAATGAATGCAATATCTGTGAAGTAGAGGCAGCCTGTAGTCCTGCTGCCTAGAAAGAGGCATCTGGTTCACTGAGATTCTTTTAAATATCTGAACAGAGTATCTCTAGATACTGTTCAAGGAGGTGCCCAGAGGCTGTGGCACAGCCAGAGGCTTGCTGACATCTCTCACTCAGCAGAGCCTTGAGTGGCTCTAAATGTCTGCATATGTGCACCTGAGACCAGCTCATGCTGTAGGAAGGGAGAGCCCTTTGGCAATGACTAGAGGTGAATGATTCAAAGTTTATTTTTAAATGGCTAAATTTTGGGGCAATTAGCTTTATGATGAGAACTCTTGGCATGCTAAATAAGCATTCAGGAGTAGTGTGAAGGAATAATTTGTATTACAACCTTTTATTACCTTAAGAGCACCTGTCAGTATTTTCATTAAAAATTAACTTTATCTTTGCATTTCTGACTGAAAAGAGAGGTGGGAGGGAGTTCGAATTTAAGCCTTATTCTCCTTAAGAAGAAAAATTTAATGTACATAAATTATTTGCTGAATGGATATCTCTCGGAATAATAGTAGTAATTCTGCTATCACAGTCCCATCACAAAGAAACTGAAATAATAATTCTAGTATTCTCTCATGTTATCACCTAAAAATAAACAACTAAATGTAGTGAAACATTCTGTGTTCTGTTCATAATCCGTATTTTGGTTTCTATGTTTCTCTTAGGGTAATGTAAATTAGCAATTCCACTTTTGTCTTGTGCTTTATCTCCCACCTGAAAAGACTGAGAAAAATTACCAGTTTTACTTAATTTCCTGGTGAATTCTTTCAGCATACTTCAGATAAAAAAGCATTAGTCAATCCAAATGTAGCCTTAATAACACCCTCATGCATTGTGTTTAAGTCTCACAATGCTCAGAAGAGTTGCAACTCAACCTCTTATCTCTTCTTCCCCTCTCTGCCTTGTCACGAGCTAAAACAAAAGCTGTAATGCAAAAGGTTAAAAAAGAAATCAAATAACAAGTGAAGTCATAAATGTGACAAAATCAGACAAGACTACCTTTTACTACTTTTCTAAAATGCCTTTGTGGAAAATTGCTGAAGGCCTTTGGGAGATGACAGTAAAAATAAGGTTGCGGTACCCCCTAAAGGAAGTTAAAAGCAGCTTTTTTTTCATTCTTTTTTAAAAATCACTTTTTATTTTCATTGACAGGGAAAGTCAGTCCACTCTTCCCCTCATGACATGTAAAAGGGAAAAAATGGTAAAATTTTTGCATCAATAGTCAAAAAGAATAAAATCATTAACCAGGAGTTTAGAATTTCCTGGTGATTGTTTTAATGGAAGGATAATACAGCTGAAGTTCTGGATATCTCTTCATTTTAAGAACATGCATAAAGATTCTGTCAGTGGTGAACTGAATATTAATATTAAACAACAGCTGGAATTCCTTTAGTATCACTATGCTTAAAGGATGCTTATATGAAACATTTAAGTGCAAGATCACTGAAATAATTTTGGAAGATGAATAAATTGGATGGCGGGCTACTAAACTGTTTTTATCTTGCAAATTCACCTTGTGAGACAAGAAATTTAATTCCATTTTATTATTTTCTTTCATAAGTACTCAAGTGCTGTAAAAGAACTTTCATAGCTGGAGCAGGAGGGAACTACAGAAGAAGCTGGGTATGCCATAGTGCATCCAGTCACATTAAATGCCTGTTCATCCCCACATCACATCCATGTTCTCTTTGTCCAGTTCTGATTGCTTCCCAATTACTTACCATTCAAAGCCTGAATTGGAAGTGCATGAGGTAAAAATAGGCAAGCCAGGAAGAAGACAAATTGAGTGAGAAGAGTTTTAATAAAGGCAGTTATTATCAATGCTTTAATTTTTAGTTGCTGTGGAAGGGTCTGTAACAATTAATTCACTGGTAGTGGTGTACTCTAGATATGTAAATAGTACCTACTGGACATGTCTCTTTAAAACAACATTTTTCCATCTAGCTGTGTATTGCACCACAGGCAGACTAGCAGGTACCAAAAGGCACAAGTGGATTTGACAAATGGATAAATAATGTTATTTCAGGAAAGTTTATATTCAGCTTCCTAAAAACTTGGTACAAATACTGAGTTCAAGTACCTGTTCTGACGCATTGGTAATTTGGTCTATTATAACTACAAGAAATGTAAGTAGTTATTTATAAATCAGGTCCTTTATGTAAAGGACAAAGTTTGTTTCCTTCGCAGCAAATTTTGAAGAAATAAAAGGAGTGGAGTAAATTAAATTGATGGTTGCATATAATTACAAAATACATTGAAAAAAGTCACTGCTGTATGTAATATCAGTGATTCAAACCACTGAGTATATCAAATAGAAGTTCTGTTATAAATCAAACCACTAGACCAATCATAACAAGGTGCTGGCATGTGTATGTTGTTTGAAATACTTAATTAGCTGTTAAACGGGACTTTTGGCATTGAAAGCTAAATGAGAAACTGATTTATGCATAAACACTCCCCCAAATACATGCTGAATTAATGCATGGACAACAAGAAACAGATGTGTTTATTACACAGCAGATAACTATTTCACTGGATTATTATTAGTATTATTGCTAATTAAGATTCTATGAATTTCTCGCTTCTCATTTTTAACATTAAGAAATATATTTTCAATTTGTACAGTACAAGGATTACTGTACCAAAAGATAAACTGATTTTTTGATTGTTTCAGTTTGCTGGGTTTTTTGAGAGGGCTTTCCTGCTACTTAAAAAGCTACACATATTAGTAACTTAAAGACTGTGGATTATGGCATTTGTACATAGCCCTTCCTTATCTTAATTTTCTGTCCTGTATGAGTACTAAGCTAAAAAAGGAGAAAAAAAATTCATTAACAAATCTAACAGATACAAGCAAGCTGTTACTCTGCTTGTTCAAAACTTTTATTTTTAGTGGTTCCTTCAGAAAACAAGCAAAAAATATTACCCAAAAGCACTCTCTGAAATACAATAAATTAAAAATAAATTAGCTTTTGCCCTTACTGGGTTCAGCAGGTGCTTAACAAAATAGTGCACTTTTCACACCAAAGTACATTTAACTGAACTTCTGTAAAGGTCTTTTTCAGTGTTCTAAATTTCTGGTTAAATAAGGAGGAAGTGGGGGGGGTAAACCTTGTCCTCTTCACTTGTGCATGAAAGTCTACAGAACTACTGAATAGCAGGCAAATTGCTAAAAGCAGAACTTAAAAGAAATCTTTAATGCAATTCAGGCACGATTAGACAATAAACATGATTGCCATACCTCTGTCTCTCTAAAAGCACATGCTAACCAACCAACTAAAAATACCAAATGTCAAACCCTAAAGCAACAGGTGCTGTTCAAGTTGTTACTACATGGGGATCTCCCACTTCTTGTTACTTATCCAATTTGTGTGAGCAAGGTGGTTCAGCCTGCTCTCTCAGTGGAGGTCACAGATGGAGTTCCAGGTGGCAATAAAGGCACAAGAGTGATTGATGTGCTAAAAACCACAAAGCACCTGAGAATAGTCACATTGGAATTTGGGCTACTTCCCCAAAAAGGGAGTGGGATCAATAGCCTGAATGTCCTGTAAGACAAGAAGAAGCAGCCTCAACTTACCCCAAGGGAGGTTTAGATTGGACAGTGGGAAAAGCTTTTTTACCAACAGGATTGCCAAACTTTTGAACAGGCTAGCTAAGGAAGTGTTTGAGTCACCATTCCTGGAGGCGTATAGGAAACGTGGATGTGGTGCTTCGGGACATGATTTAATGGTGGTCTTTGCAGACTTGGTTTAATGGCTGGACTTGATGATCTCAAAGATCTTTTCTAAACAATTCAGTGATTCTATAAACTACGATTAATATGCAGGTCTTTTTGGGAAGGTTGTGCAATATTTTACGAACCAGAGTATTTTGGAAGGGTTTTGGAATGTCCACTTAGGGTCAAGAAGAAATTTTGGCTTTTGCAATCGTTTACCAAAAGTATAAATTTGCTGTTAGAACCTAAGAGGTGAATTCATATTCTTACTGCTGACCCGATAATAGTAAGAACCGACAGCTGATTGTGCCATGCAAAGGTACTTTAAAAAATACTTTGCACAACAAAATTTTAAGATAGATATTTTCTTTTCTGTTACTGTAATCCAAATGAAATCATTCTGTATTAAATTAACTGAGTTCCATACTATGTTTTTCTGTCAGATTTCACAGATGCTGTTCCTGTGTCTAGATCAGTGATGGATTTTCTTTAGTATTAGTCTGGTGATATGCTGCAGGGTAATGACAGTCTCAGTCATAGCGTGTTCTCAGCAAGTTTTGGGATTGGGTATTACAACATGATCTCTACACAGACAAAGCATCAAAGCAGTTATGTTGGTGTTGCTTTCTTCTCACCCTCTCTGTACTTTTGCCTCTTTTTTTTTTTCTCTTTGTTTATCATATTTTAGGTATTTTGACATGAACAGTTAGTATCATGAAGAGCTGTATGAACTACACTTATTTCTGCTTTTCTTGGGAATCTAGGAGAAAAAGGGAAGACTGCTTATTTGTGCAATTTTTTTTCTATTTTACATTGTCTACTTGTTCCTATTCCTTATCTTTTCAAAAACAGAGGGAGAAAAGACTACATTTTTTGTTGCTGTCTTAAGACTTTTCTGTAATTTTGATTTCTGTGATCTTTAATGAAGTGTAGAGCTGTTGGCGAACTGCAAAACATTTTTTGTGACAGCTATTAGGCAGAATTTCTTCTATGTTCTTATGTCCAGACAATGAAAGGTAGAACAAAAGACAACTCCAATATGCCTTTTATTTTAGTGAAAATAAAATTTTCTAATTTCTTCCACAAAGATCAGACTTCCAAATAAGGTATTTGATTTAAAATTTGACTGCACAAAACTGTTACTAAATAGGAGTTTGCTATAGCAATTGAAAAGGTTTAGATTTGGAGGATTTTGCAGCCAATAGTTTTCTCAGGAAGCAAAACCCACAAAATCTGCAACAATCATGATGAGCAAAACACACTGTAAATTTATTTGGCTGGGGTTTTATGTCCACTAGTTTATATGTCAATAAAATTCTAATTTGCCTACTGGTGCCAGCTAGAATTTAAATCCTTCTCTCTGTCTTATCAAAATAGTGAAAATAAATAAACAAAGCAGACTTAATTTTTACATGTCCACAGGAAAGGCAGAAGTAACAGCCTTCTGGCAAGTATGAGAGATATAATTCAATGTGATCAAATTATGTCCCCACGTCTCCTATTACTTGTGAAGTGAGTGGAATATCTTCCACATTTTACCTCCTCTTTAGTCCTACGTCATTACTTGTCTACCTCTTATGTATGGGGAAAAAAAAAGTGCAATAATACTCTTATTACATGTAAGTTTTAAGAGAAAATGAAGCTTGCACTTATCATGGAATAGGATTTCTATTTTAATGCATTAGCAGTGGAAGTACAAATAGTGTGCTAGTGATGGAGCTTTAATATTTTTGTACTTAATTGCATCTTAAACAGCTGAGCAGTGGCAAACTGTTTAATGGTGGGGAGAATATAAAGTTCCTGAATTGCTAAAAGGAACTATGTTAAAAGACTGTGAATCTCATATATGTGAACTATAAAATTTTAATTTGCTTTTCCACTTGACTAGGGAGGCTTTGGTAACCACAGCTGTAGACCATGATAAATAACTCATTAGGAGAATATCTGACTTCACTAAGAAATACAATTGGTATAGATTAAATATTGTGTAAAGAACTACTTTTAAAAAGAAGAGGCATATTCATTTTGAAATTAAAATTGGAGTTTCTATCCACAGAACTCAATATTGAATCCCAAACCAAATAAAAGGTCAACCTAAGTAAACAAGATCAGCTAATTAATCTAATAACACTGTAAAAACCACATAGCATAATAAAATGTTAATTTAAAATGAAGCAGCAGTCCCCAAGGGACAGCAAAAAGAATGGAAACCTTGTTAAAACCGACTTTTAATCAAATTTGCCATTGGCTGGATATGTGAACTTTATTGCCTTATCTGTTTTTGAGCATTGATGTATTAGGTACTGTAAATGCACCTGTAATACATAAAGTTACAAGTTAAAGGGTTTGAGTTATGCCATCTGCCTTCACTGAGATAAAAATAACATGCTATTATATCACTAATATCTTTGCCTCTTTGCATTACAACAGAATATTTCACTGATTATTTAATTCCATTAATGCTATTGTTATTAAAATTTTTAATTTAATTGTTATTAAAATTATTAATTTAATTAACTGATAATAAAATAGCTTTTTTTTTCCATTATTCATTGCTCTAGGAAACAGAAGTTTTGCATATTATTATTGATTTAATAAATTATGAAGTGTAGTTTGTGGAATTAGAAAATGGGAAGAAAATGAAGTTGTAGAGTCAAATTTCAGAAATTTTCCTTTCAAAGTTGGAGTTATTTTGATATTTTGATTTTAACTTTCTATATTTATTTTTAATGATTTCTTTAACTTTTTTTTTTTTTTTCTTTATTAAAGGACAGGTCCGTGCCAATTGTGCCACGGGTACAGATTTGAGGACAACTATCTGTTCTTTCCATCCTTATTTTCCATTATTTAAAAAATAGTTTTGACATTTCTTTAGCAACTGGACATTATATAAGCATCTCCCAGCCTTCTTATCTGAAGTCTTATTTTAAAACTGCTCCTATCAGTTAGGCAATTGATCCATGAGGAACATATCAACACCAGTGAAAATTACGATTTTCTTTAAAAAAGTTCAAATTTTATACACATACAGAGAAAAGCATTTCAACAGAAAATTCCAATAAAATATCCAAATTTGGCCTGTTGAAACACAAAACTTTCTGAAACCACCCTGAATGTTCTATTTGAAACAATAATTTTTGTTGAAGTAGCAACAGTATTGAAATACAGTTGTTTTCTCCAGCCCCAAACAGACGTTGGCTGTGAGGTCCTTCATAAGATCAGCTTCTCTTTATCTGAGATGTTGACGTGCTGATAAGCTAACCAGAGAATATGAGGTGTGTCTTAGGGGGTATGCTGGTAACTTAATGAGAAATTATCTTCATGTCACTGAAGAGACATGCACTATGTGTCACAAGTCTCTGATGACAGAGAAAATAACCTAATGGGGACAAATCAATCCCTGGCTGTAGAAATGTTTCACTGGTTGGTTCATGTCCACATGGGTTAGGAAAAGCTGGTTTTAGAGTAGGTTTATTTTAAAGCAATCTAAAATCAGCTCAGGCCAAGCCTTTAAAGTCAAGGGCTGAACCAAGTCCTAGATTGGATTGACACAAAGCCTGTGGCCTTTCAGTAGTAGTAAAATATCCTATTAACTGCACTGCAAACCTGTGGTTTGAATCAAAACCAACCACAAAATTGCATGGTGGGATGGTGACTACTGAAATCTGGCTCCAGGCTGCCAGGAGGCTGAGCAGGACAGTGAGGTGCTTCACCCCTCACGTGCAGTTTAAGGATCTCTCAGACACCATTCATCTGTCAGCTGGATAAACTGCTTGTTTTTGATAGAAAATTATCATCTGAGTGCTGCCTAATTTAGCTTTATTTATCTCTGTATTGACAATCAAACGAGTCTTTAAAAGCTGTTTATACAAAATAATAATATCCACAGAAATAACAAATAACAGGGTATCAGTAGTTATTTTAGTTTATATAAAAATGTCTTCAGCATATTTTGAATCATTATGTGATAACAGAACTGTTTTATCTTTTTTTTCCCTTAACAGCAGAAACAAAACTAGCAGATTAGTCAGCACACCAATTTCCTTTTTACTTCATTTTCTTAATCATCTATAAAGATTTAAATATTAGAAACTTTCAGAGATATTTTTTGTTGGAGCTCTTGAAGATACTTCATAATTATCACATTTGTGAGAGTAAATTGTCCTAAACCAAGACACTGTGTAATTATAACACCAAGGAGTATGTTCTGAAGTACTAGAACAAATAACATTAAGATATTTGTGGAACAGATTTAGAAGAATAGGTAACAAGATTTAAGCTATGTGTTTCTGAAGTAAAACCTCCCTTTTAAAAATAAATTCTTTTGACTGTTTCAGTTTGCCTATGGTTTGTTCAGCTGCCAACAAAGTTTGTTCTTGTAGCTATGTAGATGCCTAGACTCAAAAAACTAATTTAAACTCAATAACGAAATGTTGTGAAATGGCAGAGAGATTTTACAGTCTAAATTTAAGCACCTGCCTTTATTACTAAGTTCATTTTCTGGATGCATCATCTTTTCTTTTTTTATTTCCTATTCACTAAATGAGGAACATTAACTTCTAATTTTAGGATCGTAGAGCTGCTTTTAAGTTAGATGCTAGATGCAGCTGGTAGGTGAACAACTCATGCACAGAGTTCTGCAAACCTGTGCTTAACCTTTGCTTCTATAGACTGTCACACAATTTGATTCTTTTGCTCCTTTTCAGAACTATGGCATTGCCATCCGTGGCAGGAAGGACTCACAAGTATGACTGTTCTTAATACACAAAGCAATTGTTCAGTTGTCCTCTCTGGAAAATACTCTGTTGTACTTCTGCCATCTTTTGCATAATTGCTTTTTTAAACTCAAAAATACACAGGGTGCTGTATTATTCAATAAGTAGTTTATTTATCTTGCATACTATTACTCAAATATTAAAAACATTGGACTGAAAGACTCTGGGCCTACAGAAAGCCTTTGTCTCCAAATATATTTGTCCCTATTTGACCAATGGTTGTGGCAGGTGACTGGAAATGTAGGAAGGATTTGCAAATTTGTACTTTTTCGGCAGTTTTTTATTCACCTTCCCAAAATGTAAGACAGTAAAGGGCATTTCAGTGCTAACTGGATTTGGTGTTTTGTTCACATAGAGGATTTCTGCACAGCAGGATTAATTTGGTCGTATGAAGGCCATATTTGCACATTACCAGATTTCATACCTTACACTAAATACTGAAGTAAGTATATATGGCAGTTCAAGAATGGCAGTAAAGAACAGATACATTTTCAAATGAAATTGAGGTTTTAAACAAATACCACAATTAAGTTTAGTGAATGTAGTAAGAAGTGGTATTTGAAGGGTTCTAAATTTGAAATTGGAGGAATCCAAGCAGTTCTATTGTCAGCTTTAGCAGTGAAGAGCTTATTCATTTGCCAATAAGAGCAGACATCTTAGTCAATATTAAATCTTGTGAATTGACCCAACCTGTTAAATGAAAAAGTACCTTAAACGTGAGAAGTGACTTGAATAAGGTCAATGACAGTTCTCATTATCTTCTAGAAGAAAGATATCTAACACTGCGTAATTGAGACTAAGATTTCTTTTCCTGGCCATTACTTGATTTCATTATTGTGTCATTCATGTTTTACTGTAGTGCTGATGAAAATAATGATGCAAAACTATATTATTTTTTTAAACGTATCATCAGAAAATTATCTTTCTATGGTATGTAAATCAATAAGAAGAAGTGTAAGGGGGAAAAAAAACCAGCATTAGAAAGTAAAGGTTTACTTGAAACAGAAAACCAAACCTAAAATTTACAGACCTAAAATTTTGTTTCATAATAAAATCACTTTGGTTTTATATCTCAGGCCAAATTTAGAATGGCTGAAACATTGGAAGCCTCAAATAAATGAACAGAGATCTATAATGAAAATATCTATTATCATTATTAAAGTTGAAACAAAATAAAAGGCCTTATGGTTTTTTAAAAGACCTTTCTATTTTGATTTCCATTGCCAGCATGTTAACTGCTGGAAATATATTCCTTAGATAATCTTGCAGACTGTATCTTTAATAAAATATCCAATAGCAATAAAACTTTAAATGTTTTCCATAAGAAAAATTCTAGCTAAAACTGGTTCATGGAGTCCACCATTTAACTGTAAAACATATGGGGAAATAAATGTGAGACAGAATGCTAGTTCTAGCACGTGGTCTTTGCATAACCCTGAAGGAAGTGCAGCTTGGTTGGTTGTTTTTAAAATGTAAACATGTCATATTATTTGCAAATTGTAAACAATAACTTTTGTATCCTTAATTATCCCAGTGTGACACACTTCTGGCCAAGGCAGCTGAGGAAACGGTTTGCACCTAAAACTCACATGATGGACTTGTGAATTAGTAAATCACATGTGAATTAGTTGATTTCAAAGAATAAATGGGAAGATATTGTGGGAAGAAGAATCTTTTAATTATTTTTTTTTCCTCAAATCAGGTTGCAAGACAAAAGATTGCAGCAGCTACCAGAAAATTGTCTCCAGCAAATACAATAAAAAATTTGGCAATCACATCACACATATGTGGAAAAAGATTTTTTTCTGTGAAGTTGACAGAAGTTCTGAAGGAGGCAAACCATTTAAACACGGAAAGAGAGGAGACATCATGATGGTTTTTTTTTATACATTATATATCTGGATCAAAAAATTATTTAAAAAAATTCATGTCAAATGCAGTCACAGACCCTCACTGGGGTCCTTAAGAGAAATTGTGTCCCTGTAACAGCCACTGACGCCACCTGAAATGGAAATGTCTGTATTCATGTTATTGAATACACTTGTCTTTTTGCCTTTGCCCTCAAACCAGCCTTGCACATCAAAACCAAACATCAAAAGTTTTGAGTTAAATCCTCATTCTCAAAGCCTTTGGAAGTGAGTGCTCTTTGGCTTGCAAGAAAACTATTCTAGGGATTCTTCTTACAATTTAATAATACAGAAAATGGTCCTTTCCAAGACAGACATACCCACTGAATGCTTTCTCTCTGTAGTGCCAGTCCTGGCTGCTGACTCAAGGGGAAGCTGTGCATTTGTGTGTATTGTGGTGAAGTCTATTGCCTGACTGCAGAACAAGAATGGTTGTGTCTATATTGCAAGAACTGTCCATCTGTAAAGAAAAACAGGTAATGGCTGGTGCTGAGAGCTTAACATCCAAGTAATTCAGGAAGGTCTTTGTGTTGAATTCACTCTGTGGACTGCTCTTGTACCATGGACTCAGTGGCTGTTTGCAGCTATTTTTGCTGCTGGAATACATGTTTGTTTTTTTTTTTAAGAATAGATCTTAATCTGAAACTATTTTTAGCTCAGGATTCTGCTACATTCTCCATGCACATCACAGCACATCACAAATCAAACTGGATTTGATTAGATCCATTGCTTCATACATATCCTGAATGAGTGCTTAGGTCACTTAAAGTATTGTCATCAAAGATATTGGCAAAAGGCAGGTTTTATATGAATCTGTGAAAGTATGACTTTAACAGAGTTTAATGGCAAGGCTCATTCTATTACTTACTACATAGAGGAAGCATACATAAGAAAATTGGATTAGAATCAATTTAGAATGATTTACAAGAAAACAAGGAATGCAAAAGGGTAAAGGTGCAAAGGATATGATTACATAAGATAAGGACACAAAAGGGTTTAGCAGCACGTAATTATTGACTAATTTAATATTTATAAGGTGATTCAATAGGGTTTACTTGATTTTAAAAAATGGCTTAATTATAGATTCGCAGTAATGTCATTCATACATTAATCAATGCACAGATGTAGACAAAGAGGTGTATATATATCTGTATCTATGGGTATAAAGGTACCTGTTAAAATCCCACTCAGGTTCAGTAAAACACATCAAATCCTTTAGCATTTCTCAACAGGCATGGGTTGCACATTGAAGAATGGCAAGGTGATGGAGAATATCAAACTAGACCTCATCATCAGTGAGGACTTTTTGAATCCACGAACTTGAGAGTTCATGAGCTCCAAGAGGTGTCCCACTTAGGGGGAGATGCTGGTGTGAGCCTGCTGCAGTCCAGGAGAACTCAAAGGGCTTCCCTTAAGGTCACTGTTCATAGGATCACAAGATGATTGTCTCTAGTCATCAGTTTCCATCCCGGCCATAGCACAAGTGGGTAACTACTAGACTTTTTTATCAATGGTATTGTTACACTCAGGCCAATTTTTTTTTTTTTTAATGTCTTTTAGAAACAGCAGCATTTCACTTGGGCTATATAATTCAGGTGAATGATTTACCAGAACTAAGAAGGACAACTGCTTATTCTTTGCTCCCCACCTTGGTCAGGCAGTTGATGTTCCTGTTATGGTCAGATTTTGTCCTACAAGGGATACTTCAGTGACAAACTGGTGCCATCAAGGAATGCTTCACTTGGTGCTCAGCTGGTTCAGTCAGGGCTTATCAGGAGTTCCTGAGATAATAGAGCAGGATGGAAGAGGAGTGGGGAGAGCAAGGATGCACCACCACAACAAGACACAAGATGGTGGAATTCTCATCCCATCTCTCATGATCTCTTTGTGTCTCTGTGTGTGTAGTGATGGGTATATGCAGTTCAAAACATGGTCATATAATTCAGAGAGATACTTATCATATCTTTGCTCGAGCAATTATTGCTTCCAAACACATAATAAAAAAGTCGACCTTGTAGCATAACAAATTAAATTCCTTTACAGTTTGTAATTTTTTCATTTATTTCCATTTTAGCAATGCATTTTGAATTTTCTTCAAAGCCGCTCAATGTGGTCTGTATGTTCATTAATAAAGAGGTATTGTAAATGTGATACTGAAATTCTGCTTTTCTTCATATATTACTGGAAAATTATTTTTTATATCAGAGAGGCTACTCAAGGAGTAATAAATAATTCCCAGAGCACATAGTGTTCTAATACTTTACATGATTACTTTTCTAATTGTACATTAGCAATTCAAACACAGACATAAATGTTCTGTCAAATCTACCCAGGTAATGAGATTCTATTTTAAAAATTATAATCAGTTTAAATCCTATTTAGGCAGATCATTTCAACAACCTAAGCTGAGTTTGATTAATTAGTTGTCCCAAACATAGAGCAATGAAGGCATCATGAATTAGCATTGAATTCTGAATTAAACTAGGTAATTTGCTCCACTGTGCCAGTTGACTCTTGTAAAGGTATTAATGGGCTTGCCTAGAGTTTTTAGTTTGCAAGCAAGCTCATAAGGAAATAAAGATATACAAGGTTTTTCTCCCTGCGATGACAGGCAAATACTGAAGATTATGTCCATCTTCAGATATATGACAGAAGATATTTCTTAATTTCTCAAAGAGTTTGAAAAATCCCAGAGCAAAAATTAAAACTTTGAATGGATTCTATTGTGTATTAAAACTGCTGAAATGAATGTAGAATATATAAATTCCAATCACAATGCAAATAAAATCTGACTTTTGCTTGTTTGGTTTTTTAAATATCTCTGTAATGGAAGCACTAAGAGAAAGCATTAATGTAAAACCCTGTGGAATTGCACAGATATCTATGCAGATAATTGCAAAGTAATAAGCTCAACGTTAAATATCATATCAAAGAAAAAAGTAGCATGTTACTGGATAGATTATGTCTCTACAAAATTACCCTGGTTTGCAGTGTGTTTCTACAGGTTTATGACATTTTTTATGTGACAGATCTGTTCAATTAAGAACTTCTGTACTCATCCCTGGTGATGCCACACCTCAAATCTTGTGCTCAGTTTTGGCCCCTCACTTCAACAAAGATACTGAAGTGCTGAAGCATGTCCAGAGAAGGGCAAGGGAGCTGGTGAAGGGCCTAGAGGTGGTCGTATTAGGAGCAGCTGTGGGAGCTGGGGTTATTTAACCTGGAGAAAAGAAGGACTGGGGAGACCTTATGGCTCTCTAAAGCTACCTTGAAGGAGGGTGTAGCCAGGTGGGGGTCAGCCTCTTCTCCCAGGCAGCCAGTGACAGCACAAGAGGACATAGCCTCAGGGTGTGCCAGAGGAGTTTCAGGTTGGATACCAGAAATAATTAGTGAAAAGGGCTGTTAAGCGTGGGAAGGGGCTGCCCCAGTCTGTCACCATCCCTGGAGGGCTTCAAGAAACATCTGGGTGCAGCATTTAGTGCTAGGGTCTAGTTGACAAGGCAGTGACCATCAAACGTTGCACTCACTAATCTTGGAAATCTTTGCCAACTGAATTATTCTGTGATTCTGACACTGTACTTAGGTTTAAGGGGGTAAGGCAGTCACTTATGAATGCTGATGTTTCATGGTAATTCATAATGTCAAGAGTGTTACATGATTCTGGTGAACTTTACCTCTAAGTTATAATTTATATATACTTCTCAATGAGGAGAAAAGGTGGAATCAGACATGGCCTTCAGTGTAGGAGGGAAAATCTAAATAAAATGCAGTGTTTGAACAGTAAAAAGAGAAGTCAAATTAGAGAATTAGGTTTCACTGTTAGACATAAGGACTGGAGAAAAAAAATTACACATGAAAATGGAGGATTTTTCCTAATTTCATTGTAGCCAAGAAGGTTGTCTTTTAAAAAGACACAAGCTGTTCCTTTCTTCTAATTCTAAACTCTGTGACTGATGAGTACAGAGACAAGATGTCATACATTGAATTAAGAAGTTGAACATCAAGGTGTTGCTGTCATGAACTCCTGAGTCTCATTAAAGATAATTAGGATAAGCAGGGCAGGTGATTGCAGAGTCTAGGTTTGCTCTAAGAGGTGTTCTTCTACTTAAAGAAACTGCAGAACATCTGCAAAGTAGCTGTACACAGGCTTGACATTTGCCAATATGCACACTAGCAGAACCTCTTAGAATCGTGTTTGATGATTATTAACCTCACACAAATGCCTGGTTGTAGAAGCTGTGATATTAAAAACAAGGCAGTGGTTGAAACATGCTATCAAAGTATATACTCAACATCCTAAGAAACAAAAAAGAATTAGTGACTTTATTTAGTTCAATCTGAAGCTCAGGTACTGGGTTTTTAGACAAAAGCAAACTATGTATTTTTAAGACAGAGTCCCTAGGTTGTTAAATTCCTCACCTAAAGATTATTTCTTCAAGTAATCCTGTGGAAGGCACTGAGTGAAATGATAGGGATTTCCTGATTTGATTCAAAAGGTGCATTGTGCTGAGCTTCCTGGTAACAGCTAGAAAGCAAATATTTGCAAGGCAATTGAATTAGTGTTTAAATGACAAACACTCAATAAAAAATACTAGAACCATTATTTCTACTAGAAGATACATAGCTGAAGCAATTACATTGTAATACAGTGCATATTGTAAACATAAAGTTAAAAAAAAATTAATATATTCCTGTTATTTTACTCTGGCTGGGATGATTTCCCACAAATACCTGCAAAGCAACACCATGGATCTGCTTGAAATCCCTCTTCAAATCCATTCTTTCACCAGAAAACAGAGTCTTCAGAATAGCTAACCTCCTGAAGGTGAATGCAGTGACCTATAAACAGACCCCTGCTATTGCCTTATGACTTTCCAATTCTCTGAACTCGTATGTCCTTTTCACCTTGCTCAATTTAATGCAGAATTTACAATACCCTTGTTAAGGGTAGATTTTTCTTCAGCTTATCTACAATATCACAGTGGGTTTAAGTGTTTAGTTTTTGAATTGAACATTAATCGAGTAAAACCAAGAGAAATGTGAAAGGTGACTGAAAAATAAGCTTTTGACTGACTTAAAATTTGCTATTCAAAGTTCTGCTTCTCCAGCAGAAATATTTTATCTATCTGCAAATTTGTATAAGAAAGAAAAAAAGATTGAAAATCACTGGTCTAGCAAAATAGTATTTTGCTCGATAACCGATTCATAGTCTGCAAAACTGGGAAGAAGCATGTGAGCAAACTTTGTGCAGAACAACTTTATTCTGTATGCATCAGACTTCTACACTGGATGCTCAACTACACTGGGCCATTGCAGAGAAATGCTGACATTTTCAAACTGGAAGTCCACTTCCCAGGCATCTGAAATCTGTCCCTTAATACTGTGCTGATGGGTATTAAACTAATAATAGGAATATTTATCAGTGTTACATGTTGAGATATCAATGCTTCTACTATAAATAGAAATTGGAGATCTTTATTCACCTGGAGACTGCCATATAAGCAAAACAAAAAGCAGTATAAAATACATTGATTTTTCTATGTTCTACATGGAAATCTCATGAAAGCTTGAATATAGAAGGAAAAATATCAAGCAAACAGAACGCTTTTTTCTTTTTAAATTGCCTCTGTTTTCTCTTAAAATTGGGGAACCTTGGTTGCATTATAACATTTCTGTAAGATTGGCAAAAAAAATGTGGTACAAGGAGTTTTTTAATGCCCACAAAATAGGTAATAATCATGAATTATTACATGAATTATTACACTAATTATTACATTAATTATTACATTAATTATTCTGAATTCTGGAGTGGTTGTATAAGAACTGGCCACAATTTTCCACAGTTTTAAGTGGATATTTGCTGAGTGCATCTTAACCTAGTATATTCTGAAAAATAATTCTGAAGTAAAGATTCATGTAATGATTTTGTTTACTTTCCTTTCACTAACACAATCACCATTTTCAGGAAATATTTTGCTACCCTGGTTCAGTTTTTCTAATTTTTCTTCTAAAAATTGCTTCATTTGTTTGGTCAGAAGAGTGTTAATTCTACCACCAGCAAGAGTACAAGGCACAGGACAATACAGATTTCTGGTTTGAATTGTGACAGAACTAGAACTCAAAATGCAATTAATAGCATGAGTCAGGATAAATCTTTTTATATGAGTAGTCATATGTACTTCAGAGCTGCTTTGTTATGCAAGACCACTGGTGAGTAAGAGGAGGTTATTTATTTATTTATTCTTACATTACCCTTTTCAAGGTACAGTGTACACTTAGAGACCTAGCAGCCTTTTTCTGTGATTTCATTGTGTTTGGTGACTTAGTCACCTTCTTTCCTTGGTGATGTATGTAGAGTTACACTTAGACATGATTTACCTACCTTTCTTCATACCAAAGAAAGCAGAAAGGAAGCTTCAGTCATTCTTTGGCCATGACCATTGAGAAAAAGTAATTGTGGTAATTTCAAGCCACTTAAACTGCTTGCTACTCTTGAGACATTTAGGACCACCAGAAGATTGTGCATGCTGAAAGTAGAGCAGTGTATTCACTGAAAGGTTAGTTTCTGTTATCTTTAGTAAACAGTTGCCAGATCTGCCTAAAACAATCACAAATTATTGCAGCTTTGCTGCGCACTAGCTGAATCTGCCATATGGCAGTACTGTGGAAATGATCCAGACATACTAAGGAGTTATTTCTTTTTTCAGCTTCCTCCTTACCCTAATAAAACATGTTTGTTTGTTATTTCCACTGGTTTTGTTGTTATATAAATATGGTGGGAAAACCTAAAGTGCTTTATAAATTATGCCAGCTCTGAAGAGAATATTCTATTAATAACTGAAGCAGTATGAAAATTTAACTTTACACTCTCTTGGGATTTCTAACTAATCTCTTATGGGTCTGAGATATCTCCAGCACTAGATCATGTCATAGTTGTTACTAAACATATTCCAGTAGATTTTCTTTAATTTGGCTTAAATTCCTGCCATTCTTCTGCCTTAGTATTTTAGAATAGATTTTATTAATACAAAAAAACTCAAAAAGTTGAAAAATTTCCTGCCTTTACTACTTAGCTCTCTTGAGCATGCCATTACACCCAGTAAGCCCCTATGTATTTATTCTGCTCAGTCAGATAAGTTTTTCAAACATGCCAGTGATGCCTCTAGCTGTTTGGCCACACACAAGAATGTTTTTGGAAGTTGTCTGGAAACTGCAGTTTGGAATCAATGCCAGGCTCAGACACAGACACCACACATATTTCCTTAGTTTTTTTTCTGCTGCTTTTATTCAAAGTGATTCGAAGTTATTGCTGTCAAATGATAATTTCTACATTCAGTGACCAGTTTTTATTTTTTTAATGCTATATACTCTAATAGGTATAGATTTTAAATAAGAATTCTCCCTTATAGAACAGAATGCTTTATTCAGATAGTTCAGATATTTTATGCAGTGCCTCACACAGTTTCTTTTACAGATTCTACTGTATTGTTTATGTCAGTTGCTGTTGTCAACTGAAAATTCATACAAATAAGAAACAAAAATTGGATATTTAACTAAAATAAAACTATACTAGTACATAACTATTTTGATGATGGAAAAAGTAAATTCATGATATCTTCATTTGATCTACTTTGCTAGAATTCTTGATGTCCTTGTTAAAGTGAAACAAGAGAAACAAACTCAGTTGATCTCTTTCGTAAGTAAATATACTTCAGATTACTGGTTTATACCATGCTTATTCAAGAAATGAGCTTTTACAAATATAAAAATTGTTCATTTAAAACACTTCTAAAAATTAGGAATCAAATTCCATTGTCCATATTATCCATCAAAAGACGCTATCCACAAGGCAAATAGAAAAATAGCTGACTTTTAAGACATGACTTATCTGCTTTTTGTTAGATTTTGGGATTGTTTTTTGGTTGATGAGGAGTCTTCGAAGTTCCGTGAACTTATGCAACTTAAACGCAGTCCATTTCATTTGTTTTTACTTGTTTCTTTCTTAATGAGCTTGGTCACATTTTAGCATTTTACTTGTGTGTACTCTCTGTTTTTAACTCACAGTAACTAAAGATGTTCGGTTAAAGGATCAAATAGCACAGGTATCACCTTTTGTGGGTTTGTGGTTTTGGTTTGTTTGGTTTTTTTGTAACAGTGGAGCTGCAGGGGTGAGAACCTGCCAGAAGCTTCTCAGTTATCCAACAGGGCCAATGCCAGCTGGATCCAATATGGATCCATCCCTGGCTAAGGCTGAGCCCATCAGTGACAGTGATGACACCCCTGGGATAACCTATTTAGGAAGACAGGGGAAAATCTGAGCACCTACAGCTGAAGAGAGGTGTGAGAACATGTGAGTGACCACCCTGCAGACACCAAGGTCACTGCATAAGGAGCAGGTGGAGGTGCTTCAGGCTCTGGAGTGGAGATTCTCCTGGAGACCATGGGAAGACCACGGTAAAGCAGGCTATCTCCCACAGCCTGTGGATGTCCACAGTGGACTCAATATTCACGAGTATTATAATCCTGACAAGTGTATTTGGGTAATTCTGATCTCTGTGATACAAGAAAAACAGGAAAGTAGCACAATCTAGCAGAGAATTCTTCACTGGAAACTAATCTGTCCAGCACTTTAGAAAATTAACTTGACAATATGTGCTGAAACATAATCCCACGTTCCATTTTTTTTTATTTTCCTCCAGTAAAAAACTTTTTTTTTTTTTTTTTTTTTTTTTTTGTGTATTTCGTGACAGTAGCAACTTGGTCCATTCAAATTTATTTGATATTTCAAATAACCTTTTAGGACATATCAACTTTCCTTTTTTCCTCTACATTGGCCAGTTACATATGACATTCAATTCAGAATATAAATCTTGAAATGTTATCATTTGAAGAGAATAATAAAACAGTATAATGAATTAAATTTCAAGTATAAATTTGGTGGCATTTCCCAAAAAAAAAAAGTTGGTTGCTCAGTATGATTCATTTTAACATAAGTAATCTGACCCGAAACTCAGTGAACTCAATAAAAAGCTCATTACGAACTCACTAGACTTTAACTCAAGCCATGAAGCTGTTTCACCTGCAGAGCATTTTTCAAAAGAAAGGCAGTATTCAAAGGAAGCCATTATTCATAATAATTTTTTTCTCTTAAAAGAAGAAAAAAGAACAGGCACCTTATCCAGACTCAAAAAGCAATTCAAGATGAGAACTAAAAATAGAATCCAATCTTTACTTGTGTAGTGATAATAGAAATAGTAGAAGCATTAGGGACAATATTGAATAATGGTAGAGAACTGCATAATAAAGAAGGAATGGATAATTGTGTGTATTGTTCCTGAAGATATATTCAGATGGAGTAATTCATACTGCATTTTCATATGCAAGTCTCGGATTTTGCCATGTTTCTTTTTGGAACTCTGCTTCATATTGTGAAATAAGTGCATGAAGTACAATTTCCCTTTACAATAACAACTTTATTTTCTACATTTTATTCAAGGAAAGGTAATGCAAAATAATCTTTGTATGTGGTTGAGTCCTGTATTCATTAATACTGTGTAAATAACATTTTTCCCATCACATCATTCTTTAAAACAACTTACAGAAAACTACACTGCAAATTTATTAGTTATTCTTTTTCTACAAAAAAATCTTGTAGATGTGCATGAATATGCATCATCTGTGCTGATTCTTCACAGCTTTAATTCTCAGATCTTGTGTTTCCATTCAGCTGAATTCTCCTTGCTGTAGATATCGGACTGCAAAGTCCTATCAGCCCAAGATTTTGGGAAAATGACAATATCAAATTTCTGTACTTCAAAAAAAGCTCGTTAGATTTTTCCTAGACTCGGACATCTTTTCTCTTGTAGATTTGCTTGTTTATATCAAACTGTCTTTCTGTCAACCGACCACAATCCACAGCTTTAAATGGATAACTGATGACTGTACCTTAACCCAGTATAACCTGAAACTCTGAAATAGGTACAGTTCAACGAAATTCCTTTTCCACATGGTCTTCTCTTCTATTAGAAGACATAGACATTTTGAGTTTTCACTTTTACCACTTCATTGTAGCAAAGCAGAAGAAAATTCAGCAGTATTTCAAGGTGGAATGTGAAGATCATTTAAACTGAGTTAAAGTAGGAGCAATGTTTTTGGAGAATGTAATTTGCAAGTTGACCAAATGATTTCTTTGCCCTTGTAGGCAGACTCAGGAAACTTTCAGGATTCCCCACCAGCAGAGCTCTACATTTAGGGAGGTGAAAAGACAAGCAGGGCAGTATATAAGAATGAACCTTACATTGGATAGCATACTACATGCCTTACTCTTCCTTTCCAACTAACCTTTATCTATCTCCATATTTAAACTGAATCAGAGAAATTTCCCAGTGCAATGGTTTCAAACACTGCTTTAGAGAGCTGTTGAGTGAGAGACTCCAAAAGGAAAGAATGCAATCTATTGCGAATACTTCTTTTACTAAGTAGAGGTTTTTTATACCTTAATTTCTAATTATGGAGTAGGACTACATGCTTAATTTATAAAATCAGTAATTACTATGTATTATGGTTTGTGAAAATTCATTAACTAATAATCACACTATGCATCGTCTACTGAAAAAAAAGAAATTGGCAGTGTGGATGGGAAGCATTGTGGAAGATACAGTATTTGAGGAGCCAGTGGTCATTAGCAGGGTGTGTCTACTCTATTTGGACTCACATTTAGGACTTGAGAAGCTAAAATGCAAGTAAGGCAGTCTGTAACTTAGATTAGGGAAAGGTAGGCAGTAAGTGGCAATGAAGCTGAGAGGACACGTGCCCATGCTGTGCTGCTCGCGTTGCTGGGCTGCAGAATGAGTGCAGCCAGAGCACCACATCACAGCCCCTTGGGCAGCTCCTACTCACACATGCAAGCATGTCTCTGTGTGCCTTGGTCTGCCAGTGCAGCAGCAAGTTCTTGTGGGAATGAACATTCTTTGGAAGAGCTTCCTTATGAGGGAGTTGGATAGTAGCTCAAAGGACCAAAAGGGAGAGCTTCTCCCCATGGTTAGGGTCTGCTCTCATCTTCACTGTGCACCAGGTGAAAACCCAAATGGGCCCAGTCCAGCACTGCATAAAGAGGTGCCCATAGGGAAAGAGGGTTTACTCACTAACTATATTCCTTCTCTTATTCTGTCTTATTAAAGCACTTAACCTATTAAGCAATTTTTGCCCAGTCTTTCTTACTGAGATCTATCAAAGAGCCTGTCACCCCCAGTCCCCAGTACAGAGCAGTGTGTCTTTGCAAACCACAGGAAGAAAACAGAATACATAGCTGTGTACTTTATGTTTTTGAATACTGGGAGCATAGAAAAATGTGCTTGTAATGGCTACAAAGAGAGAAACAAAGTTAGGTATCATGAATTTCTATCTCTCAAAGTACAGCTCTCTTCAGTGTTAATTAAACCTTTCCATTCTCCAGATGTAGCTCCATAGCAAAGTCTACGGAAAATGTTGGGTCTTGCTCCTCTTCCAGTTCAGATGAAAATGGCCACATTTGCAGTTTACATTTAAAGAAAAACAATCTTAATGATGGTAAGTATATTAGAAAACTAAAGTTAAGTACATCAGAAAGATTAAACCGCCAAATATACTCGACCATTTCTGGCCAGGAAATCTCTGTAGTTAGAAGAAACAAATTTCATACTCTCTAAAATGGAATTATATTTTGCAGGGAAGTGTGATCTTAGCTCTCACTAGAAGAATAATGGTAAATAAAATGAAATAAGTAGTGATTATATTAGTTTTGTTTTTTTTTTGTTTTTTTTTTTTTTTTTTTGCAAGCTAAAAGATAAGTAGCTTTTAAAAGACAGTCCATACTGGAGATAGAAGCAGGATTCAAAGAAGTACTGTCAATACACCAAAATACCAATTACATCTGAAAAATCACAGAATCTCTTTTATACTATATGATTCTATAAATCCAACAAATCTGAGGACATTTATTATCAAGGAATTATTTAAATAAAAAAAGTAGTGCTGAACATTTCATCATTATGCTTTACTGACATAGAATGCTATGTAAGTAATTTCATGCATGTTTGAATATGTGCTGAGTTTATGGAAAAATATTAAATGTAAAGGTTATAAGATTAAACAACATATAGGCAAAGTAACTGTAAAAGTAAACATTGAGAAAAGAATACAATTTAGATTTTTATATGCTTTTTTAAAAAATCTAAACTTAGAATATTTTCTGTTATTAAGAGCTTTGGCTGGCTATATGGATTTTTAGCTATGTTATTGGTTATTTAATTTTCTTGTTATTTGCTTGATGGCATTTGAGTAGAAAAGTGTAACAGTTCTCTAAACATAAACACTGCTGACTGTTCTCTATTGAAATGGCTTCCCTTCCTCTGTAACCACTCATGAAATGTAAATTGTGGATCTGTGAAGCTAGGGTTTTTTCTTCTGCATTTCCAGGCACACTCAGGTTGCTCACTTCTTCCTCAAACAAACATAATTGATGTATTTTCTACACACATCTACACATGCATCCAAATTTATGTGTTACAGAGGAAGGAAGAAGGGAGGTGGCCAAGTGAAAATTCTAAACTTGCTCTCCTCTGATATCAGAGCTCCTTTTCTGCAGCTAAATGGAAAAAGCTGCTCAAATTGTCAATTCTGGAAATAATTTTTTGCTTTTCTTTTGAATATTCGTGTGTTTTAACGTGAGTTAGAAAAGCAATCTGTGTAGTAAAATACAGAGAAATTAGAGAAAAGCCTTTATCGTAATTTGCAAAGAAAAGAGGAAAGGGAGAGAGGATCTATATTGTTATAATTGCAGACACATCACTGTCCTGTAGCAGTCAGAGCAGGAGGTATGTGAAGCCTCTCTGGTGTTCATTACTATATCTACTCATCAATACATAGTTTAATAATGCATCATGTGATAAGGAAAAAAATACAGACCAATATCAACTACATGTTGGTGTGCCTGTTAATAGGACTGTTTATTGACCTCAATGACAGTGCTGATAAAAGTAAAAACTTTAGCTGATGAGTGGAGGTTTAAACTAAGATTTCTATGAGTTTATTATCTATTACTGATGTCCATGGCATGAGATTTTTTTTTTCAAAAGTATGTAAAAATAAAAAACATATATGTATGAAACTGGTATATACAACAGTTACACACCAGTTATACACCTGCCTGTTAGACATCAGTCAAAACTGGTGTATAAACATAAGATATGCCCCACATAGCAGATTTTAATTAGTGATTAATAAAATTGTGAATCCACGACCATGCATTTCCTTTGTGGATATTTTCATTCTTCACAATGGTGTCAAGCTATAATTATAAGAAATATTTATTTTAAAACTTTTACCTCAGAATCTTGTTAGAAATAATCTGTTGGAAGATAAGTAAAACAATAGAACATATATTTTAATTTGTTGGTTGGTGGGGTGGAGGGGAATTACTGATAAACATGGAATGTTTTTATAGGATGGGGACGTATTATACTCAAAAATGCAAATCTTTGTAATAAGATTAGTTCCCTGATTTGAATTAAGGAGGGAATATCTTTAAAGTCAGCTGCAGGACTGATTTTGCAGGTTGTTTATGAGAATCTATGACTCCTCTTTGCTCAAGGTCTGATAAAGTATATTTAGATTCAGACATTATTTCATCTTCCCCAACACTGGACACTTCCCCAGCATTGATCAGATAATACTCAGGTGGGGTGCTGGGCCATCTCATCTAGAATACTTTTCACAAGAAAGGATGAAGCAGATGATCCTTGAGGTCCCTCCCAATTTAATTATATTCTTTAGGAATAGGAATTATATTCTTTAGTGTCTTTTTTATTTGACATAAATAAGAACTTTATGATAGGAAGAAAAGCCACAGCAGTCTATGTATTAATTTTGATTTAAATTGCTACTTAATGTTGGTATTGCAAATCTGCATATCCTTGGATATGGTAATATTGCTATTCAATTCATCTTTTTTTTAAACTGAAATTTAATTGGTTTTGGTTCCCTCTGCAAGGTGTCTGATAACATGTTATGACCTTTTCATTATGAAATTTTAAATGTTTTCACAAGACTGCAAGTGTCATTTCTGGCAACTACTTCAGATAAATTGATATTTGACCTTCTGTTCAGTGTTCAGAATATGTTTAGAAGTAACATTGGAGTCATCTTTGAACATACTGATAATAAGTGTGATCAACAATGAGGTGAATTTCATCAAAATTGATGAAGGTGAGCTCAATAAAAGCCACAAAGATGCAATGATACATGGCAGCCATGCAATGTATCCCATAAAAACACTTTTAATTAAATCAAGTGGTTCCAGATAAGTTCCCTGATTGTTAGCCCTAAAATCTTCTTGGCACACAGTTCTGTATTGTTTTAATAGATATATTGAAAACTATACTTCATGTATTTCAAAGAACAACCTTTTCCACTGGAAACAAATTTTATGTAGATTTCTTAATTTGAAGATTTCCTGAAGGTTCCATGATCAGAATTCATGACCTATTCTAATGATGTGGTGTTCTTGAATAAACTATTTCCTCTAGCTGATATAATTTACCCAAAGTGAAGATAATTCAGGACTTAAAACAGCTGCATTTAATCCTGTTGAATTCTAGAGCTATCAGAGGGTAGAGAGGGTTCTGTTCTTTTTCAAATAAAAAAGGGGAATAATACTTACATTAAGATAGTGCTTTAAGTACCAGAATCTCCTGACAGGTGTTAGGTTTAAGAAAGTCTCTCATAAAAGTGAGATAAAGGTTTAAATTTTATCTGAAACCTGAGCTTTGTACAATAAGGAATTAATATGATACTTACATTAAGCTTACAGAAATAAAAGAAGAACTGCATAATCAGTCCAGTTAGGATAAGTGTTGTAATTAAAAATGAATGTCACATGTATTTTGTTACTAATACCTTTAAGGCATTGATTGCATTTAAGCTCTGATACCTGATTAAATACATTTGAAAATACTGAGAAAAAAAAACTTATTTTAAATAAGAATGTACTTTCATAAATATTTAGGAAATATGTAAAAAATTTTAAGAATTTAAATTAGTAGCTGTTTTGGGTAATCATTAGATGATCTATAATGAAACATATTCTAAGAAAATAATTTCATAATAGAGCTTTCCACGTAATACATATCTGTCTTTAACTGAAATAAAAAATCAATTGCAATTACATGTAAGAAAATAAATGAAGAATATCACTGATTTCATCTAAGCAAAAGGACATGACTGTCACATACATGGTCAGCAAAGGAAACTAAAGGTTTATTTTTTAGTGGAAAGGGAGCCTTGGAGTCTCTTTTCAGCACTTTTACATATCAAAAGAGAGTAATTAACTCAGAAGGGCCAGACTTACTCCAAGGGTGCAAAAAAGGTCTACATTTCACAATTGTGCACCATGCTCTTCCAAGAGTCATGAGGGTGGTAGCCTATTCACACAGATAGCTTGTGCTACACAACACAGTTTAAATTCCTCTCTTCCATATCAAAATGGCATTTCAACTTCTGGGGGTTTAAATACCCTTTTTACTACTTTATTTTCTGCTCTGCGTATTGATTTTTCTAACCTTTTGACAAGAGCTTTACTTGCCTTGTCTTTCTGCATAATTCTTTTAAATTACATTCAGACCACAAGACAAATTTTAATCTCTATTATACAAAAACACAGTAAATCCATTGAAGTTAGCAGAAATGTATGAGATTTAAAGTCTGATTCTGATCAAAAATAGACCTATTGGCTTCTATTAGTCTAACTTTTAAGCCAGGGAAAAGTACAATGGGCCAAGTTCATTTCCAGTGGAAGTACAGTAATGTCTGCTGCCTACTAATACCAGACATCCAGCATTTTCTTTAAAACTTTTACTTAAACCCATTTTTCTTCCTCTGACCTTGAAAGTTTAAATATTTTCAAGGTATGATGGTAATTACTGTCATGAGTTTTCCAGTAGCTTTTAAAGACCTTCCCTAACTGTGAGTCATGTGCACATAATTTTGTATCCCAAGATTTGGTTCCCTGTCGATGTAGCTCAAGTGACCTACTGAATGTATCATTTTGCTCTTTTCCTTAACATGTCACCTTCCTGTTGGGAAAAGGGTCAAACAAGTCAATGATGTGAAGATCCATCCTGAAACTCAGGTAGCAGCCGTTTAGGACAAGCGCTTGTATCCAAGACCTGGAAAATACTCCAAATGTTAAAGGCTCAGAGAGTGACACTGAATGAGTCTGGCATGATTTGCCCTTGGTGAAGCTGTATTGACTGGCTCTGATCACTTCCCTGTCTTCCATATGTTTTGGTGCATCTTCCAGGGGCAATCTATCCTGTGTTCTCAGAGGACACAGAGTGAAACTGACTGGTCAGTATTACCCAGGGTCCTCCTTATTATCCTTTTCAAAAATGAGTATGACACTTCCTTTCTCCAGTCACTGAGGACTTTGTCTATTTGCCATGATTTTTCAAACATGATAGACCAATGAAATTATTGCAGGTCATTCTTATAGTATCCTGCTTCTTTCTAAAAACAGGAAACATTGAAGTTTCTGGAGTCAAGAATCAGAAGTTTTAGTGAGACTGTCAATGCTTAGGCTGCATTTCAAAACTAATGTACACGTTTGGCAATTCCACCCCAAAGAAAGAGTAATCCCTTAAAATTTTATATAGCATTTTACTGTCTCATATAATTACTGATTTATGCAAATATAATTCTTAATCTTAAAACCACTTAGAAGTTATTAACTTCTAGAATTCTACTTTCAGCATGACTGCACTTTTCTGAGCTTAATAATTCTGAAATGACTGAAACTGTAGGATTAAGTTTCAGGGATCTTCAGTACAAAGAAAAAATGAACAAATTGTTTCATTCATCATCAATGGAACATTTGAATCAACCTACAAACCCGCACTATTTCAAGTCAAGCCTTATTTGGAATTATAGTCATTATTATTTTTTTATTATATTTTAATCTGGAGGTATGCATGACAAGGAATTTTCCTGTGGAAAAGATTTCTTCCTCATTTATAAGTGGTGTTCATCATAAGCTTTTGCAGCAGATATATTCTTCTGTACATGGACATAAATGGCCTTTTCTTTAAAAGTCTTGCGAGTGCCCTGTATTTAATTTAGGAGAATACTCTCTGGGAAAATAAACAAAAATAAGCAATCAAAACCTAACCAAACAAATTAAATCTATGAATCTTTTTATTATTTTAAAATTACACTCTCTATTATGGTTAGAGCCTCTTTGCTGAAACAAGTAAGTGTTAGTATTTAACAATTTTTAATACTTTATAAAAGATTTTTTTCCCTTCAGATACACAGTTGCATTGCAGAGGATGTTTTTGCTCAGACCTATAGTGGTTGGATGAGGAACTCAAAAAGGGAACTTACCACAGGCTTAATTAATATTTTAACTAGATATTTGTGCCTTATGAGACACAGCATTCCATCCTTCCCTCAGATTGACTGTAAGATTGAAAATCTTCACCACATCAAGCCTTAAATTTTTCCTCAGTTATGCACTTAAACATTTGGGTTTAGACTGCAGAATATAAATTCCAGCACAATTTCCAGAGAGTCATTATTAAGTCAATATTAAACTTTCCGTACCGAACAATTTGATGTCTTTTCACATAGGAATCTCATCTAAGACCATAAAACACCCTCTAGGAAGTGTAGTAGGAAGCAGACAATTTTCATTCTTCGCTTCTTGCTTTTTATTTTCAGTTTTCCAAAAAGTACCTAAAAGCTTCTGGTCAAATGTCTTAGGAAATTGTATGAGCTTGTGCTAAAAAAACCCTCTCTCTCATTGCAGAACTTCACCAGGATATTTCATATGTGAACAGACAGGTGAAAGAAGTTGGTTTAGCTTCTGATGGAGAGAGATTGATACTTGATAATGCATTTTAGATCAACTGCGCAATTTTCATAAAGATGTTTCCTGGTAAACCTTCCTAGAAAGTACTATTCTATGAAATTATTCTGAGATCTCTGACAAAATTCAACCAATGAATAAAATAATCAACCTAAATAGTATAAATACAGTTTCAATACAGTGTGTTTCCATGATTAACCAACAGCTCCACTAAACTATCCAAGAGTCATTTTTCTGATGGTTTGTTAGAGTTGATGACACTGATCAGACTTAGGCTTTTTTTGGTTTGAAATATAGAGAAACTTTTAGAATAATCTTTTCAGAGCTTTTCTTACCAGATAACTATGTACCACAGAATGATCATTTGTTATGTTCAGTATTTGGACTTTATATTTCCCAAAATCTAATTCAGTTTCCAAACCTAAAAGTTTTCACTGAACTGGAACAGTGAAACAATTGCTCCAGGGTAAATTAGATTTGTTAACTCTTCTCAATAGAACAAGAATACAAATGGAGTCTTAGAAATGTGTACTGAGTCCAGCAGACACCATAACATAATTTAAAAATAAAATGTTATCAAATTTATTAGCATTTGTTTACATATAAAATGGTAAAATAATTTGAATGCTTAAATTATACCATTGATTTTTTTTATTTTTAATATGAAGACATTCAGGTTTGGGGAAAAAAACCACAATGAGCATTGCATTTTGTAACGTTTCTATTGATTTTTCCAGCTTCTAGCTGTACTGTTTCTTTTCAAATGTTCACCCTATTATTTCAACATCTGTGTGATAACTGATTTAACAGCCAGAGCACCAGCTTCTAAAGCGCCCTGAATTCATGGATTATACAATTTAGGATTGTACTTTTGGGGGAAAACTCACTTAAACAGTCATTAAGGGATGGACTGAGCTGCCAGAGTATGAGAAGCCAATAGGACTGATATTAAGCTGTTGCTGGTTAACTTGGTTTATTTTATGCTAAAGTGTCTTGTCTACATAGTAGTTTGTTTCATACTGTCTGACATTTTGATCTATGTTAATAAACCAAATTTGGAAGCAGGTTTTCTGGAATGGAGGAATGAGATACAATATAGCAAAATGATGTGGTTTGAATTTCCAGGCTGAAAAATGGTTCTGCATCCAGCATTCTTTTCTCTGTTGACCTATTGACTGACTACACTAATAAATCCATGAGTGTACTTGTGTATCTCAGCTACACTAGTATCATCTAGACAACTCTTTCTATTCCCATTATTCATAATCAAGTGCCATGCTTTGCAATAGCCCAAGGCAAGTTCACATTGTTGAGCTCAAAACGAGATTGTTCAGCAGACGTGCCTCGTGTTCTGTGGGGCTCATGCTGAAGCCTTAGATTTTAATGAATCACAGAGCTTGAAGAGAGGCCAGGCTCATCTGGAGAGCAGTCTAATACACAAGTATCAGTAAGGACAAATGAGGGGAAAGGGAGCACTTAGCACTGATCTGGCACCACAGCATGGAAGAGAGGGTGAGCTGAGTTATGCCAATGTTAGGAAAGACAGTTAAGAGTAGATACAGCCCTTTCTGAGGCTTGAATGACATTTCTGGCAGAGATGATCACTGAACTATGTCCTATACAAGTCATAGACAGCAGTTCTTAGAAATTGTTACATACAGGGGTAGAAAACTCTCAGCACCTTTCAAGAATAGACACATTTTAAAAGTTAATCTAAGTTATTCACATCAGACTGGGGTCTCTCAGATTTGAGCAAGTGTGTAAATTTAAAAAATCTGCTTTTCTACTCTGTTTGATTTGTCTAGATGAAAGATGTATAATTTGACAGAAACAAACTACCCATACATGGACATGAAATAATCATCCTTATTAAATATAAGTCAATATGCTACATATATATATATGATGAACAGCATATATGTATGTTTATGAAATAAGATCACAGTAAAGAGTAGTGGAAATCATGCATTTTTTTCTCTCAATTATCAGTTCAGCTCCTGGGATCTGTGATCTTTTCAGACTGGTGCAGGATTCCTGAGTTTTCTTAAAGCTCTTGCAGGTAAGCAGAATGCCTGAAAGTTTTGGGCAAAACAATTTCTCTAAGCTATCAAGCTATATATTAGGCTGTATAATAGGAAGGGCCTGCAACAGCCCCTGAAATTCTGTTTTTAAAATTTCAGGGGAATTTTCATTCTACATCAAAATTTGTAAAATCTTTCTGTTTGAATTATGTTTAGTTCAGGAGTCTGGAAACAGTCCATGGCTAAGTCCATCCTAGTTAACAGGTGGTTCAGATACCATTCTTTTTGCTACAAATAGAATCAGAAATTCTCCAGTTGTGAGTATGAGACACTCTTAATGTACCTTAGAGTCCAAAAAAAAAAATCCCAAGCAGACAAAAACTCTCTAGGTTATTAATATAAGGATTCAATAGCAATAAACTTTGAGGATGTCAAAAGACAGTAGCCCAACTTACTGAAAATGAAGTTGCAAGCAATACCTTTTATAAAAATCACGAGGCAAATATTCAATCTATAAAACGTTATGCAAGATGAAACCTTATGGCTGGTAAATAAGAATAATTTGTTTCTACACATTTCCTGAAATGGTGGTGTTGTTTTCCATTGCAGATTAACAGGCCATCTATAAAAATAAGTCTCTTTGATAAAAAACCCAAACAAACATATTCCTGCAGTCCTAATTGTTATTGGTTTCCGTAAGAGAAGAGAATAATTTTAGCATATATTTTTAATATACAATTCATATGGTGTGTCTTATGCTCACATTAATCCAGTATTTTTTATTATCCCCATGTTGACTGAATGAATCTCTTTTTCAGTTGTAAAGGTAGCAATGAAGATTTTCTCTCTCTTGAACTCTAAAGCGCTCATTAGGAGCATAAGATTTTTGAATTAAAAATTTTGCCATTTTTTACTGAAATTTATTTGAGAAGGGGTCAGACTAAAGACTACAAAAAAAAACCCCAGGATTTTTTAAATTTCATGTTAAATAATAAATGTACAGCTCTAAGGAAAATCAGGGTATGGAACAAGCTTCTAGAAAGTTTGTAGTTACTCAAAGTAAAGTTATAGACTAACATGTCTGCAAAAGACATTAAACTCATCTGTTTGATCTAACCTTATTTAGTTTCTTTCTCATACAACAATTATAAAATGTTAAAGACAATTGATTAGTTCCTCCAGTATTTGCTAATACAACACAAATTGATTTCTTACTTTTATAGAAAATAAGGAGATATGGAGAAGACCAAAAGTATCTATACCTGATGGCAAGTGTTGAACCTAACTGCCTAGGTTAGTTTTGGGGACTGCCTCTCTGCCCAGTCTCCCCAGCCCCACAGAAAACCAAACCAAACCACAAAGTCAAATTAACAAACAAACAAACACACACCAAAAAAAAAAACAAAAACCAAACAAACAACAAAAAAACCCCCCCACCACCAAAAAAAACCAAAACCAACAAAACCCCCACAAAACA
>JAOTQZ010000001.1:22580996-22605333 GCA_026546895.1 Pogonocichla stellata
ATCCTTATTAAAGGAGGCTTAATACAAAACACACATTTTGCTACATTGGAAGACAGGTAAAAAATTGCATTTTCAGACTGAACCAAATCTTCTCGAGTTAATGTAGTTTATTTCTCTGAAGCCAGGGGTCCTTATTGGTGTCTCCTAATCTGTCCTGGGAGAAGGGCATATATTGTCTTAGCACCGGCAGAAGGGAGCTTAGTCAGCTTGGTGGGAACAGCAAGTTCCCCTCATAAAAAATCCACAGCCTACAGCAGCACACTGGGGACATGGAGAGGCAGAGGAGGGACAGATCTTCACAGAGAGACATTCTGGTCCCATGGTGTGCCAGCTGCACACAGGATAGGCAGCAGGCATGCAACATGCGTGTGGCACTATGCTCTGGTTCTTTCCCCAGCAGCTCATTTTGTAGAGACACAGTCCAGCCTTCACCAAGAAAGCCCCAAATCTGAGCAGTCTGAAAGTCACTTTCTGCCCAGTCTGAAACTCACCGAGACTGGCACACCAGGGTCCCTGCCCAAGATACTATCCTCTTTTGAATATTTTTGTAGAAGACTATAATTTAAATAAAAAATAAGTAAATAAACCCAAACCTGAAAGCAAACAAACAAACCCCAAACCAGCCAACCAAAACCCCAAAAGCACACAAGAAACTCCTGCCGAACAGGTGCTCCCACCTCCTCCTTAATGTTGAACTCAGCAGGAGACCAGAGCCATTGTTTTCTACACTCTCATGCATGTATTTCTCCCTTGAGGCCTGACTTTGCAATTTAGGATGCACTAGACCTGCATTTTCCTGAGTCTCACTCCCAAGGCAGCAATCACTCTGGTGTTTGGGCTGGGCATGTGGGTGCTGTGGCAGGAAGGCGAACTCACCTCAGGTCACGAGTGTGGGAGTTTGGCATTACATGATTGCCACTGTCTCTGTGGTGCAGTGATGTCTAGTGTGTACATTAAAAAGATGAGGAGACAAATAAAAGTAAAAGATTTGGCTATCTCCCCCTTCTGAACAGTTTCCTGCTGCCCACAAGGTCCCAGTGCTCCCAGTGAATGACCAAGGCTACCACACTTCAAAATGTTTCCAAGTTCCTTAATTTGATGTGGATTTTTCTGTTTCAGCAAAATGGGGATGTATGGGCCAGTTAGGAGAGGGTTGGAGAGGATGATTAAAAAATTTAAAAAAAAAAAAAGGAAAGGAGAGAGAGTAAAATAAAAAGAGTAATTTCCCATTCCCCAGGGCTCCAATGCTAGCATATTGAACTTACTTGAAGGAGTCGCATCGAATGCAGTGCAGTTTGGGTCAGTCCCCCTCATGTACCATGGAGGTTCTGCAGTCCTTGGAACTCGGCATTATTTCAGTAATTCTATTAATGACTCATTATTATTTAAATGAATCCAAAAATGTTTGGTTGTGTTATTATTTATGCATATTAGTATTAATGTATTATTATAATATTGCATTTGAAATAAACTCACTTTTAATTCAAGACTAGACAGTCCAGGTACAGGAAAAAAAATTGTGATATGTGTTCTGTAACATGTTTGGTGCTGTGCAACCATTCTATAGAGTGCATTTAACTGTATTTTGTGTATTATTCCTAACATGCATTCACAGTAGACAGCAAAGCAGCAGTTATCGGGTATGCTGTGAATGCATATTAACAGCAGTACCTATTTGCATATCATGGATCCATAATACAAAATGCCTAGTAAAATCCTTATGAAAAGTTATTATGCATGCACAGTAGAGGCTTTTTAAACCTTGATATCTCAGCTATTTTGTTTCTTCACAATTTATTTGAAAATATTAAAAAGGTCAGATGATGGATTAAGAATGTGTGAAACTGTAATATTACTCCTATAGAGGGAATCATTCAACACAAACAAATTCATTTTTGGTTTTGGTAGCAGTATAAAAGCCGATCGAAAATGCATTTGAGTTATTTAAAAAAAAATAACCACCTACTTCAATAATAAAAATTATGGAAAAATATTTTCATGTATTTTGGGCACTGTGTGATACAACTGAAATTTTTGTTGGTCCTTCCCTAAGCACAGAACTATTACAATGTCAACCTTTCCTTCTGTATCTCATGGTATTTTTAGTATGTATTGAAACAGTGTTGGTTACTCTAGAACTTTTCATTTTTAGATAAATATGCATTTTTTAATACTTTGAAAATACAAAATCCTTGAAAAGGTTGACAGCCCCTAGAACCTTTAACAATATAAATCTTAATACATAAATTCCTATTGAGGATAATGGGATTCTAGCCTCTCCTTTGTTACACAGATTGTAATATTTGCAGTAAAAATGAACCAAATGCTATGAATAGTACAGCGCTTGCTCTTTTTGAACAGTTTCTCCTTAAGTTTTAAGATCTTTGTCACTTCAGACAAATTTTCCTTCATAAACAAAAACTAAAAGAAATGCCTGCATTTTATCAAGAATGGGTGACCTGGATGTCTTACTTCTTTAAAATAAAACAAAAACCTAATGAAACCTCAAGGTTTGGGGTGAGGTTTTTTTTAATGAAAGGCTGTAAAATCATTGAGCACCTACATATAGATGTATAAAACATGATCTTCCCACACACATGTTGTTCTGTACTGCAGTCGTATTTTTTGTTCCCGTCTCTAATCCAAAAAAATGCCCCAGCATATTTAAATGAAACTTTGTGAAAGAAAAAATAATTGGATGAGGGCTGAGAACATTAATGCCAAGGTTTGGACCAATGTGAATTAAAGCAGATGAATTATAAACCCTTCAAAACCAGGATTTATAATGGAAATGCTCACACAGACCCGTAACAATAGCAGCTCTGCCAGGGATTATTTTAATACTAAAAGCATACTCAGTCACTCATTATTTTAATATAGAGATTATTTAGTTACAAAAAAGCAGTGATGCACAATAATAATGAAACCAAATTTTAAAAAAGAATGTTTCTGAGGTGACACATCATTCCCCCTGTAACTCTCTCAATATCGTCTATGCATGACATGCCACTCCTTAAATTAAAAAAAAACACAAACCCCTAACACATGAAGGTGGAGTTTGTCATAAGCTCCATGGCAAGGCTGAGCTAAGAGTCTTTGTCAGCTTCATTTAACAGTGTTTTGCCAGCAGAAAGAGACAAAAGGGTTAAAGGAGGAAGAGCAGGGAGCACAGGAGAGGCAGCTGACAGGAGAAACAAGGGCACGAGGAAAGGAGAAGCTAGGTATGAAAACAGAAGAACAGGGGGAGATTTTTAGGATGTTTCCGAAGGGAATAACTCAGTTTTTAAAGAGATATTGGGGAAACATTCACTAAAAGGTCAGGCAGGCTGGGGAAATATGTCAGGGGCCAAGCCCTTCGAGAATCATAAGTTACACTTTCGAGCAGGTGCATGCCAGTCACATAGGAGCATGCCAGAGCAGGTCAGCGAGCCTCCCCACGTGCTTCGGGAAAAAAGGCATGATTTGTTAAACCTTCATGCTGTATGCCCAGTTTTCTATAAATGCCTCTTTTATTTTGCCACATCAAAAACCACGAAGGGATGCGAAGGAAGGATTTCTTACAGATGGCATGAGGTTTGCTTCTATTATTCTGTGCTCTGGGGCAACAAGCTGTGCTCAAAAAAACCCCACACCCCAAAAATCACACCCAGGAGCATCACACAAAAATTACTTTTTGTGACCGTGCTATGCATTGCAGCATTACTTCCCCATTACTGCCTTCCCTTCCTTGCCTTTTCTTTTTTGTCCCTGGGTACCAGGTGCACTGGAGGGACTCAGATCGACACAAGACAGCATTTCTCACATAAACAATGCCATATTAACAACCAGAGGGCAGCTGTACCTGTAGGCAGGGACAGCACCAAATGCTGGCATGTCTATCCATGCAGCTAGACTGCTAAAAAGAAGCAACTACAGTGGAAATGCACCTACTGTATGTGAAATGCTGGTGCAGAATTTTTTCTTTTCTTTTTTTTTTTTTTCTATCGGTCTAACCTTCTGTGTTGATACATGAATGCTGGTACCCACTTAGAGGGATGCCAGATGATCAGTGCAGAATGAAGGTCCCAGGAGAAAGGCTCACGTGGTTTTCTCTGCCCCGTGACGTCACTAGCAGATGGCATGGGTACCAGCTCTGGCAGTTGGCATCAATGTCACTTTTTAGAGATCAATGAGATAGTGCAGATATACACAGATCTAGACTCCAGCAGACGATGCGACATTCAGACTGAAAAGATTTGGAAGGCAAAAAATGAAAACTGATTGTTGAATGAAATAAAAAGCTAAGGTAATACAAATAAAGATATATTTCAATTGGTGTTGGGTGTGCATGCAAGTGTTTAAAGATACAGTATCATTGTCTTGTATTTTGTGTATGCTATTTGCTGTCTAATAACTCCTAACATTTTATTCTTCTGATGCAATTACAAACTTTCATTGCTTTTATGTAATACTGCACTGTGTAGACAATACTGATAGAGTCAGTCTTTAACTGGGGTTTTTGTTTAATTTTGTTGTGTTAAAAAGTCCCTGCATTTACTTTGCTTGTCTCTTAGAAGTCCATGGGATACAAGCTTTTGCTGCTCCCAAACTGCAAACAAAAGCAAAGTAATTGGGAAAAGGAAATTATTTTTCCTTTCCAGGCTGGATTCTGAGCACACGTGCAGGATTACAGTCAGAATCTACAGACCGCTCCTGTCAGCTAAGAGCTGGAGGAAGACATCTGAGCCTCGCAGAACATAAACACTGCTATAGCGTGCAGGGAATTTTTCACCTCCCTCCCCCCTCCCCATTGATGGGAAAGAAAAAAAAAAAGGAGAAAAGAACAAGAAAAAAAGCAAATAAGTTGATTCTAACTAAGCAGATAATATCAAATAGAATTTTTGCTTGAAAAAGGGGAGGGGGGGAAAAAGGTAGGGGGTTTTATTTCCTAACTCTAATCAGAATACGTTTAGGGTTAAATAATTCTGATTTTTGTCTTAATATGAAATAAGTATTATGTGATTTTAATACAAATAAGTAGGAAAAATGCTTTGTTTTGAATTATATTACTGGCTGAGTGATTTGGGGGGTATATTCCATTTTTTTTTCTCCTTCTCAGCCACTGTAACTTACTAAAGTTTAATATCTTGATACATAAAGGAAGAAATGTGGAGGGGAAAACCCCACAATTTTGAAGCATAAGTCAAAAAGTGATTTTAAAATATTTACCATCAGGTAACAGAGATATGGCACTTTTTCAATTTTAAAACTGCGCTCCCTCTCCTCATTTTTCCACCCAGGGGATTTTGGATTAATGAAATTTCTGTATTGCTTTGTCACGTTTTGCATTTCTTTGAATTCAATGATGGTGAGAGTTTGAAGGTTTTGTTTAAAAATAAAATAAATGAGCAGGGACTTAACTGTAAATTAAAATTTACTCCATATTTATATGTGAGAAATGTGGCTTTTTAGTTGCAGAGTCAAATGTTTCAAGTGATTTTAGAATTCTCAACAGCTATTATTTTTTAAAAAGTGGTCATTTATAACTGCCATTTTATTCAAAAATATAGATTGAGCATTCATACACACACACACTCTCTCTCTTATACAGAGAGTTTACACACAGACACAAATAAGGTGCATGAGGCTGTCTGTGTGAGTCGGAAAACTTTAAAAATGGAAATATTTAAACATTGTGCTGGCATTCTTTCAGGTAACTTAAGATTATAGAACCATGTTAACACTACCATTTGATGAGTCTGTTGTAATGCCAGAATCCCAGATGTGTAGAAAGTTTCCCAGAGAAAGTGATGACCAAAAGCAAATGAAGAACCCAGAAAGCTTTTCAAAGCAGATCATCCTCCGAGGAAAGAATATTAAAAGATCTCCTGGAGAAGACACCGAAAAAGAAGAGGAGGAGGAAGAGAGAGAAGAGGAGGATGAGAATGGCTTGCCAAGGAGAAGGGGCCTTAGGAAAAAAAAGACGAGCAAGATAAGGATGGAAAGGATTAAATTCAGGCGTCAAGAAGCCAATGCTAGAGAGAGGAACCGTATGCACGGCCTTAACGACGCTCTGGACAATTTAAGGAAAGTCGTCCCTTGTTATTCTAAAACACAAAAACTGTCCAAAATAGAAACTTTAAGACTAGCCAAGAACTATATTTGGGCTCTTTCTGAAATCCTGCGAATTGGGAAGAGACCTGACCTGCTCACCTTTGTCCAAAACTTGTGCAAGGGTCTGTCCCAGCCGACTACAAACTTGGTGGCAGGATGCCTGCAGCTGAATGCCAGAAGTTTCCTGATGGGCCAGGCAGGTGAAGGTGCCCATCATACCCGCACACCCTACTCCACCTTCTACCCTCCCTACCACAGCCCGGAGCTTGGCACCCCCCCAGGGCATGGGACTCTTGACAACTCCAAGTCCATGAAACCATACAATTACTGCAGCGCTTACGAGTCCTTCTATGAAAGCACTTCCCCTGAGTGCGCCAGCCCACAGTTTGAAGGTCCCTTAAGTCCTCCCCCAATTAACTATAATGGGATATTTTCCCTGAAGCAAGAGGAAAGCTTGGACTATGGCAAAAATTACAATTACGGCATGCATTACTGTGCAGTGCCACCCAGGGGTCCCCTTGGGCAGAGCTCGATGTTCAGGTTGCCTACAGAGAGCCACTTCCCTTACGACTTACATCTGCGCAGCCAGTCTCTCACCATGCAAGATGAATTGAATGCAGTTTTTCATAATTAATGAGGAAAATGAAAATAAACAGTGGTCATTCACCTCCCCATCTAATTAAGAGCAAGCAGATGCTTGGGCACTGCGTAATTGGCACAATTCTATTTAAAATGTTTACTAGTTCCTAAAGCGTGTTTCAACTATTGTGAGGATTTTCTATGTATTAATAAACCCTTTTTATTATAAGTATTTTTTTTGTCTGTAATCACTGTGAGAATATGTTTCCTCCCAGAGGTTTTCTCCCTCCTTTTTAACTTTTTATTTCCCTATTTGTTTGATTTGTTGAGCAGTGTGTCTGAACAATATTACTGAAATAAAAGCGTACACACTGTGTAAAGTCAATGTCTATTTTGATTGTATAGTAATTATACAAATGCATGTTATTGAAATCATATCAGCCCTCCTACTGGCTGCTTTTGCTCATTATGCTGATGGAAGTGACTAAAAATACTCTAAGAGGGAGCAGAGGTTGCATATTCTCACTGGATATTAAGTTTTGTGCATAAATTTTATATGAACAATTCTTATTGGTTATTTAATCATACTGGCTGTTTAAATTATTAGCAATTGCTGCTGTTATCTACTAAGCTTTATGTGAGTCCAGGGATATGAGGGCATGAGCAGTTTAGTTACAGGAATACAACACTGCAACAGAAGACAAAGGAAGGGTGTGGGTTTACAAAGAGAAGTTGAAGGCATTCTGCAGTATTACAAGTGGTGGGCTATGGAGCTGCACATGGAAATAGAGAAACCTTTGCCTTACAAAGGTTAACACCATCTCCTTTACAGAGATGTGTTACAGACATAATAATTAATATTTCCAAAGTACTCTTTAGTCCTCAGCAATCTTGCCTTTAATATAAGGAATTGTAGATAAAGAATAGTGATGTTACTTGAGCTCCACTGAAATGAAACTTAAAGGTCTATCTTGACATAAAAATCTATCCTGTAAGTGGGTTAAACAATTCGTTTAAAAGGTACTCTGAAATATATAGACATGGAATAACAGAATACTCCCAGATGGAAGAGACCCACAAGGATCATCAAGTCCAGCTCCTAAATGAATGCCCCATATGGGGATTGAACCCCAGCCTTGGTGTTATTAGCACCATCATCCAACTAACTGAGCTAATCTCAGGGTGGTTTTTTGTTTGTTTTTTTTTTTTTTTCCCAGCTAGAAATTTCTTCATTGTGTTTATTTCTTACTCTTACTTATTCCAACATATATGACTCCTGACTGTTCAGACTTTCTTTGCATCTTCACCCTTTTACCCTTGTGTCTTTGAGGAACACAGACAGATGAAATTGGGGGGGAACCTTTAGAAGCCAAGTCAGTGACAGCTTCAAATTTGGTTCCAGCTACAGAGACAGATGAGGCTGTTCAGTGCCTCATACTGCCCAGTTTTCAGTACCTCCAAGGGTGAAGATTCCATTTCCCATCTGGACAGCCCATTCCAGTATTTGGCTGGCATCATCATGTAGAATAATTTCTTTATTTTCAAATATAATTTCACTTACTGCAATTTTTCTTTGCCTCCAAGTCTTTTGCTGTGCACTTCTGAAAAAAAAATTCTGTGTTTTCTATGAGCATTCATTATGTAGTAAAAGAAAACAAGTAGATGTCCCCTCAGCTCATGCTTCTTCAGGCTGACTAGACCCAGTTCTCTCAAATTTCCTGATATGCCATGTGCTCCAACTCCCCTAGCTGAAGCTGTAAATTCCCTGCTGCTTATAAGGATTCATTGTGAGATGCTGTAAAGCCCTGTCAAAATCCCTGTGCTCTTTTCCAGATCTTTATACGAAATGGTGTCTTTCAAGGCTGGTTGGTTCTCGGTTTTTCTAATTCTGTCTGACACACTGTAGAGGTGGCTTTTATCCAGAGATAAGGATGCCTTACCATTTCCCAGGAAGCCCATGGAAGATTTCACTGTAATATTTGTATATACCTTGAATTCCTATATGCTACGATTTACCTATCTCTCAGACCTCTTTTGTGTGTCTTTTTTTCTTTTTGTTTATTTGTTTGTTTAAATCTCTTTAGGGGTTTAGCGAGATAAACATTTCTATTTACATCTGTGTCCAAGGTAACCAAAAATATGCATGCTGATCTACATCATCCAGTCTGTTTTACTGTCCCTTAAAGACTCAGGACTGAAGCAGAGCCAGAGTGTTTTACCCCAGTTCACGGGAAGGAGGACGTGTGGCATCCCTTTAAAAATAGGGAACACACCTGCAGCAAGCTCTGTTGTTCTCTCTGGGCAGGCCTCCAAATCACAACCTGAGAAACTGAAGTGGCATGAGTCAGAAACTCTTCTGTTCTCCCTGGCTTTGAAGAACTTTGCAATGCCTTCACTGCTGCTGGGACCAGCCATTTGTTGGGGAGTTAAAGGGAACTCACTTGACCAGTTGCAGCTGCTGCCAACTGTAGTAATTACACCAAGACAGACTAGACTGACACCATCATCAGTCCTTTATTAAAAGCTTTCCATGCCTGCTTCCAGTGGACTCCTTTCCTCACAGGCAGCTCCACACAGCACTGACTCCTTTCCTCATTGGCTGTTTTCACATAGCACTGGCTCCTTTTCTGACAGGCAGCTCCACACAGCACTGTGTCCTTCTCTCTGCAAGTTTTCTTCTTCTTTCTGCATGACTGGCTAATCCCAAGCTGTCCCTTAACCCAGCCACCCAACCCTGCCTGTCCCTCACACAACATCTCCTTACCTTACCTGTCGCAAACTCCAACTTCAACTAACTCTCAACCAGCTAGTCCACTCTTTTATTACCCCCACCTTCATTGGGGAGGCAAGGCTGTCTCCACTTCTCAGCAATTAGTACAGCTGTAATTTGTTGAGGAAAATTGCCTTCTGCACTATCCCTACAAACTATCCTCCCATAGCCCACAGCCTCTGTACTATGCTGGGAATTTGGACCCTGTCTCTGCAAGTTCCAGCTGCTGAGGGGGAGTCGGTGCTACAACATCTGGGACGTTTCTTTCAGAGGCCTGGCAGCATTGACTCATTTTGGACAAAAAATTAGTTCTTCAGTGTTTTTGTTTTGTCCCTCTTTTGTATTGGTTGTTGTCTGGGGGAGGAGGGAGCTCTGGCACCTCAGAGGCTCAGTTGCTCTGCCATTTTTTTTCTCTTTCTTGGCCCCATGGCCCAGAGTATAGGGCTTCTCTGCCATCTTGTCTTTGTCCTCTGGGCCACACAGGCTGCTATGTTGGCCACCACCTTGGGAGTAGGGAGGCGGCTTCTCTGCCATCTTGTTTTCATTGTTCTTGGGTAACCATGCATCTCAGCACCTTTGGGTCTAGTAGTTTTTTCTGTTATCTTGGTTGTTGGCATTTTCTTTTTAGTAAACTGGTATTTTTTCCACTTATATCTTCTTGCATCTGTCTCTCCTTATTGGTAAAAGTGGTTAAAGCTAAAAAGGAGATAACTCATTTTGGAGTCTCCAGCCTGTATAGTTTTTTAAACTAAGACAGTCTGCTATTCATCTGAGGCTTTTCTACCACTCTTCTTATGCTGAGTGTATTGTGTATAAGCAGTTTTTTGCCATATGAGAACAAAATGCACATGTTGCAAGGATAGGCATAAAGACACAATGATGACTAGGAATTCTTTTTTTCACTCTTTTTCCTGGCTTGCTGACCACCTTTCTCTAAGCTTGATTTAATATTTTTTCTAATGTCCCTGCTTAACTGGAGCTATGTGCTTGACCAATGATATGGGACCTATTTTAGCACTTAAAAATCCAGACAGATTTTTGATTTATGGAGCTGTTAATAGCAATTTGATCTAAAACAATGTCTTGCACTGCCATATCCTTCAGTTGTTCCACTGGTTATACTCAGCTTACCTGATGATCCATTTCTGTTGATTCCCTCAAACTTTGTAGTGAACATATCTGAAATATCTTGCTTACTATAAAAGACTGTCCTGTGTGAACAGCTTGTGCATTAAAACCTTTACCTTTTCCTGATGTCATTCCCTGATTCAAGGCCAAGGTCGAGTGACCTTGCAGGCTTGGTATTTATCTGTTCTGACTTTTTTCATTTGCTTTGCTGAGGAACATGGGGTTTCACAGTTCTGTGTTTTCTAGTCACACACTCCCGATGCCCCTGGCTAACTCCAGGGCTAAGCACCTCTTTCAAATGGTGTGAAAGTTTGCTCCAGGCAAGTAAGCTTTTGATCCACAGGATATGACCTGTAGTGTTTCCCTTTCCATCTACATCAGAATTATACAAATCCTTCTGATAAATCACAGAGCTTTCAGTGAATCCGCAAGAAGAGTGAAATTTAGTTACTTGGGTTTTACCTTTTTTTTGCTAACACTATTAATAGATTGTTGAACAACCTTATTTCATGGGGCTCCAATCCTACAGGGTCCTTCCTCTCACTGTCCATAATGCACTAACTTTGCATGCTTGTCAAGTTTTGTGAAAATCAAACTCAAGAGCAGAGGAATTTGGGAGTAAGGTACCAAGAGGAACCGTAGTAAGGGCCGCTTATACCTATACGAAAGTAATTTTAAGACAGATGGAGAGACATGGAAAAGCATGTTGTACTATATATTTTTCTATTGATTTTAATCCCAGTTAGATGAATATCAGAACTAATTATGTTTAAAATTCTGTATTTATAACCTTGATTTTTGTTTGTTTGTTTGTTTAGGGTTTTTTGGGTTTTTTGTTGGTTTTTTTTGTAAAATCCATTGTAAACCTCATTATTATTTAACTGTTAAAAGATTGCTTTTGAAATTTTTTACAAGTCTCTCCACCAGACTGCTGATTTATATGTTAACTCTACATTCTTCAAATGATTACGCTCCTTTGCTTTAAATGCAGTAGTTTTCTGACAGAGAGTATGAAAAATAATATAAGAAAGTGTGCCACTTAATCAGCAATGATAAAACCTGCATAAATTAATGACATTAAATCCAAAACACTCTATTTTAGTGAAGCTGTGATGGATGAGCTTTAGCTACTAGACTAACTCCTACCTAAAAATTCACTCACTTCCTGTTTCATGGGAAGGAAGGATAAAATTGGAGGAAAAAAAAAGAATGAGAAAGTTTGGGGTCAAGATAAATACAAGACATTGCTTGTCATATCTGCTGTGGACAAAACAGACATGAACTTGGGAAAATTAACTTTTTTTTGCATATAACCATTTAAGTGAGTGCAAAGTTGGTAAAATAACATAAAAAGCTGTGCATGTGTACTGAGCCAACAAGGTTTAAATTAGGTGCTCTCATCCATCTGTTGGCTGTAGAAGAAACTTATGCACTTCAAGAAGGTAACACAATACACTAGATTAGATGTAGTCTATCCCCTGAAAGCACAGAGAATATATAAAAAATCCAAATGCTCTTCATTGACTTTAGATAAGTGTTTATTGAAATATTTGACATCTAACTTTTTCTTAATAACACAGTGGCCAAAACATATAGAAAGGAAATTAAATATATCAAAGGTTTTTAGATAGTTTCCATTACTCCTTGCCTTTAGCTCTTGTTTTTTATAACCTTCTTGTGCACATTAGTCATAAGTCCTGTCCTTATGAAAGTGAAGTTCTTGAATAAACAGAAAAATGAGACAGCTAAGGAGATGATTCATGTTGGGCAATTTGAATGCTTCCTTGGGAGAAAAAAATATATATTTAAATACATTTACATTACTGGAATAAATATTTCTACAAGAATAAAGGCTAGACTCCATTAGCAAGAGTATCTTTCATACAATGAGAGGCTGAGCAAGCTGGGAGTGTTCAGCTTAGAGAGGGAGCATACTAAAGGGAAATCCCATCCATGCACATAAGTATGTAATGGAATGCAGAAGAGAAATGGCACTGAGGGTCTTTTCAGCAGTGCCCAGTGACAGAACAAGAGGCAATAGCCACAAATTGAAATACAGGAGACCCCCTCTGAATACAGGAAAAAAGGAATTTACTTACCTCTTGCTATTAGCATACTTTTAGAAGTTATTCTTATCGTTTGACACAACACTGACCAGTTTGAACTATAGCTAATATTTGGCCTTTCATGTCTTCTCCCTCTGTATATAAACCACAGTTTTACCTTCCCATGAAGCTCATTTCCAGAGATCATGCAACTTCATTTTCCTCTTGAACTCCAGGAAGAGTCCCCTGTTAAGCCCAGCTGGTCTTCTGCCCTGATTGCTTGACTTAAAACACTGTGGGTTTGCTTGCTTCCATGGTTCTAAGAAGTATTTCCTTAAGACTGATCAGCACTCATGAACTCCTAAGCCCTCAAAGCCAAACTCCCAGGGCTACTCTAATGAATGCTTCCTGCATAGATCAGTTTGCTCTCTTGAAGTCCAGTTCTGTTGTCCTTTTTCTCTTTAATAAAAAAAAAATTAAGCTTGCTCATTTGATCATTTTATGATCTCCATGGCCAAGACAGCCACCCACAATCACATTCCCCTTGAGTCCTTCTCTATTTACAAATAACATGTTCTAAAAAGCTTATTTCCCGATTGGCTCACTGGGTAATCTTGATGAGAAATTAGCTTCTCCAAACTCAAAGAATTTCGATGACTGTTTTTTTAAAGAAGCATGATACTCCTGGTTATGTTTGGAAAGCTGAAATCTTCCTGAAGAACTAGTGTCACTGATCCAGAGATTTATCCTAATTGCCTGTAGAAAAATTCCTCAGTCCTTAATTTTGGCTGGGCAGTCTGTATTGCACACCCTCTAAAATTCTCCTTTGCTTCACATTTTCCTAATGCACACCCAGAGGCTCTCAAGCACATCATCACTAACTATTATGTCTGTAAATCAAACTTCTCCACTTAGTACAGTGTGAGATCTCCACCTCACCATCTATCTTTCCTGAGCAGGTGATACACTCCCCATCCCTGCACTCTAGTCAGGGCTCTCATTCCACCAAGCATCCCTAACACTAATGATATCAGCTCTGGAATCTCACCAATGCTTCCAGTTAATTCTGTCCATAGACTTTAGTATAAACCCCAGACGAAAAAGGGCACCTTGAGATCATCTAGTTGAACTTCACTGCTTAAGTAGGGTCATCCAGACCAGGGTGTCCAAGACTGTGTCCCGTTGGGTTTTAAAAACCTCCAGAGATGGAAACTCCTAAACCTGTCTGGACAACTGGTGGTGTGACCACTCTGAAAGACAGATTGAACTATTGAACAGTGCTTAATGGGTGGAAATTTTAAAAGTCCAAATGCTGGATTCTGCATCTAGAATGGAGTAACATCAGGCATGAGTATAAATGAGGAGAGGAATGGCTGGACCATGAGAGAAGGCTGACCATCTGAAACACATACATACATTCTGCAATGTTTATTCATGAAAATATAGGAATTACCCAGTAAGACATGACCTGTTGTTCTGCTTTCATTCAGGACAGGGTTAATTTTTGCAGCAGCAAGGAAGGGGCATGGCCAGAATATTTGGTTTATTTGGTACCACCTCATGCCATGCACAGAGAGGATAGAGGGGAGTCTTTTCTGGTTTGCCAAAGTTTAAGGTTGGGTAGCATAGATTGCCACCTGTGTGGTGAGCAATCACGTGAATCACTCACTTATCTTGTACGTTTTAAGCATTGTTGTTTGCATTGTTCAGTTTCTTATTTCATTGTTGTTTCTAGTAAATTGTTTTTTTCTCAATCTGTGGTGTTTACCTCTTTGAGTCTCCCATTCTCCTCTCCATTCTGCTGCTGAGGAAGGGATAGGGAGGAGTGTGCAGCGTAGTATTGGAGTATTTCAGTGGCAACACTAAGTTGGGGAATACCATGCCTAAACTACACCACCTGTTCTCATTCAGGAGCTCATGTGAGAGCTGGAGTCTTCTCTCTGATGCTGAATGTGGGGCCTAAACAAACTATGTTTAGTATAGGCTTGTTTAGAGGGAACTTACTTCCAGTTCAAATGAGTTGCAGAAAAATTCAGAAGAAATGTGTCCGCAGGCAAGGTGTCAGCAGTATTATTTTTCGGCAAAACTTAATTTCTTTGGGAGCTTCAAATGTTCATGATTTGTAACCAACTCACACAGCATAAAATTTTTCCCTCACTAATATACAAAATATACAAAATATACATAAAAACCCAAGAGATTGCTTTTGTGTGTTGGTTTTTGTGAGTAGAAATTGAGGGACACCAAGTAAATTTTTCTGTATTGGAGTTGATATACAGATCAACATACTTGGCTGATGCAAGGTCAAGGTAGAGTGAAGATGAGAATGTGAAAGCCTGAGTTTGAGTTTATTTGTACCACTACTAACTGTTGCTTAAAATCTGTAGAAGGTCTTACCAAAACCTCTTCATGATAAATTCATGATAAATGCAAGAGAGAAAGAGCAAAGATTTGAATGCTTTGAATTTTGGCAAAAACTGAGATTATGTAAGAAGACATGCAGTATCTGTAAGTCTGATAGGAAAAAGAAAAAAAAAAATAACTCAAATGGAAGCCAAATACCTATGTAGTAGGTTTTGGACATGGAATTTATCTAACATTTTTCTGTAAGAAGTCTTATTCTGTTGGGTAAAATTTCACATGAAATGTCTATTGAAATGATAAAAAAGTAAGCCAGTGACACAAAACATAATGCATATTTGCATTTCTTATTTTTTTTCATCTTACCCAGAGGGCAGATTTAATGTAAGCAGACAATGCAAACAGAGGTATTCAAACAAGTCTGTATCATGAAGATGCATGGGGTTTCTCAGATATCTCCCCTGATAAATTATCTTTCTTGGATCTAATTGAAATTCAGCCAACATAAGTTATTATTTTATTTTGAAGAAACTAACTGCTGAAGGGGAAAAAAAATCAATAGAGATTTCAGGGCAACAAGAAAATGTGCAATTGTTATTCTATTTGATTTTAAATTAAAGCTTTCATCTTTAAAGGATTTGTTGAACTGTGGAAAACACATATGGATTACAGGGAATTAATTTATGGAAAATGCAATGTCTGAAGCCTCTTCATTATTTTTACACACTTGCCAGTAGTTTCTATTAGCTATATTCCTCCTATGTTAGAGTAGGCAGCAATGGCCAGAAAGCTGTGCAGAAAACTACCATAAATGAAAATGTTGTGTCTCAGAACTATTAGAAAATACATTGAACCAAATACATTTGGTCTGGAAAATCTGTATTTAGTCATCTGCAATTGCCTCTATGTAACTCATGCAACTTTTGTACCGACATCCTTTTACTTTACGGTATTAAAAACTTTGATTTCATGATCTATACATTCTCTTACAATACGGTAAAATATTATAAGGAAGGCTACAGACTAAACTATTGCATCCTCCATAAGCCTATAACTTTTTGTGAGAGAATCTAAAACAAGGACTTTTAGCAACTGAAGTTAGTACTTCTTGTTACTGGGAAATGCAATGGAAAAATAATCTCTGATCAGTGAAGTAGGAAAATTACGTTAAAGTAGAATATTCACTCAGACAAGCAGACAAGTGATTTTTCTTGTAAAGTATATTTTCTTAAGTGTGGAAGAAAGATACTTTAGGCAGTCTCTGAAATTCCACTGTTGGTGTCCAACAAAGTTGTAATTTTTTAAACAAGCCTTAGCCTATACATTAGTACAAAGAAAACAAGAAAGCAGTATGATATGACTGTTAATTCTAATCTAATAGTTACTTCAGCCTGATTGAAAGAAACATATAGGTCTAGCTGACTAAAATTTGAAATTAATTTTAAAATTTTGTATAAATCGGTTTTTTGCTCACATCGATAGAAAAATTATTGCTGATTTCAAGAGGATAAGAATTTTTGCCTTTTAATTTACATATCTTATGGAAAAAGCACAGATAAACAAAATTTCTGGGGCTTTTTAGTTCCTGAAAATCTGAAAACTACAGAAAATAATAGCTGTCTGAGGAAGTGATACTAAAATATCATGTTAAGATGAGAGTATGAAATACATATTTTTTAAAGTGTGTGTTAAGGTAGTCTGTAAGAGCAAATTTTAGGCTCACATCTCAAAGTTTCATAGAACATAGAAACATAGAATATCTGTTCTTAAGGTTATATACTAATTGCAGTTTTATTAAAAGGTCAATAACTTTATATTTCCTTTATCAAATTGACTCTTGTTTTAAAGTAGAATATGCTCTCTGTCAGAGACTACATTACAAGTATAGTTTCAAAATAAGAAAAATCTTTCTGCTGCAAATAGACTGATTTAACAAAATAGACTTCCATATCAGTATTCCTTTTATACCCCAAAAGGAAAGGGCTTTTTTTGTGTTTTCAGGAGATGAAACTCAGGCCTACAGGTGTTATTAATTTAATCACACTATTATTTTTTTCAGATCATTAAGAAGTTGAGGTCATCCAAGCGACAATTGCAAAGCATGTGATCCAGGTGGTGAATTACAGGCTCAAATGTTAAATCATGAATCTCATGGCAAAAGTAAAACCAGAGTGAACACTGTGATCAAGCCATGTACTGTGATGGCTCAATTATTCTGCACAGTAAATAAATCTCCAAATAATCAGTTTTCTTTTACCATGAACATAAGTAAGTAGATGAAGAATTGGAATTCTGGGGTAATATTCTGAATTAGGATTTGGAAATAAGGATTATCATGAAAGTTTAATAAAATCTATAAATGCATAAACAGAATTTATTTAATACATTTGTACTGCTTAGACTAAAATATGATTTTATACAATGCTTGATTTTTCATTTCATAAAAAGAGACTTCTTAAAAATATATTGTGAGAAAAATAATCCTTATTGTTTGGTTTGCCTTTTTTTTTCCTTCTTTCTCTTTAATTTTTCATATACAGACTCTCATTTAAAGTTGCATAAGACAGGAGGCTTAGATTGGTAGAAGTTTACTTTGGCAATGAGGCCATATTTTGCACAAAAGAAAATCTGACTGAAGACTTCTACCGTGAGAGATTTTGGAGAATACTATAATCCTCTTCTTAAGCCTGAAGCCTTTTCTCTTTCAGAGTTCTGACACGAAAATTTATCCCAAAGTCTCTAAATCATGAGAATTAGGAAAAAAGAAACAGAAAACCTGTAATATCTTTCTTACTCAATACCAACATCTGATAGATACAAATATCTTGAGTACTTTGTGTGTTTCTGCCTCCTGAAAAAAACAAAATGTGACATAATTTTACTTATTAGGAAAAAATTAAAATTATGGAGACTTACTGAAAATTCCACACAATTGTGAGAATCAGCCCACCAGGTTAAGCACTATTTATTTTTTCACAGCAGGTTTTGCATCTACTCAGACATAATTTAATAAAAGAAATAAAAAAGTAAATATCTGTGCAATTAGCCACCTTTTTACACTATAGACAGAACATGCACAGTTTGCTTTACACTAAGGCATTGTCATAGGAAAGCCACTGTTATGTTAGTTTCTTCCAACTGTTTTTTACTGATGGCTGATACCAGTTGCCTCTGGGGACAAGATGTAGTCCTCTTGTTGTCATGAAAAATTCTGTGCACATACAGTTCTGTACATTGCAAGAGGATTGCAACGTACAATTGCTCCTGGATCATTTTGTTCCAAATGGACATGGATTCATTGAAGCTGCAGGGAACCATTACAGTGCCATAATGTTCTTCCTATTACATTTTATTGTTTGATAGAATCCCACACCAGTGGCTCACTCATTCCTAGCAACTAGAGTTCTGTCAGGAGTAAATGAGGTTCTGTGTTTGCATATCTAGTAATAAATTATGGTACTTCTTATTGAAGATGGATAGCGTAATAAATAAAAGGAAAGCGTGAAGGATGTGTCTCAGCAAAACACAAGACCATATAAATTAAGAAAACGAGTATAAACTGCTGACAGCAACAATAACACAAGGTCAAATTGTGCTTTTTTTAGGAGAGCGAAATAGGACATATATTTCTCCTTCGACAGTGATATTCAGGAATGGACCCCTCCAGTCTGATAGGCAAAAAGTTGAATGGCAGAGGGTCTCAGGATTGCAATATATGCATGGAAAGTATTTTGGGGATACCTACTCTATTTGGAAATTGTGGAGATGTAGTTCATGGGTTTCATCCTGTTTCTGATACTTGATCAGGTCTTGGTTTGAAGTTTCACAGGTGGTGATGGATACCACTGTGTATGAAATGCCAGTCTTTAGAATAAGATCTGAAGCATGATAGTAGCCTTTCTTCAATAGATTGCAGTCTCTTAGGTTACACACTCAGTGCAGGAGTCTGAAAAAAAGGTGACAGCAGCAACCATACACATTGCTTCTTCTATCTCAAAAACCTCAACCAGTCACATTCTAGTAAGAGCAGTTCCAAAAACCTAGACCAAACAGAAAGTTGCAGAACTATTTTACAAAATAATTGGATTTAAGACCGAATTAAATTTATATCATATATTCATCCTCTGGGTCAAGTGTCCACATATTTCTGTCTACGAAATACCTTCAGTAAGAAGTTGGACTATATTATAGTCTGAAATACTCCTCCATAGAACCTAGAGAGGCACTGGAGATATGGCTTCAAAACTTTTTATTAAGGACTTAAAACTGCTCCTATATCCCAGCCAAATCCTATTGCTGAAAGTCTATGATGGCTACTCGGGCTACTTGACTACTCTTTGTAATACCACCTACAGGTTAGGATTGGGATTTCTTGGGAAGGAGCTTCCCAGAAGCTGACTTCCTCCAAAGAGGAATATATTTAATGCAAAAATCATCTAGCAACAGGAATATCCACAAGAAATTTCTAAACAAAATATAAATTGCCATTCTTTACTTTCAATGGGCACAACTCCTGAAGCATGAATTAATCATCCTCACACAAATTAAAATATTGCAGTGGGCCAATGCACGGTGACAGAATTAAAAGTTAAAGATCTAGAAACTGAAAATGAGAACTTACTTTTATCCACAACACCACATCGAAGCGTTCTTTGGTTGCACTATATGCAAATTTAAGATCAATTATAAATACATATTTACTTTCTCACTAGTTGATAAAACTTATTAATTACTCCAAACCTAAAACCCTCCACAGTATTTTTCATCTTTATCTGTTTTTTAAAAAGTAGATAAACTATTTAAAATTACATGAGGTTCCTATTTATTTCCACTTTCAAATCTCTTCTTCATAAACAGAAAACACTGTTTCATTTAAGAGTTTAATTTTTAAACAAAGATTACATGATAAATCCAAGAGTATTTTCGCAGGTGTTCCATAAGGTTTTTGTTCCAGTTTGATCTTTAAAGACATATAACTTTTTAAAATTACTTTGAACTGAGCTATAAAGATTAAAATTCTTTAAAATGTTATATAATGTTATATAAATGTTATCAGTTCAAGAGAACTGATTATAAATTTACATTTGCAGTTACCTTGGGACCCTTAGATGGTATCTAATCCATCTCTCTGTCCAAAGAAAACACCATGTCAATCTTGGCAGGTGTTTGCCTGATGTATTTGAAACATGTTTTGTGATGGAGCTTGCACAATAATCCAACCAGCTTTTTCAAAGTTTATCTTTTCACATTGTCAGAACATACCAATATTTAAAATTTTTTCCTACTTTAACATTATCCTACCATTTTTGATACCTATTGCTTTAATGATTAGAACTGTTGGCGTCACTGGAAACATTTTCTGTATATTTAAAAAAAACTGCCCGTTCAGGTGGTGAAATGTACTAATTAGAACTATTCTGGTTTTCCATTCAGGCATTTTACTATTCATGGATCATATAATCTTATTTTCCAAAGTGAAGATGCATATTTTAAATAGCAATAAAACAAAATATTGTGAATTAGCAATATGAGCGTGAATTTTCCTCATCTGTATGTGTTCAGTTTCACTGATATTAGTGGCAAGAGCACATGCATATTCAGCAGAAGTAAGTGGGAATAGCCACATTACCTTCTCTGGAAATGGACTTGCTCATCACAAATAGCAATTTGGCCTATTGTCTTCTAAATAAGAAAATGTGTCTTTTTCACCTTTCTTAATCTTTTAAAAGTGTGTCTTCTTGTTGAATTTGTTGAATAAATATGTTGGCAAAGTAAACATTTTGTTCAACTTTTGTTACAAAAATAAAATTTAAAAAATATAGAGATTTTTTGAAAATAAATAAATATATAAGTAAATTTTTAAACTTTTGGACATTTTGAATGATAACTGAGTATTCAGGTCTCACTGTGTAACTACCTTCCATGCACAAAGATAGCAGAGTCTGGGCATTTGATCTCACAGGATATTTAATTTAGGGAATGCTGATTTATACCCTGAGGTTTCTCAATTAATTACTAATGTATATAAATATATAAATGGTGATATTTGATGTAAGCATCTGTGCACTGCTGTAGATATATGACAGTACTTCAGCATCTAAGAAACTACGCCAATCACTGAAAGATACACAAAATATTTAATGTGTCTACTCTGGGACATGACATTTAAGCAAAAAACAGTGTAATTTGGCTTTAAAATGCATGCATACATCAAACGATTCCAGTATAAAATCTGTAAGAAAAGATTCTCTCAGAAATGTGTCTTACAGGACCATCTGAATAGTGGGGAGTAGCCCCATAAATGCAGTTCCTCTGATGTGTGGTTTGTGCATAAACTTACTTTTGAGGAAACATCTTACACAGCTACATGGTAAAAATAGTTTTGACAATGTTAGGTCTATGAATCATCTATATGAATGTTCCTCTCATACCCCTGAGACAATGAGGAAAAATGGAAGAAAAACAGTAGGAATAGAAGTAATTGGAGAAATAAAACATGAGGCACTGCTCACTAGCCTATTGAAAATTAAAATAGTGATGGCAACTGGTTTGATAACTTTGAATAGAAGTGATCTGACTTTAACTGCCTTAAACCTGGGCTTGTGTGCCCCAGAATGAGTCTCAAGCCAAGCAGTTACAGGAATTGCTCCTTGTATATTAGTCCTGCAACCTTGAACTTTAAAGTAGACTGAAAAAACCAATTTGGATTACTGAATAAATGACACAATTTTACAAGAAACTGCATACTGTGAAACAGATGCTTATTTAAAAGTTACCTGATTGTTCTCTTCACAGAAAAATTTCAAGATTAATTCTATTCATCTGCTTCAGCAATTCAGCAGTGTCTCATCTTCCATTGTCTGGTCTGTATTACTTATGATTCCTCTCTATAATAAAAAGAAACAATTTGTTCCTAGAAGCTTTGTAAGAGAAGGATATCTGCATCTCTTGTTCAGCAAATAAAAAATGTTGAGAAAATAATTGCAGCATCCTGAAAGGTAGTAGTTCTTATAGCAGTATTTTAACTTCACTAGAGACCAAGTGAATGTCAAAATTTTCACTTTACTGTCAAATTCAGTTTCCTCATCACTTTTTAAGATCCTAGGAAAATGTCAAGTAAATCCAACACAATTAGAGGTATCCTTGACTGAAAGGCTATTTTCCCTGAAGAAGTTATTAAAAGAACATTTTAGCGGCAGTTTGCTCAGTACCTGTGAAGAATTGATAGTTTGTACTTCCCATGTTCTTAAACCAAAGGGGAAGAAAAAAAAAGAAAAGGAAAAAGTAAAAGAAAGAATTGCTCTTGGCAATGAGAACCTAGAGGCTGACACCATCAGAATACAACAAGATGTGGATGCAAGAGTGCAAGCATGCTGCTTTCATCTCTAACCATATTTAGGTAAATTATTTGGAGCTAGAACATTAAACCATCAATGGCATAGATACCTGCAATTCTACTGCTTAAATATACTTTTAAAATGGAGAGAAAAAAGAGAGAAAGTATTTTTTTAATTCAATCTTCCTTCCAAAAAACTATACTAATACAAAATTTGTGCTTATCTTTTATAGTTATAATGATTGCTTGGCTTATATTAGATATATTGATTCATGGCTTCCCTGAAGAATGTTGTGATTTAGGTTGAGATGCAGATTGTGATTGTGTCCTTGTCCATGGCAGGGAGGGTTGGAACTAGGAGAGTCCCCTCCAACTCACACCATTCTGTGATTCTGTGATTCTATGTTATGTCTTGACATAGCACTGTGAGTGTTTTATCATGAGATTTAGTTATCCCAATCTTTCCAATAAATAGAATTCCTCTAAAGGGCATTGAGCAGCTTATTTGATACCCAAAGTAACATCAAATTATGAGTCATCCTATTATTGTCAAGAAAAAAGTTATAATTTTAGCTCTGCTGTTTCCAGGGAAAACAGAGAAAACCCAAATTAAAAGAAACTGAAGCAAAACAATGAAACCCCAGCTAAAATAACTGTGCCCCCTCCCCCACCCTGCACCCCCTGTCTAAAGCACTATTAAGGTACTTTGTAGGCCAAAATTAGCTTGCTAACATATCAAATGGGTTTCATTAACTGCTTGGGCAAAGAGCTGCTAAGTAAGATATTTTACTTAGCAATAAAATTTTTTTAAATCTATAATTGAACATTGCTTCAATTCTATGTAAGCAGACATATGTACAACTTTATTTTTGTAAATATTCCTGTTTAAAGCAGATGGACTATTCACAAATTAAGTAAAAGGAGTGAGAGCTTTCTTGATCTATATTTGAAGAATAAGTAGAAGTAGAGGTAAATTCTAACAATCTTATATTAGTAATGTAAGTCACATGTTAATAATAAGAAGTTTCTTATGACTATTCCTACTTAAACTACATTACCCACAGCTAACAAATGATACCTTATTGGCTTCAATAAGGAACATAAGTTGAATTATTAGCTTATAATATATAAATGCACTAGATAGTTTTTTAGGTATGTTATAAAATACGTTATATCTTTGGTACAATTTCTACATCTTGTATGTTTTCATTTCAAATCTAAACTTACTTGGTAAAACAGAAAAAAAACAGACAAAAAGAATTGTGGGGATTTTTTTCCAGATAAACTGGTACATCTTAATGTACACAGCTATGGAATAAATTAGCTGCTAGCATTGTGCTAATGCTGCAGATTTATATACCGTATAAAAAGATGTCTAATCTTTCTTTTTTCTTAATCTCTGTCTCAATCTTTTTTCACAATACTCCCTCTCTAAATTCTCTCAGAAGAAAAGAAGAATCAACTTTATTTTAGCTCATAGACCTTACCTTCCCTAAAACATATAATCATCTTTGAGAACAATTCCGCAATCAAGTAATTTGACAGAAGTCAAGTAGCACTGTCAGTTCCTCTACAGAGAAAATGATGGTTAGCTTCACATGAGCCATTAAAGCTTTTCAATGTAGTTTACACTTACAGGTTCAAGCCCCTGAAATCAAATGAAGGTATGTGTATGCAAGCAGATGTGCACTCACGTATTTTGTTTCCCTGGTGGCTCATATTGTTGGATAATCTTTAGCAGCAATGGAAACCTTCAAAGGAGTCCGTGGTCTCATGAGATCCAGACAATCTCTACATGTATGATGATCATTCTTTCAGGAGAGATCAAACCAGCTGTATTCTTAGTTCACATATTTAAGCCCCACAGAATATATTTTCATGAATGAATTTCACTTAGTCAGGAGGATCTAAAATATGTCTCCTTTCTTCAAAATGGCTAGATTTCTAATTACCTCTCCTCTCCTCTCCTCTCCTCTCCTCTCCTCTCCTCTCCTCTCCTCTCCTCTCCTCTCCTCTCCTCTCCTC
>JAOTQZ010000001.1:22610813-22622221 GCA_026546895.1 Pogonocichla stellata
ATATTATAGTCTTCTGGAAAGTCTCCTCACTTGGCAGAACTAAAAAATTAAAATTAATAACCAAAAAAACCACCAAAACCTTCAACTAATAAATCATTGACTATAGTGTTTACAAAAAACATACTATTTCCTCACCGTGATGTGTTCTTCATTTCAATCATGTTTATCTTTTTTCTCAGTGAAAAGATGAAGTGATGATGGTGGCACTGAATAATGAAGCACAGTGTATCTGTTGTAATTATTGGGACACTGGGTTTCTTTTTGTACTGTAGGTGTTGGCATCTGCTTGTTGAGCAGATTATGTGTTTATCAGATCATTGTATTATATACTTCAAAGAGGACACCTCATTTCCTGTTGACTGTATTCAATAAGCCTATTTTATTTTGTCAAGATGAAAATCAATGTGTTCTTTCAATATTAAAAATCAATTTTATAAATTTAGATTACATTGCTTTTATGTGCTTCACTGTGTGTAAACAGGCTTCTCACTCCTAAGTTTATCTTATAATTTATGTAAAATTAGGAAGACAAATACCCAAGTTTTGGGAGTTTTCTCTATTTCTTTTTTTTTTTTAATCTGCTGCGTATTTTTTGAAAAGATAAAACTGCTGGAAACATATAATGTTTCCTACTGCGGATCACCATTTTGAAATATTGGCTGGGTAAAATTCCTGATTAAAGGCTTAGAATGTACAGAGGAGAAAGAGGTTAGTTCCCAACAAAATACTTTAAAATTGCCTACTTTACTTTTACACTATATTGGTTTAAATTTTATTGGAATTAACTATTTGGAAATGTTGTCTTAGTAAATCTTGACTACATTCCCATGGAATATTTTTTAAAATGTGGGATTAGTATATTTCTATAGAAGATGTGAAAATATTTCATTCAGCTTAACTTATCAGTTAAGAAAAAAAGTTACTAAATATATGTAGAAAAAAAATGTGAAATATATGTGTAATAATACCACTAAGCATATTTAATAGATATAAAATCTCTGAGATTTCCAGAGCTAAGAGACATGTTTATTAGTTGTGTACAAGAATCACTATTATGCCATAAGGCTATAAGATATTCTGATTCATTTTCCCCTCATTCATTGTGTAACCAAAAGGAATAATAATAGAAGTAATGATGAAGCAATGATAATACAAACAATATAAAGCTAGTTACAGTATTTATGATGTTGCAAGAATAATTTTAATTTATTTTCAAAAGAGTAAAACTCTTTTATATTGGCTATATATCTCCTGATTTATTTCAGAACATGTACAGATCAGGGACAAAACCATATATCCTAAAAGCACATGTTAATTATAATGGCCTGAAACTGTGATTTCTACAAATATAAGGGACTATATTTGAAGATAGGAACTGGCATTAAATACAGAATGCACTGGATCACACGGATTTTAATAAATGGGGATGTATTGCTCCAGGAAAGCAAATTCAATACAGTGCAGTTATTCAAAGTGAAACACTTTACATCCTTACATATGCAAACAGAGGTAGGAGAAAGAATCTTGTATTCAGTAATAAAGTAAAAAAATAGTGTCTTTCACAGACTGTAGCAAAGATTTGAGATTTACAGGTCTGACTTGGAGAGTCTTTTGCTGTAAGATATAAAAAGGTGATAAAAATAAAACAGAGGCAGCTAACAGACATATCACTATGTGGGCATGGAAAAGAACTGGAGATGGGAGGCACTAATCCTCCGGGCATCCCACCATACAGAGCCACTGAAAGAACCCATGCAGAGCCCAGAGCTTCCCCCTGAAGTGGGAGGGCCATTTCTTGCAGAAAGCCCACTGCTTGCTGAGGACTTGGGTTTCCAGCTGGGGAGATGAGGGGCTGTGCAGGGCAGCAAGATCGCTCTCTGCCCCTGCTGCGGTCACTTGCTGAAGGCAGAAGAAGCTGCTGCCTTCGTCCCCTTGGAAGCTCCTCTTCCTCAGGACCTCCAGCCAGGGCAGCAGCTGCCAGCTTGGTGTCTGTGGGACCTGCTGGGGCAGGAGGTGTGCTGTGCAGGTCACTGGCTGCCTCTTCTGCTGCCTCTGTAGCCAGGCTGCTGGGACCCCTGGGCACCTCCTTGGGACCTATATGGGCATCCTCATCATCGACATCCCAGATCATCTTCCCCCTGGGCCTACTCTTGGATGTTGTAGTGTTACCATTGGGACAGCACTTTTTCACATTCATCTTCCCCTTTGAAAAGCTTATTGTCATTGCCATTATCCCCTTGGGAGAGCTCTTGGTCTCTCTTGCCTTTCCTGTTGGACAGATCTTTGTCATGGTTAACTTCCCCTTGGAAAAGCTCTTTTGCGAGGTTGTCTTTTCTAAAAAAGCTCTGATTAAAAAAAAAAAATAACATACTAGTTACTGTTACCAATCAAAAACATTTGTACCGTTGAAAGACTCATTTAAACCTATCATATAATTCATAATATAGGAGCCTTACTAGAGCCACAGTTCCTCCATCTGTATCCTGTTTCTACAGCTCACATTTGATCAGCACAGTGTTACAAGAATAATTTTAAAGCCTAGTTTCCATGTTTGGTTTTTTTTTGTGGAATTCTTTTAAAATCTTTCACATAATTTTAATTATTTTATCATCTTAAAAAGCACAGACATTGCTCACTTATTTTGAGAAGACTTGAATCTCATTGTCACTTTTGAGAAGGAATAGGATTGAAACCAGTCAGAAGAATATTTTGTTATAACCTCTGTTTCACAAGGGCTGTTAAAGTGTTAAATACTCTTGACAAAAAAAAGAAAAAAAAATATGTTTCTCTGTCATCAACTTACTCAAAGTATTAGGAAAGTTACGCTAGCCATATTGAGTTTCAGATCAAACCATAGTTACAGGAATTTAACAGATTCTAGGTAAGAATAATTATGACTGCCTTAAAAATTTGCAAGCCCTTATCAGCATAGTTCTTACCTAGCTATGTTCATTAATCCTGGATATGCCTCTTTTTTACTTCTTCTCCAGCTTCACTTTCTTTTTTATGCTCAATAATTCATGGACTCTCTCGTAGTTTCATATTGACTCTATGTGTTTCCTTCAGACTTCAGGAGCAGTTTTGAATATTTTTCAAAGTTCTTCCAGTTTGTTTAATGCATTGTAATTTGCTCATAGGCTTTTTTAATTCACTCAAAGTTAATTTCCTTAAATTGAATATACTAATATTCTTGTATTATATAGTCCTACTTATTATTATTATGCTGTATGAAAATAGCTGGTGGTAAATATTATCAGAATTCTTTTTAATTCCAGTCTTTTTCTTGTTGTTGTTACAAAGAAAAGGCCTTAGTTATATGTTTTCAAGGGATGTCATTCAGTGATATTCAAGACTACAGTTTCTTCTTTTGAGTAGGAAAGGATTTATATAGGCCCAAAATATCTCCCTGCTATTTGTCTGTGTCAGATCTGACAACCTAATAGCTTCTTTTATATTAATTTTCTTTTGGTGAAGTCCCTTATACAATATGTAATCAGCTTTTGCAATGATATTTCCTTTCATTTCCTTTATTTTCCATTTTGGTTTAAAAACTGAAGCAGAATTTATTAAAACAATGGAAAAAAGGAATTTATTTAAATTTTTTAGTGTCAAAGATACGGAAGACAATGTTACAAATTGTTAGTATAGAATGTACCATATATTATTTTATTGTTTATACTTAGAGAATACAAAACAAAATATTCTGTCAGTACGATTCAAGTGTTTCTGTCTAAGCCCCTTTGCATAATGAATTTGTGAGGAAAGCACAGTCCTTTCTCCCAAAAATTGTTGGCTTGTAAAATGCGTGATAATTTACCTAAGACAGCTGAAAAAAATGGAATTTTCATATCTTGGCTGATTGTAATGTTATTTGGAACAGTTTTCTAATTCTGTGTTGATGATGAAATTACTCACAAGACACTATTTAACAGCACCTTCCTTCATCAGCCAAATTTACTTATAATTAAGAGTAGAGTCCTAAAGCATGGAAGTTTCTAGCTATCCATTTTTAGAGGCAGTTGGAAGAGATTGCTGGAGCTTGGATAGAAAGAGGCAGACCAAATAGCTGGTACACAATGTCTTAATTTCCTCCATCCAGCTGGCATTTCACTTCTGACCTAGAGCAATACGCCTTTTCTCCCTACAGAGTTGTTCAGCTACAATCTACAGATTCCCTAGTGATGAAAAAGTGATTAGGAGTAGGTTTCACATCCCCTTTCCAACAGTGACTTCACACTGCTTGCTTTCATCTTACAAGTTTTCTACAGGGATGACAAGTGCTCCTGCAGGTCATTTCAAGACCAACATGTTCTAGATGTGCACAGGCTACAGTTGTGGCCCCTACAGCTGCAAGGGTCAGGTCTAGACTGGTCAGAGCAAGTCCTGCTGAGACTGAGCAGCCAGTCAAAGATCCTGATTTTTGGTCTTTTGATGCAGTGGTAATCTTTATTAGAGAGATTCCTATATAATCCTCAGCATTAGTTGTGGCAGCTAACCCCTTGTTAGCCCTAAGAAAAATAACTATGAGAGAAAGTGTGGAAAGAAGGAAGGATGGAAGGAAGGAAGAAGGAACAAAGAGTGGAAAGGAAAATATAAACAGGAAGACAAAGAGAAAAAAGCTTACTTTTTAAACAGTGCAGTTAGCTCTATTGATCCACTGAGGATTATAACATGATGCAACACACAGACAAAATGAGATGGCCAGAACGGAAAGGGAGTGTGGGAGGACAGTAGCATAGGACTGTCTTCTCCATTGGCCAGAAAGCATTGGAACAAACCACTTTCTTTATAGCTTCTCTTCATTTCAACACATGAAGAGGTAGAATACATGAAGAGGTTGAGTTCTAGAGATTCTCATCATTGCATAGAGAATTAAAAATCCCCAATTTTCAAATTATTTTTATTTTTTTACTTAACAAAGATATATTTGCAGCATAAATGCAATTTCTCACAATGTTTCTACATTGCAGAGACTGGGATTTGCAGTTCAGATACGTGGAAAAACCTACATTTCATGAAAGAACAAACATGCATTGTTTTAGATTGTAGAAAAATACCTGAAGAAGATAAAAAGTATACTTATCTTTGGCTGGTTGTTAATGTTTCTTCACAATTCGAAAATACACCATATGCATAGCTCAGAATCTTTTCAAAAGAAATTGTCACTTTGGAACAGAAGTTCATTCTAGCCTTAGAGAAAGTTAAAAATGCCATTAGAAAATTTTTTCCTTTTAGACCTATTTTCTTCTCTACTCACTATAAAAAGTGTGATCTTTAAAGATTATCCCCATACTGTCTAAGCTTGGGATTGGTTTTGAGTATGGGTTTTTGTTATTCTTGTTGTTTTGTTGTTGTTGTTGTTATTTTTTGTTTTGTTTTGACTGGGATTATTTTTTGCTGGTCTTTGAAAAACTAGCTCCAGGTTCTGGTCTTCGCAATGCATTGCAAACTGATGATTCTCCAGCATGTCTTCAGTGCTAGGCAAACACTTTCAACCCTCTATACAGGATGGAAGTACAATGAGTCTCATATTCATAGATTTCTGCCTGACAAAGAAAAGCCTATTAGGTGGAAATAAAGAGATTGCACAAGCCACCACCATCATCATCATAAGACATCACCATTTCCATTTGTTTGATCTCTGATGATCTGTCAGAGACACAAAATGAAGGTCACTTCTATTTATGTTCACGATCCAACATTTCCAGAAAGAACTTGCATTTCTTATTTCATTTTGATGACTCATGATTTTTTTTTCCCATATACAAATGTGCATACGCTTGATGGGAAATAGTTATTATTTGGTTTCTTTCCAGACATGCTATTCATCTGATATGCTGCCTTGTAAATCAATTTGAAACCAAAAAAGTAATAATTGAAATTAAAGAACGTATGTTTAAGTATCAGAACAACTTAAATAAAGAAACTGAAAATGTAAATGATCAGGTGTCTATTTACACCTTTTTGTATTTGTCATTATTTACAACCATCTCTCATAAGCTTGAAAATAAAATATTTTCATTGTCAACTAGTTTTTTCATTGAATCATTAACATATTTTCATTGGAAAAATGCATAAAATGCATAAATATGATCACTTTTCATTCTGCATGGGTGAAATGGTTGCTCTAAAAATGCAGAAAAAATTTAAATAGTAAAAGTTTGCTTCCTAAAGATGACCTCTTCTGTCTCCCTCCTGTGACCACAGAATGGATAGTACTTGTTGCCAATATACTCCATAATTTTCAGATAAAGATAGACACAAAGCATCAGACACACACTGTTTTAGGAAACAGGATAACTAGGTGAAATGGCTACCTGTGGACATGTTTATAGTGTTCTAGTTGGGTAGGATATTACAGTAACTGTCCATTATACTCTTAACAGCCGTAATCTCATAGAGTGCTATTCACCAAATGGCTCTCAGATCCCGTAATAGCAGTGGGCAGGGTCCTAGGCTCAGCTCAATTAAAACTACTCTGACAGGGCAAGACCATTTTGGCAGACAGCCCTATTGCTCTTTCATATAAAAGAGCCCTGGGAACACAATAAGCAATCTCTGCACCATAATGGATGAACTGGAGCTAATGTTCAGTGATGCAGTACAGATTTACTAAGCTAATGCAAGTTGACTGTGCTGTGACATACCATACACAGCTTTCTAGAAATGGTTACACATTTTAATACTATGCTGTCTAGGCATCAGTTTTGCTGCTTTAGTACTGTAGTGCTTGTGAAATAATATATGCAGAGACAAACTGCTAGCTATAGATTACAGGTAAACCCGGGTTTGAAATAACAAAAAATCCCACAAAAGGAGACAACAGTATTTACCTTGTTTTCAGATCCTTTTTTTATTCTTTCCCTATATTTGGAAAAAAAAGCACCTATGTTTATATCCATATCTGTACTAATATAATCACTTCTTAACCCTTATATAATTTCCTATTTTACATACATTTATTATTTAAAATGTGTATAAATAAACTTTATTTTTTTGTTGTTTGCTTGTGATTCATGTGTGTCTTTCTCAAAAACTGAACTGGATTTTCGTAACAATTATTTTTTTACTCCAAGGCCAAAATAATTAACCCACAATCACGGTCAATGGTCTTTTTACATAGGAGTGGATTGACCTAACTCTAATTCCACATAGATATAATGTATATAATCGTGCCTCTTTTTATCTTTCCTAAGTAAAAATATAGGTCTGAATAAAACTTATAATCAAAATTCAGTGTTTTCAGCTGTGACTCTTTAGGAACAAAGCTGTCAGACAGAACTCTAAGAGAATAAAGAAAGTATTGTGATAGAATTCTGTTTTATTTATCTCAAAATTCCCATTTATTGTATGTAGACACAGTTCTATATATGTTTGACTGTCATGTTCTTTCATGAGCACATACACTGTTATTGCTTTTGACTGCAAGGGAAGTTCTGGAAATATGTGACAACATATATACATGAAAAGTTGGTTTCTATTTGCCACTTCAAATTTATTTGGGGTCATTTCTATAATTTCATTCAGTAAATTTGATAAAGGCGGTCATATACTATATATGATCACGTGGGGGTACTAGTGAATAACAAAAAAATCTCATAAACAGAATCAGTAGCAATCAGGATCAATTGTACGTAAATTATTTCCAACATACTAATCAGTCATCCACTAATTCTGACAACTAAATATGTCACCCAGTGTTTCTTAATGGGATTTGAATAATAACCTAAGTGACTTTTCCAGCTTCTATTACTATTTCTGAGAGACTTAGTCCTAAGCACAAAAAGAATAACTCTAATAACTTATTCACTGCACATCAGAAAGGCTGTGTTGTTATCCAGAGCCCAATAAATCAATACAAACAAACCCATGAGACTCAGCAGACTTTAGAAAATGTTATGGATGCGGCATTATTTCATGTGGACATAGGTGTCTTTAATATGATACCAGGAGAATACAGCAGACGAGCCAAGACAGACAGAAAAGAGACAAGGTTCACTCACAACATTGCTCTGCCTCATCGTCCATCCAGTAGAAATACAAACCCAGCTGCTGACTGGACGTAAAGATGCATTTTTACTAGCATCCCCTAAAGTTTAGCTGCGGTTTTTGAAGTGAAGTGACAAAGATAGGACTGTCAATGACAACACGAGGAATGGCCTGTGCCATGAAGTGGCCTTTTTTCCAGGCAATGGAGCAGGCATTAGACAATCTCTCTAATTCTGTTTTGGATGAAAATTTACCAGATGCATCCCACTGTTTTCACATGTTTTTCACATGTTTTCCATGAGGAAGGTCTCAAAATCAACATAACTTCCATTCCCAGGTGGAATCCAAGTATCATTTTCCCCTTTTGCAACACTGAAAATTAAACTGTCACTTGACACGACAGATATTTGTGTCCAAAGTGACACTAATAAGCTCTGGTAATAGCATGATGTCTTTCTACATACGTGCTAGTACATTATAACAATTCAGAATGTGCTCTATTCTGTGTAAACTAGGTTTGTATGTACATTTTTTACATCTACTGAGCAATATTCTAAAATATCCTGATGTTTTCTAAATCAAAATTCTTTTATTTTCTTATGTAGATATAAATTTCCAATTGTTTTCCTTTTATCAGTAAGAGATCTGGGGGCTACTTTTAAGACAGAAAGGTAGTTTGCAATAGTCACATTGTACTTGGCCTCGTTGAACTTCATGAGGTTCACAAGGGCCCACCTCTCAAGCCTCTCAAGATCAATTATCACCTGTAAAAAAGAAATAGGAAAGACATATTAAAGCCTTATGGACATTTTAAATATTTGGAATCTAGAAATTTGATAAAGTTATCTTTTTTAAGGTGTATTTCGTACACAACTTTTATAAAATGTTACACAAAATGTTTCCTGTTGGATTCTGTGCCTCACAGGCAAGACCAAATGTGTAATCTGGTGATCAGATAAAATCTTTTCATAGGATATAGAGAAAAGTATGAAACCTTTAGTATTTTCTCTAGCAGGAGTACAAAGGTAAATTGGGGAGATAAGGTAAATTAAGTCTTCCTGATGTAATATTAAGACAGCTGTGCATACATATTGTGCCATTTTGCATATAATTGTGTCACATTTCGTTGGGGTTTTTTCCATGTATCTTTTTTGTTTGCTGGTATTAATAGTATTAATATTTAAACCTCTGCTATGACCAAATGTTTTTGATTGCATTTTAATCTATTATGGCATCATTCAAGTTGGATTTAAGTTGAACAGACAAAACCACAGCATGGCTTAGCTTTCTGTCAAACTGATAAACCCAGAGAAACCTTAGAAAATGTATAATTTTCCAGCATATCTTTCCACCACGTTGAGAGTCTTGGAGGGACTCTCTGTCTCATGAACAGGACACAGAAAATCAGTTGACACCAAAAAGTCAGGGGAGGAAGTGGTTTCTTCCAACAATCATTGTAATACTGGTAAATTTATGACAAATAACATGATTTTATTTGGATTTTAGTTGGGACCTTTTGCTTTAAATATGTTATACTAACTTGAATTTGTCTTGTCAAATGTCAGGAAAAGCCACTAGCAAGTGAGTACTTCTGGAGCAGCTGTTGATTCAATTTACTGGAAATGCCCTGACAAAGCTTGGCCTTGGTTTTGTTATCTGCAGATGAATTCTAGAATCTGTTGAATGGAAAATTGTTTCACTTAGCACCTACAGCTAGTGAAATAGTGTCAGTATTAGAAACAATAATGCTTTACTTTTCCTTTCACTTGTCTGAATCAAAAGTTGAAGTCTTGCAAGACTACCTGTCAAAAACATAAAGCTGATATAGAGCTCAGCTAAGGCCTAAGAATTATAAGAACCAGAATTTAGATTTACTTCCTAATCCACTTCAGAGTGACAGAATAACTAACCTCTAATATGCTCAACATTTAAAGCAAAGTCGAGATCTATTTTTATAAATCTGTATTTCAGTGTAAGCAGTAGAACCTATGTACATATCTAAACACCCATTGTAACAAATGCAAATCAATCCATAAAATTAGTAAAGTTTGGCATATTTTTCCTAAATAGACTCCTGTTCATTCATCTAATCATCTTCTATATTTCATTGTGATCAAGAGGACTAAAAAATTCCATTTTCTTGGAACCTACAAACAAACCAGGAAAGCTGCTTTGTGTTGTCAAAACTCACAGCTCTGACTGCATTAACAGGTCTTAGTGGCCTCGATCTGAAGGCAAGATACTATCTTGTCAGGATTGGGTAGAATAATATCTTATGCCTCAGCAAGGAGGTAGAAGGCTAAGCTGAGATGTCGAATAAAAATCTTAGGCTTAAATTGTGGACCAGATTCATTAACAAAGACATAAACATCTCCAGAAATGTATATCGTCCTAAAATAGGTACCCAAACTATGTGGAATAAATAAATAAATTTTTGTAAACGACAATATTACCCTATTCACCAGCTGTGAAATCTGGATCTAGATTTAGTTGCCTAAACACATATTTGCAATGTCATTTTGGGCCCTGTGGGGCTTATACCTGATACCCAGACAGGGCTCTAGGTCTCCTAGTTTTTTGTTGTGTCTTGGATCTGCCAGAACTGTGGAGATGACTGGGATACCCTGAGCTTTTTCAAATGGCTCAAGGAGACTTTTATTTTTTTTCGCCAACAAATCAATCCTGACATAATTGTCTATGTAAATCTACAGGTTTCTGAAAAACTAAGTTTAAATCAGGTTTATATGTACAGAGCATGAATATCCCTTGGAGCAGATTAGGAAATTACTTAAAAAAAGGTTTTAGGAAAAAGATCAGAACCACATATTGATATAAATCAAAAAAAGGTCATCATTTTGTGACTGTGTTTAAATAAAAGGATTTTTTTTTAACTTCATGTTCTGCAAATACACTGCACTGTGGGTTTGCAGTCGCAGATGTGCAATAGAGAATTTTCTCAATTTCTCTCTATTTTGTGGCATCAGAGTTCATGTGTTTGTCATCTGAATGTTCCAGAGCAGAAGGGAAACACAGGTCTTTCTTGCCTCTCAAGCAGTTCCCATAAACCACACTGCATCTACCTATTATTCAGCAACTGCTGCCATCTATCACCAAGGCCAGCTGTCTGCTCTGATTCTATGAGGTTGGGAAAATGCTGTAGATTTTTGTTATTATCTTTGCCTGAAAAATACCACAGTCAAGAACAAAATTATCCTTGGGTCATTATAAAATATAAATTAAAATTATTATTACATCCTAACACTTCTTTAAATTTTATGAAAGGAAGCTTTTAATTATAAAGATAGCCTGAAATGAATTGACTAGCAATTGCAATATCTTCCAAATATCAGCTAATTATATTTTCATTATAATTTTTTTGCTATTTTGAATGTAAACTAAGTGTGTTTATGATTTGATTC
>JAOTQZ010000001.1:22627443-22692461 GCA_026546895.1 Pogonocichla stellata
GATGGATGTCATCTGGAGAAACTGAAAAACTGTAGGAATGAGAGTACTCCTGTAGGGGAAACATGCATTGTGCAAAAAAATACTGATACAAGAGACTCTAAAAAAATTTAGAGAAAGAAATGCTCTCTACAAAAATTGCTACTATCTAGTTTAATTATCTAGCAAATTTGTTTTCTAGCGTGTTCTTTGCATTGTTGTTTTTGTTCAGTAGTCCATCTTTAAAGAAAGAAGTACTTTTGTAAATACACCTTTTGAAATCCTTTCTCTTCCTCAGACAATATTCAGATTGATTGCATTTATGGTATTCATATTATATTGCATATTTTAAAAAATCTAGAATGTTTTTGTGTTATTTGAATTAAATTGGAGCTCCTTACCAACACAGTAATAAAGTTCATACTTTTTTGCTCTTTGTCATGTATTTACAATCCTTCCAAACACATTTGGAAACACGTTGTTTCACAATGTTTTCAAATATCTATGGCACTGTTATTTTCTCAAGACCCTTTTCCCTTCTATTGTTTCTTGACAACGTTTTCGTGCTTTCTGAGGAAGCCTGAATACTAACGTAAATAGCAAACACGTTTTATAAGGGAAAGAAAAAGATTGTGCCTACCAATGAACTCCTAAATACATTATTCCTATGCAGGATTTAAAATTCCAGAAATCACACAATTTGAACATTCAACAATATTCACAGCTTCAGTTACACCTTTCAACACTATTTATTTTAAATATGGTGTGGAAAGTATCTGAGAGTTTCCATAAGATTAAAAAACTATTCTTTCTCTGTTTTATTAAACAAAATGCTCTAAGTAGCTGGTGTTACTGAAAATAATATTTGCAATGGCAACTGCATTAAAAATCTTAGGATTTTTTTCTGTTCTTGAATTTTTTTTTTCTATCTGTCATTAAGCTGTTTTGAATCAATAACTAGAAGCAGAAAAAGTCTGTGATGTCAGATTCTTCCTTATCATGATGGAAATTGCCAGTGATTCATCACACAGCTGGAGTATTCCTTCAAGGAGGAACTATGCATATCCAGAACTCTAAGTACTATGAAAGTATCAGAGATATTTTAAAAGTATAAAATGCAAATTATACTGATTTTTTAAAAAGAAAAAAAACAAAAAAACCCAAAAAACAAATAAAAAAATCCCCAGCAACCAAATTGCAATGCCCACAAACCATCATCAATCAAAGAGTAGAAATGAATAGGTTAATTAATTTGAGAAGTTCTGAAATTTCACAGCTCAGTGCTTGTTGATCCCTCTTTTTGTGGCAAAGTGTGATAAAAAAAGCAGCCTTAGATTTTTTGGATTCAGTGCATGCCTTACACTTTGATTGTCACTTAGAAACAAATGCAAACTCACTATAACTTGATTACTATCTCTCAGAATCTGGAGTCAGAATAGCCAAGAATTAATGAATTATGGAGGTTTTTAGAATGTTCAAGTATTTTCTTCATCTGATAAATGTAGATTAATTGATACATTTTATTTTTCAGGAAGACGCACAAAATATGCAGCCATATGACCCTTCAGATGTAATTATAGATCTCAGGTTTTTTCACAGGGGTCTCCACTAAAATGTCACTTTACAGTCATTCAGCCAAGGCCTAGTTATGAAAATCTAATCTGCATATATGGACTAAATTCACCAATACTCACTCTCTACTTCACAAAATAATGTACAGATTAAATGAGAATGTAACAAATGTGTCCTGAGAACTGAAACACATTTCAATATTGTCCTAATTAACTATACACTTTCCTGCATAACTTTCAAGTATCATTCTTATTTATATCACAAGGAATGTAATCTTACTGGAGACCATGTTCCTTATTAAGATCAAAATTCTTCATATTTGCATATAAGGGATCCTTAGGTCTAGGTTTCTAGTATTGCAATTATCTGCTCAAGGCCAAGATTAAATATTAATTTCAAATTACTGTTTAAAAGAAGTTCCATAAAAAATCAGTTATGACATCCTTACAAAGTTAAATATAATTGTAGCCTTCAAAAGTACTGTTTAGTGAGAATCACCTTTATTTGACCAAACAGTGTTCATGAATATCACTGGGATTGCAATCAGTGCATACCACTTCACTTCTACTGTTCATTCTTGTTCACACTCTTCTTCAACTCCAGCAATTGGTTCCTCCCAAAGGATCTAGATCTTTGTGAACTCCTCCAGTGTGAGTGCTTTCCTTGGGGAAGAGTCCTTCAGGGACAGACTAATTCAGTGTGGGTTCCTCCATGGGCCATATTTTCTGCTCCTATGAAATATTTTCTGCTCCTAGGAAACATTTTCTGCTCCTAGGAGTAGAAAACCTACTCCTGCATGTGGTTGCAGATTTTGCTAGGATACTGCTCTAGTGTGGACTCTCTATGGGTTACAGCTTTTGTCAGGGCACAGCTACTTTGCTGTGGTGTCTTGCAGGGTGAAAATTCCCTCTGTCATTGTCCTCCATGGGCTGCAGGGAGACTGCTTCAATATCCTCTTCTCCATGGGCTGTGGGGAATCTCTATTCAGGTGTGAGGGAAAGAAGTCCTCTCCCTCTCCTCTGATCTGAGTGCCTGCAGCAATGTTTCCCTGAAATTCTCTCACTCATCTCTCCCAGCTGCTGCATATTGGTTTTTATTATTTCTGAAATATGTTTTCACAGGGGCACCAGCAGCATCACTGATGGTTCCAGCTTTGGGCAGCAGTGGGGATTGGTTGGAACTGATTTTGTCCGACATGGAGACAGTCACTGATCTCTTCTGAGGTCACCTCTGCATAGGCCTCTTGTTACATAAACGCAATACAATATTTTTAAGGGTTATAAAATATTATTAAAGGTGATAACCAATATCATTAGGATTTTTGCTAAGTAGAGGCTTAAGCATAGCTTATTTTTATTTTTTGCTGCTTACTCTTTCTTTCCATAAGAACATGTCTTTCCCTTAATTAGTTACTAGCAAACAAACTGTTCTGTGACAAACCATATCAGCCACTTAAAAGAGTGGTTGCTATTATTACAATTTCAAGTTAATTGCATATAGTAGGAACACAGTATATTCTAACTCCTTTGTGTTCTCCCATAAATAGTAGTCTTTGCATTAACCAGGTATTTTCTCATGCCATATAGCTAATTATGACCCTAAAGCATTAAACAGGATGACTTTCTGCTGGTACAAAAAAATAAAGTTCATTGGTACTTAGTAAAATCCTCTGTGACTCACAATAGATTTTAACGTATTAAAATTTTCCAGCCATGTATCATTTTGCCTCTAAAACAGGATTGAAAATAAATGAATGTGGCAGCTTAATAAAGATTATATTCAAGAAACAGAAGATAGTGCTGTCATGCATGTAAAAATCTATGTTTGAGCAAATACCCAAAGGCAGAGAAATGCAATACTGACAATTAAAGGCATACACAAAGAGAAGTTAGTCATCATAAATAATAACCAAAAGAATTAATATCAAGTTATCATTTTGATAACAAGAGATATCTTCTGAATATTTCATTTCAGTTGGTGTAATAAAGCTTGCTTCAATATTATGACTGTTGAAACATTAATATTTTTAAATATAGCTTGAAATTAATGGCATCAGGATTCATAAGTTAAAAGACTGGAGAAAAGCACACAGAAGTAGAAAATTTCGAAAACAGAATAGACGAGGCTGTTCAATTTTCCACATAGTCGCTTATTTCATGTCAAGTTTATTACTTTGCAATTACCTGAATAGATATCTGTGCGCTTCCACAGGCTCTGACATTATTTTTTTCTCTTAGTGCTTTCCATTTCAGAGAGAGGGAGGAGATGGGGGGCCCAGTTTTCCCCTGAGGCAGCCATGCAGAGGGTGAGTCTCTCCCAGCAAGGGCTGGTGCTGAAAAGTCACAGTGCAATGGTTGTTTCTGTGAGCAGCAGCCCACCAACAGCAAGGAGAAACAACAAGGAAGGCTCAGCAATAGCAGCAAGTCCTCTGGCAGGAGAAAGCCCAGCACAAAACCCACAACCCTCCAAGCCGGGCAAAAATTGAACCACCCCCAGCTAAGAAACTGCCAAAAACCACTGCCCTCCTCCCCCAGAACCATTCTAACAGTACACCAAGGCACTGGCTACAGCTTTTATCTCTTAATCAAGGCCCATTTGCCATGACAGCAAATGGGAAGGAAATTCCCTTAAGAAACCTAAACCCCAACACCAAGTGTTTTACATTGAAAGCCTTACTCCCAAAAGACATTGAGATGGTGATTCTTCTGACATGGGCAAGCAGGGACCTTTTTGAAAGAAGCAGAGAGGAGCCAGGAAAATACTTAAAAGTGGAGGAGCCAAAAATCTGGAATTCATACCTTTATTTTCAGGAGCATACAGATGCTTATTAAAATGTGTTTCTTTTGGGGGAAAAAAAAAAAAGAAAGTGAAATTTGTAAATTTTTGTCCATTTTCACTGACCTTTTTTTGTCTGTTCTTGTAGCAATCTATCTAGGAACCCTTTCTTTCCTAAGAGAAAAAATAGAATTCAGTCTTCTCTGGGGCCAAAAATTCAAATCAATAAGAAAAATTGAGCAGTATTAACAAAAAAAAAATATAAACAAACAAAAAAAAAGAGAGTGGAGAGGGGAAGACCAAAAAGACCAAAAATATACATTTATGCACATACCTTCTCTCTATATATACACAATATATACCTATCCTTGCATATAAGCTTTTAAATTCCTAAGATAATTTATTTGCTTTGATATAGAGTCAGGGCCCTGAACAGATCACTTTTTCTTTTTAATCTTTTTTCCAGTTTAGTTCAATATGCCTTAATAATACTGGAGAGGAACACATGTTGCAACAAAAGCCAAGAATAAAGAAATTGATCTATTAGTGAGTGAATAATATAGCTACGATTGATCTTACCATCTTTATTCTGCAGAAAAAATAGACTGCTTCAATGCTTAATGCCTGTTACTGAAAAGTGAAGTTCATTCTAGCTTTGGAGAATTATTCATTTCCTTCACGGATATTTCTGATTCATAGGCAATTAGCAGAGAATAAATACTTTTGTGTTCATATTTTGTATATAAAAAAAAGAAAGCATGCCCTATATATTAAGTTAATAATTTACTGTTAGCAAAATGGATACAAGAAGATAATCCAAGAATCCTAATTAGTCAAGCTGTAATTATTTCAGATATTGAAATAATACATTATTAATTTTTAGCAGGAAAAACAACATTATGGAAGTGGATAAACATACACTTTTGCCTTTTATCTCTTTTCCTGATATTCTGTAAGTTTATGCAGGGTATCATTTCTCAAGCCCTCTACCATTCTAACATACCTGTATTTGTACAGCATCGTTAGAATTGTAAAACCATGATGGTATCATACCAAGTTAAACAAAAGTGAATCAAAGTAACCATAGAAATAGAAGAATCACTGTCACAACTAACCCCCAGTCTTGAGACCTTGCAAACTCATCACGAATATTATCTCCTGCTACTAGAAAAATCACCACCATATGACAGTACTATGTGAATAATAGTGGGTTTAACAAAACAGGTCATTGTTATTGACTTGTTCCCTGGGCTCTAAGCCTGAAAAAACCTAGACTTCTTTTGCACTTTCATATCCTCTCATGATCCTTAACCAAAACCTAACAAACATTTTCAAAACCTATTCTTGACATGTGCTTAAGACCCATGCTTCTATTTCAGCTTCTGGAGTCCTTAGGCACCAACAGAAGCTCAGACACAGTCTGAGCTGCAGCGGGCAACAGCTGGAGTGCATCAGCAGCCCGCTGCTCGTCTCTCAGACAGCGAGCAGCCAGACCAGCTCCAGATAGTGCCTGATGCAAAAGGGAGCCTTTCAATACAGCAACATTACCACTTCAATGTAGCAAATTGCACCTCCTTCAAAATTTATTTCTCCATGGTTTCAGAATACAAGGGAAAAGAGTAGGATAGCTGTCTGGCTCAGGCCCCAGTTTACCGTGGAACATGTAGCTCTGTGTTGCTGCTAACCTATGCAGCTTCCTGCCTTCGGCTTTATGTCACACAATTTTCCTTCTGTCCACACAGACAATGTGTTCACAGTGACATTCACCAGGCTGAACAAGAGTTATGGAGACAGAGAAATTCACTGAGCTGAAAATTTATGTTGTTTATTGCTAACTTCCTTTTTGATGTGTTAATTTTCAGTTCCCTCTATTCCTTGGTCCAAAAGAATATATGGTTTCATGAGTGCTAATACCACGGCAGGATCAGAAGGTGAAATATGCTTTCACTAGACATAGATGATATACATTGAATTTGGACTATTATACTTTGTTCCCAAGGGCAGTGTGATACTTCACAACAACCAATGTAAGTTGATTACAGTAAAATAAACAGGATAGATTTCCTTGTACCCATGTACATTGCATTTAGTGAAATGCGTGGCTTCTGGAAAACAAGAGTTGAAAGCCTTTTACTTGGCAACGTACTCAGTTGGTACTGCTGACTTGACAGTGAGCTGTTAATTTTGTCAACAAAGCAGATACTTCAGTGTTAAATATTGTCTTAATCCAAATCGTCTCTGTGTCTGCACCTCCATAATGAAATTACTTAAGACAATTGCTGCTTGCCAAGAGAACAATCTGGATAACACAGATTTTGCCAAAGAGCAGAAGGAGGACATCATGAAATTTGGGGATTTTTTCCCCCTCAACTTCAATCGTATAATCATGTAAGGTAATATTACTTGTTTGATGTAGAGAAACATAGTGCCTAATTGGTATTCCATTTATGTTTTCAGATGCAACCAAACTTGTTCTTCTAAAGAGTAACAATGGAATTTTTAAACAAAACTTTTGATAACATTTTGCTATCACTATCTGCCTTTTACTATAAAGACTGAAGTGAGATATATTTAAAAAATTCTAAAATCAGTATAATTATACACTTCCAAATTAATTAAGCACTTCCCATCCATCCCAAATTGATTATTTCTCTTTTTCCCTGTTTCCATCTGTTTTTGCTTTAATAAAAAGCGTGAAAAGGACAAAAATTGCTAGGGCAGTTCCCTACAAACTGTAGTACCTTCTCTCTCAGATTTCATACTGAACTGAATTCAGCCCAGAAGAATTTGATGAGAGTGCCTACCAGATCAAACCTTCTAGATCAAGTACAGTATACATGTAGCTTTGTGTCAAACTTGTCACAAAACATCAGGAAGGGTCATCCAACTCTATTTGTCTGAGTGCAGATCTATTACCAAATCTAGTAACCTTGATTCTCCACAGAGAGCAATAGACACTTCAAGCATTCGTTTCATCTAGCCAAATTTAAGTATTTAAGGTGAAACGAAACCTGTTTGAAGAACACTTGCATCTGTTCACTGACTGTTGGGAGAAAAGGGTTAAATGCAGAAGAGGAGGAAAGAACAGTTTTGCTGAAAGTGACCTTGCAGCTAGGAATGCTGAAACTGGGAACACTACATTTATTATACCTAATGTTGTTCACCCTCCACCTGTTGTGAGAAGTAGAAATCCTGTGGAGAGGTAGCACACTCTCCCACAGACGTGTGAATCCTGTTATTATTGTGAGGCTGTGGCCCCGTGTGTCTCCGCCGCCTGGCACTGTTAGCAGGGTAATGAAACAAATCTACTCTCTGCATTTTGGCTGCAGTTTGATATCTGCCCTTGGTTACCCATGTGTGTCAATTCACACACCAGTTGCTAAAGGGTATCAAGAGTGATGGGAGCAGATGTAGTTGCCAACACAGACAGAGCTGAATTCCAACGCTGGATGTCCAGATCGGGCCACCTTCTCCTGAAGGAATCTATGCAGCCCAGGGACCCTGGGGATACAATATTTAGACATGGGTAGGGCTAAGGTCCATCCTGCCATTGGGCTGTAAAGAGAAAAATTGCTGATTCTCTGAACCCTGCAGATCACTGACACAGCACCAGATGGAAGGCTGGAAATGCAGTCCTTACAGTTTTCTTTTTAATATACATTGGAGTATTTACTTCCATATTATGGAATGGCTTTTCCAAGTCCTTAATTTTCCTGTTTGCAAACAGAAATCTGATCTAAAAATATATGTAGTGTATTTCAGCTCAGCTAACCATCTAAAAGTTAAACGGCTGGTCAGAGTTCAAAATGTAGCCTCGCAATATAGTTACCCAAGAGAAAGCTGAAACTCTCAGAAGGTAATCCATCTCACCTTGGTTGTGTGTCTGAGATAAGGGCATGAACTTTCTGTGGCAGAATCTTTTTCTTTATTGACTAAAAGGGGAGGGAGGAGAGGCCTAGACAAACAGTTTGACTAGGTGCCCATTTTTCAGGCAGCTCGAGTTAGGTGAGATGCATTGCACCTAGGAATGCCTCTCTCTGTGATGTCAATAGACCAGTGTTCTCTATCAGTTGTGTACGCAAAAATAAAAATATCCCTCTAATCATGCAGAAATGCACAATATCCCTGTTTCACACCACATTAATGCCCACACTGGCATTTATAGCCATTCAGAAAGTAATTCTCAGCCTCTAGGCCCTTAAAACATCTCTCTGGTACAACTCTTTTGCCCAGAACTACAAACGTCTCTTCAAGCAAATATAACACAGAAGGAGTTTCATATCAACTCCTGTCTCTTCAGCTCATGACTGACCTGCATTAATAACAACAACCAAAAAATCATTAATCTCTTGAATAAAATATCAGCAGGCTAAGTACAGATTTTTAATTACAACATAGAAAGAGGGACTTAAAAAAGAACAGAAAATAGGAACAGGATGGAAAACTTCAAATAAATGCTTATCAGTGAGAAGCAAATAACTTTTAAATATTATGCAAGTTCTCGTGCACCTTTAATATGATAGCCAATATAACTTGGGGGTTTTTTTGTGAAATGTGCTGTCCAAAATTATCTATAGGTAAAAAGAGTGTGAGTACTGTCAAAAAAATGTAATATCTGACTTCTGGAGTATATGACATATGAGGGAATACAGAGATACTACTGACATTTTAAAACTTGGGGATTTATTCCAGTGAGAGCTTAAGCGATCAATTCCAGCTGCCATAGCAAATGAAAACAGATCAAATATCCAAAGCATTGCCATTCTTATTTATCCACCTAGTGTGATTTGAAAAGATGCTTCACTAAATCCAAAAGATCTTTGTCAGTGAGGATAAATTACTCAAATTTTGTACAAGTTACTCTTTATTCTCTGTGCTGACATGACATAGAGAAGTTGTGGACCTACAAGTATTTTGCAGATCATGGAATGGACTCTGGGAGATCTCTAGGCTGCTCTCTGCCAGCAAAAGAACCACCTCTGGGATCAGATGAATCTGTTCAGGTCTTGACCCAGCTGAGGAGTAAATTCCTCTGAAGGATGGATGTCTCCCAGGATAACACAATCCACTGCCAACTGTCCTCAAAAGAAGAGGAAATAAAGAGGTCTTCCTTTTTTTTCCTCATAATATCCTATTAAATTAAAAAAGATAAATAATATATATTTAATTATGTCCCAAGTCTGCTAAAACTTATGCTTGTTTCTAACTTAGTGGCAGTAGTTGCATTCTTTTCAATATCATTGTTGTTAGCAAAACATTAAAGAGATGTATAAGCTTTAGCAGGGTGAAAGTTTACAAACTGGCTTCCTTGAAATAATGTTCCAGTTTTTCCTTCTGAAATGATGTAAAAAATGACTTAATGGATTGTAAATATTAAGGGTACACTTAATCCCCCCCCATAAAGTGGATGAGATTTAGCAATGGAATGAAGAAAGAAGAAGTTAAAATCTTGGGAAATATGATGAGCACAAGGGAAAGAGCAAGGTGATTAATTAAAGACCATAGCAGGTGCAATACTCTCACAGGCACAATAACATAACTCCTGGATCTTATATTCCTTGTGTAGTAGCCATCTGACTATGAGTAAATTTCCTTTTCCTGTAATAACTCCTTCCAATCTGCAGGAAGCAATTATTAATGATTCTGGAGATAAATGTTTCTGTTGGGAGAAGTTCTGTGTATGTATAGGAGAAATCTGATGGGAACTTCAATTGCAGGAGTTATCTAACTTGAAAGAAAAACAGCCTTGGGTTCCCTTTACAGCCAAAGGAAGGATGTACTTCTCATGATTTGCATTAAAGAGGCCAGGCTGCTTTCTCTCTGATATCTATGCTTCTGTGCTGCATCTAACACTGTGTGGAATATGTGCAACAGAAAGAGGGGAAAAAAGAGATTATCATACTATTGTCGAAGGAAAACAAGCCTGAAGGACACTTAATGAACACAGCTGCTTCCTAACCTGCAGGAGATTCTGGTTTTGAAATGTTTTTTGTCTATCTAAAGTAATAACTTGATCTGGCATGTGTTTGACTGAATGGGAGCCAATGTGCACACTATAAAGTGACAATATTGTAAGAAAATCTCCCTTAACTTGAAGTGGTATTAATTGCTGCCTAGGTGTATGACTTTATCTTTACTCTTTGATCAGCTCTTAATGCACATGAGTACTGCTCACCTTTGTACATGGCTGTCATTCTGAGAAGATTTTAGCCTTTAGAAGCTATTGAAAGTGTAAGCAGAACCATGTAATTGCTCAATGGTCTGTTTTAGAAAGAGACTCTACAGAACATGAGATAATTTGGGCAGAAAGGAGACCAGTGGCTATCAAAAGCTTTTATTCTCTTTGTCCCAGCTACTTTCTATTAAGTGTAAGGTTGGAAAATACTTTTACTATCATTTAATAGGTACAATCTACCTATAAAGAGTCAATTAGCTCTCAGGACATCTCTATGAGACCAGTGTTACCCCTAGGTATTAGGATGACTCTTAAAAGACCTCCAGCAAATAACTAGTGGAAATCACTGTAAACTCGAGTCTAAAGTATGTTGCAAAGCCTTATTTGTGAACAAGCCTTATTTGTGAACTATTTCCCTATGATGCTATAAAATGCTAAAGCATATTATTTCTTTTTAAATATTGTAGTCCTAATGTTTAAATAAAATAACAAAAATAATATAATATTTATTTAAAATTAATCAAAAATTACTTACCTTAACCAAAAGTATGTATACATAAAAAGATATAGGTACATACAGCAAACTAATTACTCTTCACCTTTCGAAAGAAAATGCCTGAAATTATAAACTAACTTCATCCTGTAGTCTCAAAATCCAAGAGAATAGTAAAAACATTCCCATTTTATACACCACTAATTTAAGGACAGCTACATCCTGGTAAGCATTACCACACAGCTTGGAAAAGTATTGGGAAAAGTTCTTCTATGACAGTTTGGAAAACAGGCACCAGAAGGGTGCTGGCAGTGATGTGTCCTTGGCTTCCCTGGGCAATAGTTTCAGGACTGGTCTGTGTTAGTCCCTGGCACTTTTCTCCTGCAGCTGCCCTCAGCAGCCCAGTTCTTCAACTCTTTGAGGCAGAGACAAGTAGAAAGTTGTGGTATTAATTTACTGACACACACACAACAGTGACATCTGTCTAAAGGTAGCCCAAGAGGGAAGGACTTCTGAGTTCCTGTGTTTGGTAAATATGGTGTGCCTACGTGGAAATAAGAAGTTTGGGCAACAGAAGGCAATATAATTCTGCAGCGATATTAAAACCAAAACAAGACACCATTATCTACGCCTCAGAAACTAGTCCACATCCTTTGTGTGCTTGCACAGGATAACAGTTTGTCCTATCTTTTGAATAGCTGCAAAGCTACTATTCATCATGACAGAAGTATCACAAAGAGAAAAATGCATAATTTGTAAAATTTATGCCAGCCAAATGAAGAGTAACAGGATTGGTCTCATCTCGATAACCTCTGTCTGTTGCCTTCTATGTTATTAAGGCTTTATTTTTTATAGCGTCTCTATTCTCACTTCTAACATTATTTCAACAGCAGTGTGGATATGTGGGAATTTGTTTATATTTCAGTAATGAAGCTGCTTTTGTGCACTACAAAGATTTAAGCATTGACTTATCATTATTAAGGCCCAACCTAGTAATTAAGATCTATAATTTGAAAGCAGAAACCATAGGTTTCTTCTCTTATAGTAGCAATTAGGGAGGCATCTGTCAGTTGTTTTACAAATACTCTTCTAGCGTGTGTTTAAAGATGAGAAGTCTAAATCTGCCTGAAAAATATAGCTTGTCAAATTTGAAACCAATGATTCCTTCCTCGTAATTTTCCATGGAGTTTTTTTTTTATTGAAAGCTTTTAATAAGTAGTGTTTTTTAATTAACGTTCTTCTACTAAAAAGTTTTTTTTTTATCATTAGACTAAAAATTGTCCAGGAAAAATATTTTTCTTTTGGGAATGTTGCCATTGGAAAACATTTTCATTTACCTACATAAAGTATAGATGAAAATAAATCTTAATTGTCATTCAAAATTTAGTCTTTTGATTCTAAGACATTTGTATTTTTTTCCCCAAATTACTCAAAGATCTTAGTCCAAAAAAATGTCTTTGAAACAGTATGGGTGTTTGCCTCTAAGTTGGGGAATAAAGCCATTATGTGATAAAATCAACTTGCTAAAATGCCCAATTTTTGTGTTTCCTTTATTGTTAAAGTATTTGATCTCATGCTAACACTAAATATTTAAATTACTTATTTTAAAAGTAGTATGCTAAAAGAATATATCTGCAACATCATCAAGTAAAACATATCATTGTAAAGAAAACATGCTGATCTTATACTAATTGCTACTTCCTTCAAAACAATAGTTTTGACCAGCAGGAAGAGGTATTTTTCTTATTCAACAGAAATATTGAATTCGGCACAGAAAAAATCTTTAAGGTACTCTTGACAAGTAAAACATTATGCAAAAATGTTTCTCCCTGACTTTTCATTTAGTCAATTTCTTGTTTTGCCTTTCTTTTTTAATTTTTCCTCTCACAAATACGGTGGATTTCAACACACTGAAAATCAAATAGTCCTCAAAAGGCCCTGCTGTAATGTTGAGATGCTGATTTTTATATGGAATAAGAGAAGCATACACATGCTTCCTGCATATAAAAGCATACAACAGCAGCAGAAGCTTAGGAATAAAATATTACCATAAGCCACTACTGAGAATACAGTCTCAACTACAGGAAAGTGATTCTTGGTGGGACAGGGTACACCCAATGCATGGTATGTGAGTTGCAATAGAAACCTTTGGACAGAAATCACTGTGCAGCTATAAAAAATCCCATCCTGATGAGTATTTCCTGGTTATGTATGGCTGGACAGTGCGATGCTGGTGTTTCTGTTGTCCCACCTTAACTCCACCTTGACAAGGAGTGGTGAAACTTCTAAAAGACTCAGAGGTCGCCAAACCCAGCCCTTTTCATCCTGCTGTACAATGCCAAGCATTTAACAAAATTTCTAGTGCTCACAGTACAATGAGCACAGGATTGTGCTTATAAGATGCTATTTATTTAAAAGAAGTAAGATGGTTACAGTGTTCCACAACAAACTATAAAATCTGAATCTGGTCGAAGCAGTAATTGGACCACACTGATTTAATTATTGGTCTTGTGGCTGGAGTTATAGATACACTAATTAAAACTCTCTCTTCCCGTTTATAACCTGCATTTCCTCCTTGAACCAGAGGTCACTCAATGTTTTGAAGAGCAGCCAGATTGGAACATCTGGGCAATTGCCCTTATAAAAAAGGAGGCAAACATTTTTAGAGCTCACCAGATAAATGCATCAATAAGCCTCTCCAAAAGCCGCCTAGAAAAGTGTGGCAAGCTTTGAGTTAAAATCTGATCAGACTTAACATAGCAAGTGAAGAATAGATATTAATCAGAGAAGTGGAAATAAATGGGAAAAGATTTTGCTCAAGTGAAGCTGCTAACATCAGATCTGAGGATCTGAGCAAGAACACAGCCCACAGATCATACAAAATTTTTTTGCTGTAAGTACGTCCAGAGATTTGAAAGGCATAGAAGCAGTAGCGTGGATACACTCCTTAAAAAGCAAAATTGAATTAATTAGGTGAGATGGAAGACTACCTCTTAACAGAGGAAAATCTGTATTCAAGGTACTTTTCATTGTAATTTTTATTCTTCTTTTTTGCTCTGTTAAAAATAGGTGGAAAAGAAAAGTGGACAGTTTGGATTTCATTCTGAAATGTATTATTATAGCAGATATGAAAACTAGTGAAACTGAATGCAGTTAGATAACATGATAGGTGAAAGAAGGATAGAGTATCATATCAAAACAGAGTATGTTCTAAAGGCTTCTCAAATCCTTCTAAAGTATCTCCAGTGTAACTTTTACTATGTATATCTAATTGAAAAAACAAAAAGTAGACCAGAAATTTTCTTTACGGCTATGTAACTATTTTCTCGTCTTTTGCCCGATCTTCAAGAACTGGTTTATATGTTTGTAAGTTGTTGGGGTTTTGTTGTTTTGCCTTTTGGTTTTTTTTCCCCAAGAAAAGAAGAGGAAAAGCTAAATAAATCTCTTTCCAGTGAGTTAACATAAGCTACTTCTATATGAACTAGTTCTATTTTTGGAGACTAATGCAAACATGGTGCACCAAAATACATGAAAAATTTTAGTTGTCTCCTGAGTCATGAATAGCTTAGGATCCTTAAATATAAAGTAAATGAAGAGTTAAAACTAAATATGCCTTTGGCGATCAGCAACACAAAGAATACTAAATATAGCTATTGAAATGAAGAATCCATTCTTAGCCCTAAAGAATAGGAATTATATCACCAGCATAAACAACAAAAACCATGCTCCCAAATTATTTTGTAGCCAATCTAAATCCTGGGAATCATTGCCTGCATTCTTACATTTTAAATAGCCCTAGTAACAAGTATGGAGCTTTATTTACTTTTATTTACTTACTGTAGCAAGTCAACTCTGTCAAAGACATTAAAATCTGGTCATAGTTTGCAAACTAGTATGAAATAAATCAGATTAATAAACCAAATTGTAGGGAAAAAAAAGGTATAAAATGCCTGTTCTGAAGTTTGAGGGGAAATTTTAATTTTTTCCCCTAAAATCAAGAATATCTAGTAGCCTATCTGTTCAGATGTATTTAAAATGTAGTTTTCACAAAAGTATAGTCTTATGTAAAAATTTTCAGTTTTCTTATGAATAGTTTCACAATGAATACAGAAAACAAAAATGGCCAATATTTATGACAAGTATGCATATCTTTTAGTTCTGAAAATATTCTACTGATTTTTACTTATATATGTATTCTGGTTTTGTACAGGAGACAACCTGTTTTGCAAATTCACATGCAGCATTACTTTACAAATACTAACTAATATGAAAAAAAGATATTTTTAGTCAATCAGGAGTGGAAAAAATAAAATAAATCTTAGCTGTGGCTTTTTGGATTAATCCATTAATGTAGAATTCTCATATGCAATCTAGCTTACAAGATTTTTCATACACTATTCAGAAGTGTGAGAATTTTTTCCCTTTTTTATTTGAATCCTAATGTGTTGATCACTTTATATTAACATAGCAAAGCCCTTACATAAGCAATTATAATGGAAGAATTAATACGGTCTACATTCATACACAAACAAGCTTTAATAATAACAACACAAATTATCATGGCTGTATGCTGTCAAACTACCACCTCTGTCTCTATACATTTAGTCTACAACAAATGTATGATAGGTCATTCTTCTTCCACCATTAATGTGTTTTATATCACAGAATATAAATACAGTACCAAATGTCTTGCACATAGGCAGCTATTGCCAGGTATCCAACTTGCCTCTCTGTAGGGATACAGATTTTACTTGAGCATAAGGAGCAGATGATGTGTTGTACATTGTCATGGCTTGTCATAAGTTACTATATTTGTCCTGCCCTGTTGCAGAAAGTAGTTCACACATTTTTATCCATTATTAAAAGGCACCTGACATACCCAGAGCTGTCTGAAAGGACAATCAAAATCACTCAGAGGACCTTGATGGCTGAAAGGGCAGAACACCAAACATTTAACTTAAATGAGAGAACATATTAAGCTGGAATCATCTCGCCAATATACTTTCTTCTTTTCTCAGGAAAGAGAGGTTATTGAGAAACAGACCCCAGCACAGAGAATTCACTCTGCTGAACCAATTAATTAGAAATTTCCATAGGACAAAGATGCAAATTCAAGTGTGAGCCAGCTGTATAGCTAAGCACACTACACTGATATCTCAAGAGTCATACACCCCCTCAGAGGAATGTTTGTATCTGACATTTTAACATTACCAACTCTGATCAAGATATTCACCTGAACCACTGAGATGGAAGCTGCCCCTTTCCAGTTCTGCTGTTCCCAAGGCACTTAAACATACATTTTTGTCATTGTTAAACATATGAAACTATCTTCTGCAATGCTCTCAAGTGTCTCTGAATAAGACACTGAGCATAAACACAGCTATTGGTGCAACTCAGCACAACAGCGCACATCTATAACTTCAGAACTGTGCCAAGTTAAAAAAACCCCATACAACAGCATCTGTTAGTGAGTTAAAAGAGCTGAGCAAAAGTAAAAATATTTTCATCTATATTAAACCTGTTCTTATAAATTTATATCAGGTTATGGCATTTGAAGAGCTTAATTTGAAAGCCCTTTGGTGAATTTCCTTGTGTAATCAGATTTGTGACCTTCTCTGTAGAGTTCTCACCTTACAGCACAAAGCTGGAATTATGCTGTCACTTATTGGTTCTACACCAGAGAAGTCAATTTTTCATTTGGTAATGTAATCTGACAGTCTGACAGAAACATTGGAAAAGGCATGATGTGTCTTCGTCTCTCGAGAGAATCAGAACTGGTGGAAAAGCAGATACTTTTAATACTTGTCTAAATGGGAAACTCACTCTCAAGTAACATATTTGTTGTCATTCATAGTGCCTGGAATTTCTCTTACTGACCTCTCATGACACCACATCAAGCCCAGGAAGGTACCTATAGGTCACCTTATGCTATATGTATCCAATGGATAAGTTGTATTTTTCAGCTGTGACCAAAGAGGTTCCCCTCCTCTTTCCAAAAGGAAAACAAGTTCATTAACACACTCCTAAGACTGTGCTCCAGCCATCAGTGGATTAATCTCATTTACATAACTTCTACCATAAGGGCAGATCACCAGCTATAAAGGGTTTTATTTAGATACAGTACACTCACATACATTAACTCTTTGGAAAAGTGGCTATGAAAAGTCCAGAGCAATTAAGTCACCATATGCTCCTTATCACTGTTAGATAAAAAAAAAAAAAATATATATATATATATATATGTATATTTTACAGCAAATTTCAGTTGTTCTAATGGAGAATTAACAAGGATCAAGGTCCTTACCCATAGGAAGAAATGAGGGAACATGGGTTGCAAAGTATGTAATTACCATTTTTTGATTTTTCCTGTATCTTTGGAAAGTTTTCCTTAAAAGCAATGTTTTTCAGTGTTGCCAAATTTCTACTAGGCTAAATCAAAGAATATGAACACACAAACTCTGTATGTATTAAAGCTAGGGGTAGATACCACAAAGGTAGTTTCACCTTAAATCTGGTGAAGTGATTCTTGGATTTTTGATATAATTTCAGTCCATACTGAACCTTATTCTAGGTTTCCAGCTGAACCATCTTTGATTATTTTATAAGGATCTTGGCCCAACTGTAGCAAGCAAGCACACAAAATTCAGTTATATGTTTCTCTCTCAGGTATTCTGATATGTAATGCAACTACATATATCATATGTGCAGTCAGAAAGACCCAAGTATTTTTTAAAATGAATAAGCAGCACAGTAAAAAAAAAAAAAGAAAAAGAAAAGTACATATTAATATCAAATTTGTATTTTACCTTGGAGATAATTCCTTAACTAGAATATCAGATAAAAATAATTTAAACATTGTAATGACTGGACTCTCACACATAGAAAGAATAAATAAAAAGGAGAAATAATTAAAAATAAGAGTAGAGAATATGAAGTGCAAGCCTAAGACAATAATTTCAATGAGAGAATAACTATTAAACTGAAGAAAAGTCAGGGGAATTTTAATAAAGTTCAAAGATGAACAAAATATATTTACTCAAATGCAAGAGAACTCCAAAACCTAAGACTTTTAAAAATGCTATTTACAAAAAAAGCCAACCAACCAACCAAACAAAAAAACCCAGAAAAAACCAAACAAAACAAAACACCAAAAAGCACCTTTTTATTTTTATGAATATTTATGTAATCTTGTTGAATGACTTCCACCAGTATTTTTTCTGAAAAAGATCCTATGAAACAAGAAGATTTTAGAAAGAGAGGTTAAAGATTTTTCTGACATTAATCCAATTTCACTTATTAGAAGAGCTTGGGTTTTTTTGGAAAGGATGAAATTTATTGAGGAAAGCACAGATTTTTCTTTGGAAATAAAAGAATAATGACTAAGCATGTTGTCTTAATCATAAATACAGAAATTTCTGGTTATAATTTGTACTAAGTTTCTTACTCAGAAGAAGAATTACTCAGAAGAATTAAATACATTACCATTAGTCATTTATGATGGAAAAGGATATGAAATTGGTAACCTGCAGCAGGCATCCTTCACGTTTTATGGGAAAAAAGACTACAACAAGTCAATTGCCATGGAGTACCTATAGTGGGACATCCCATCCCTGTTTTCCCAGTCTGCATGCATTCACTGTCACAAGCACTGGCTTTGTTCTGAGCAGGCTATGACTTCTGATGGATTTTAAACCCATAAAGTGATCATTTTGTACTCAGAAAAGTGCAGTGTTACAAAAACCTATTTGAAGGAGGATTTATATATAAAAGGTTTTTTTATTGGATATATATAGATTCAGAACATATAAAAAGAAGGTGTTCTGGCAGTTGGGTAAAAGCAAGTAGATTAAAAAAAATCCAATTTAGTATAAAATCCTGTAAGTTCTCAATTGCGGAGTACAGTAGCAGCACATAAACTGTGCAAGCAGCATGTGAAATTTAGGTAATATTTAAGTCAATGTTTTTCAACTATAGAATGTTCATAGCTTTTCTGAAACACTGTTGTTACCTTTTGCTATATTGCCACCTCTTAAACAGTAAAAAGTATTTTAGTCATTTCATTCCTTATACACTGGGAGAGCTATATTTTATGACATTTGATGACAAAAAATTAAATTACCATGTTTTCTTGCATCCCAAAATTCCATGTAGGCTGATTTTTTTAGTGTTGTTTGATATGCTACAAAAGTCACAACTTAGAAAAATAAAACCCCAGATATTTAATAAACGAATAAGAATACAGCATTTATAAACAGGAAGAAGAGAACAGACAACTATTTGGGCTCTGAGTAAATAGCATTCATAGTATTAAGCTGCTTGATGCTCACAGCATTTTAGAAAATTAGAATAATTATGATCTAATGTAAAGGTACTTATGTTGTTTATGAAAGGAACAATCTCCAGATAACACTGCTACAGAATATTAAGTGGTGGGTCACAGAAAAATGAATATAGGTTGGAGGAGGACATCTTTCATGTAGAGCAAGATCAGACCAAAGGAAACACAATATTCTATATATCTGAATAAATACTTAAGCATCTAGAAGATATAACAAAAAGAAATATTTAAGCTAAAAGAAAAAGGTACATTATTATATTTCTTACAAACAAGGAATATTAAACTAACACAAATAATTGTAGACTAATATGGGAATAAACACAAATATTATCACCAGGAAGTTTAAGTTTTAAATTTGAAGGAGCTTCTACTAAGTGTCGGGTAGATACAAATTTCATTAGTTTGAAGTACATATGCAGAATCATATACGACATATGATTCTAAGACAAAACAAAGTGTTTCTCCTGTTCCCCTGCAAAGATTGTTAAGGTATGTACTAATAAAACCCATTATTTTTAGAAGTTTCACAATTAAGCATTTTGATTTTTATTCTACATTGCCTAGAGGTAATTTACTGAAAAATAATAGAAAAGAATTCCCCCTTGTCTGTTCCCTTTTTAAGAAGTCAGTGAGGTAAAAAAGTTGAGTTGATAAAGTCTGATTTACTTCAAAGTGATGTGTCTTTGTCAGAAACATATTAAACCTCTTTATCATTGACAGGATGCTGAAGCACTGTTGAGTCACGTCTATTAATTCATAAATTTGTTATAATGAAAGTAAAACTGTCTGAAAAAAAGAAAATCACATAATGGGAAATTAAAATAGCATCAAGATATTTTAAGAAAACACATTTAAGAGCAATAAAAATTTTTAAAAATGTGCTCTATAATAAAATAGTGAAGGCTTTTAAAAACACATTACTTTTAACCTGCCTAAGGTTAAAAAATTGTGTGAAAGCAATTTAAAAAAAAAGTATATGGATTAGTTATTGTATCATTAAGCAAAGCAATATTCCATTCCACAGTTTGTAAACCTGATTTTAGTTTGGGTGAAAGACCAAGGAAAAGAAAACGAGAAAATACTTTACATTAGACAGAGTTTGTGTGAATTAATCCTCTTTCTGTGTTTACACATAAATGAGAGGTAAAAATTGAGAAAAATACATTAGTTTAACAAGATATTGATTATTCTATATAAGGTATTTCAAGGAGAGAACAGTTATCCCCTCGTGATAATGTGTTTGTTGCAGCTTTCCAGGTCTACAGGCACTCATCATTGGCATTTCTGAGATTAGCAGCATATGGTTTTGATATTAAAACATCAGTTTGACTCTCACAAGCCAACATTTGTTGACTCTGGGAGTTGCAACAAAATATTTCCAAGACCAAATCCAGAAAATTAGAAACAACAAGACTGTGCAATATCATCCTATTCTACCAAGATGCAGGAGGTATTCATGCTGGATCTGGGCACAGGTGTTACGGGAAAAAAAAGTGATGAAACAATCAACTACTTGTGGCTTCTCAACCCACCATGGCTGAGATTTTGTTATTTCTTTATCATTTGTCATGATGCTTTGTTTAACTGCCCTGGAATAATTCTTGACTGAATACTCAGTATTACATCACTAGACAAAATTTGCTGTTCTGTTTCACACATAATACAATATGAATATTAACAGGGATAGTAACTAAAAGTGATAAATCTTATGATCACCTCATGGAAAATACCTGTAATCACAGGCAAGCACAAAAGTATGTGGAGATTACAATTATTAAATTCATCAAAACTACAAGAGATATTTGTAAAACCCAAGGCTGAGTCCTTCACCCAGTCCTTCTTGGATTGAATAAGAAACTAAAAATTGAATTAAATAATTGTTAGCTTTAAATTGGTTTGGGTTTTTGGGTTTTTTGTTTGTTTTTTTGTTTGGTTGGTTGGTTGGTTGTTTTTTTTTAAATGAGACTGTAAAATTCAAATATTTCAAAAGAGTAATATAGTTGTACAAAAAGAAAATCAAACCACCACTGAGCTAGATTTGATGGTATGTTATTTAAGTAATGGAAAATCAGGTGATATTGATAAGATTTGAGGTCTGGCTAAGCCTGATCCATAATTTAGCAAATATAGTAGCCGAGCAACTGGCTAATATATCTTTTTTCTATTTTTCAAGTTTTCAATATTTTTACCTGATTACACTGATGTATTCTTAACAAAGTAATCAGTCATTGACTCCTAGCACAACATGTGAATGAAAATTAAAGTTGTCAGTGGAGCAATTTCCAATTTGCTTTTCAAAACCACACTATTACATCTGTTACTTAGAGCAAAGATTTGTTTTGATAAGGAATTGTCCATCCATGCCTGGGGGAAAAAAAGTTTAAAAAAGAAAGAAAAAGACAAAGCTAGATGTTCCCTTTGAAAAGTGTGCCATTGGTGCACTTGATGTTTTCTTGAAGGATTTTTTCGTTTATTTTTTTTGTTTTGTTTTTCTTTAGTTTATTTCAGGTCTATTTACAGACTTATTTCTATTGTTTTCTGTTCTGTATACTTTTTACCTTAATGCAGGGCTTTTTTCTCTTATGCAATACCTGCACATAGTTTTCATGTTTCTGAAGAAAGCAGTGGTAGCAAAAAACAGCAGAGTGGTTCTCCTGGTTAAGGTACAAACATATGATATGCCATGCTGTGATGAATCTAAGGTAGACCTGCGAGGGTAGGTAGTATGACTGGTTTTGGCTGGAATAAAATTATTTTTCTTCAAGGTAGCTGCATGGGTCTGTGTTTTGGATAGTGTAGGAAACAGTGTTGATAATATTGCTAGATAGTTAAATGCTTTAGCTATTACTGACCAGTGTTTACATGTGGGAAGATGAGTTCTAAGGATAGTGCAGGAGGCAATCTTTCCCAATGAATTACAGCTGCACTGATTACTGAGAAGTGGAAACAGCCTTGCCTGCCCAATGAGGATGGAGGTTATAAAAGAGTGGGCTAGCTGGCTCTAAGTTGCTGTTTCAGTTGGAGTTGGAGATCCAGAGTCTGCTGTAGTTTGGGATGGAGGCTGCTGGCTGTGAGGTAAGGGCTATGTGGTTGTGCAAGGGACAGACAGGGTTAGGTGGCTGGGTTAAGGGTTTGGGTTAGTCATGCAGAAGGAGGAAGGAAACTTTCAGAGACAGAGAAGGAGTCAGAGCTTTTTGGATTTGCCCCTGAGGAAAGGAGTCAGATCTGTGTGCAGTTACCTGAGAGAAGGCATGAGAAGCTTTTAATAAAAGACAGGTGTTGCTACCAGTCGTGTCTGTCTAAACATAATTACTCTGTTTACATGGAGCCATTTCTGCTTCTCACCCCAGCCCACCAGCACAGGCTTGGGATGCATAATGGGTTTGGTGGGGGGGACACAGCAGGCACAGCTGGCCCCAGATGTTCAGAGGGGTATCCCACAGAGGGTGAGTGAGCAGCTCTGTGAGGCTCAGTTTTTGACTGCAGTCAAACCACAATAGGTGGTTATCAGTAACCAGTGATTTGAGTCTCTGACTTTGCATCTGGACTTGACTTCTACTGTTTTATTCAACTTTGGTAAAAGATAAACAGTAATTGTACTAAGGAAAAAATACTTGGAAGGTATCCAAGAAAGAAGTGTAGGCATTGTGATGTTCAGTTCTACAATTCCTTCCATCAATATTCTAGTTTGGCATAGAATTGTAAAATATCTTACCCTTTACTTGCTGAAGGAAGTCAAGCTTCGCAGTAGTGAGCATAAATAAGGTTGCTAAAGAGGAAAGCCTGTTTCTGAAGTTCTGCTTTCATCAAAATAAGCTAGATTTCCCTTGTTTTTGGCCTTCACTGAAGAATAGGGCTTGTAGTGTAATGGAGCAGGTGTGCACATCTAGTTCATTAAATGTGAAAGATAGTTGAGACTATGTTCCTTGTTAATAATCTTCTGAGAAGTCATAAGTGAGGATGTGAATATCAATCTAAATTTGTTACTGTATGAGTTTGAACTGTAATGGTTTAAGCCCTCAAAAATATTTCTTGATGCTCCAGCATCAAATATGTGAGCTTTTCAACTGCTGCTGAAATAAAATTTGTTTCATGATGCGCTAGAACAGACTGGGATCTTTCACACTGTCACTTATAAAATCTGAGATGGCAGACCATAATTAATAGATAAAGGCAAGGAAGAAATGACTTCTGAACATCTCCCTGCTGAACTGATTCACCTTTACTAATGTATAATACAATCACCGATGAAAAGTTCTGGTACAAGACAGAACACACATAAATATTTCCTAAGCCATGAGAAATGAATGGTTAACATAGATGAATCACAGGTATGACTGCAGGAATGGCAGGATAGCCTGTGACAGGGGTCAGGGAAAGCGGGGAGACCTCAGTGGTATAAACAAGGTACTGCTCCAGCCTGATTCCCTGCAAAGAGCTTGCTTTATGTGGAAGCTTAATGCAATGAACTTTGTATTTTCAAGACCATAAAGACCATGCTATGGTTTTAGTAACCATAGTAACAATATCCAAAAGCACATAAAACCTGAAAAATGTAATTCTAGCACTTGTTTGCAAATTAACTGAATTTACGTTAACCTGTTTGCAGTCTGATTGAACAAAATGGTGTTCTGGTTGAGATGCAAGTTTCATGATAGGTGAATTTTGAATAGCAAGCTTCCTAGTGGGCGATATTGAAAAAGATAAAAAGAGTTATTTTTATGTGCAAATAGACTTTGGACTATGAAACAGAGAAAACAGAACAGGCAAAATAAGTCCAGTTCATTTATTCAATGCCTTTATTGGCCACTGGTTTATATGGTTTTCATCTTTGAAAATACCTTCTAGATTCATTCCAGCCCTGCAATAGTTATGGATTTCTGACAACAGATGGTTTTCCTGAGACCTGTGCCCCAAATATTCATTTTGCATTTACAGAGTGAACCACATTTGTCAGACTGACAGCCTCATAAAAATTCTCTCCTTGCCTTTGGTTTGATTTTTACTTTGTTTATGTTTGGTTTCTGGGTTTGTTTTGAGTGGGGTGGGTTTTTTTGCGGTTTGTTTGGTTTTAGTTTTTTCTGTCCATTTTTTAATTTAATTATAATTTCTTAGTAGAATGATGAAACAAGAATCATTGAAAAAAACATAATAGAAAGGTCTAGCTGAATTTGCAACATTTTCCATAAATATACTTAAACACATGAGAAGGTAATCTGATCTTGGAGTTTAAAGCGTGAGATAGATGAGATAAATGTAAGTAAGGTATACATCTCAAAGGAAGCAACTAGATAAAATATGCACGGTGTTCTTCTAATCCCAAAAGGGACAATATGCCTTCTTATCTGAGATCGTGCTGACTGCCAATGGCTTTAGCACACAACTCCTTGTGGCAGAAAAACAAGTTTGCCATTTCTCAGTATCCTGCTCCAAAGATAATTTTTATTTTCTGTTTTTTTCTTTCTTTCTTAGAATGATATTTAGTCTTATAGTTTGCTTGGTATTTATATCTATATCTTCATGCCTATATATATCTTTATATTTACATAGCATAACATAAAACTTCTGTATATTATATACATTTATACAGCATATGTATGCAATATTTTGTATTAATTTTTAAAAGATCATTACTGCAATGGGAAAAATTAAAAGCTCAATACAAAACAGCATTTTATAGACATTTAAGTGATAGAGCAGAAAAATAGTGAAAAGCATTTGCAAAGGAAATGAAGAGATTTTTCTACCAATTGTAATTTTGGAATTAATCATTAATATAGTGTCTATGCTGTGAGATCTTTGTAGGTCCTCCTAGAAAAGGAGGTATCCTCTAGCATGGGAACAGAAGAATTTACAAACACAGGCTACTTAATATTGCTTACAAAAAAATCACTAAACCTCACTTCTTGATGATTACCCAGGGAAGGAAGTACAAGCAACAAGAAAAGGAAAGTGCAACTGTTTATGCGTATCTTTATTATTATCCACAAAAGTTAAAGAAAAATAAAAAGAAGGGGAGGAGAAAAAATACAACACAGTAGTAAGAATACATCTTGACAACTTCTCTGCCATAACTATCATATTTATGTAAACCATAACCAGCAATAGATTTTAATCCATTTGGCCAATGCAGGAACACTTATGTGACGGTTTTGATTTGTAGGTTTCCAGAAGACAATGGGAGTTTCAGTCTATTTCCAGGAAGGCTGGGTTCTTAAAGCCACAAAAACATTAGAAGAAAGAGACCCCTGAAGGTCACCAGGTTGAGCCTTTTTTCCTGAAATGGGACAGTTTGACCAGATATCTTGCAGCGTGCTTGAAAGGTAAAATGCAGTCAGAGAAAGGTATGAGTGATTTCATTAGTGTGCATGAATGTGTAAATTTTAGACACACACACTGTATACAGATTGTCAGCATATTACTGGTAGGAATTATGGATTTACCATCAAATACTTCCTGTTTAGTTTTACAGTCTTCTTTCATATTTTTAAAAATTTCTTATTTTACTTCTTTTAAATAAAAAAGCAAAACTAAACTATTTATGATGGTCATTTCCTGTAACTGAAATATAAGTGAATTATTTCCACTGATGATTGCTACTGGCAAAAAAAGTATTTGGAAGCATTTTTTCAAAAGAACATTTAGCAACACTGAAAATCTGTCAGTGTTCCAAACTTCCTAAATTAGGAGAATGAATTAAAAAACAATTTTAATGGAAAATTATTACATAAAATGTCATTGACACAAACATGAAAAAAGAACTAATGATACGAATCATTCTTTGTGAATGCACTTAAGTTTAGCTTAAAGTTTTAGCATTTGTTCATGACCTCTTGTTTTAAGTTGCATATCAGGAGAGCCTAAGACTCTCTATTCTTGTCCATTTTCTCTCTTTCATCATGTGCATTTGTTTGCATAATATAGAAGAGCAGCAGGGCAGAGTAATTACAGCAATCAGTCTCTGAACACATTAATCTGCTCTAAACTGCAGGGAGTAAATGATGCAGAAAGAAATCCAGCAGAGAAATATTTCTTTTGTTTGTGGCAAATCTCATACCAGGTTTAAATCATGCAAGGGCAACTTGTAATTTATTTCATGGTTGCCTAGGCATCAGCAATTAAAATACCTGGTAAAAAATCTTTGATTTTAAGAGGCTTATAAAGTCTCTAGTTTATGTAAGTTAATGAACATCCTATTGTAAACAATAACAAACACTCTTCTTTGTTTACTCACATGGAGAGTAATTCTTGTTAATACCTATACTGTTCCAATAGACTATAGCTAAAAGTTTCCAGTAGCAAATAAGATTTTTATTTCTTCTCTCCTTTCATTCCTTTAATTCTTGTTCTTATTTTGAGTCTTACTATCATTTCTCCTAGGTACTCCCCATAAAAATTCCACGTCATCCAGAGCAAAGCTAAATTTAATAGAACAAACCAAGATCCACCTGCACAGAGATGAAATAATGAACCAATGTCAGATCCAACTGACGGAATTTCACTGAGTTTTCCCTGTGAAAAAGAAGGTATGCAGAGGTTTTGGGTTTTTCCTTCTCTAAATTTTACTTATTTGAATTTAATTTCATTAAGCCTGAAAGAAAGAGACTGCAGAAGGAGGAAAAGCATTCTATATCACAGTTAAAAATATAAAAAGTTCCATGAAATTTTTCATTTCGTACCAAACTAAATGCCTTTGCAATCTCCCTAGCTCTCTCATTTGATAACGAAGAAACAGCAAAATTTTGTGCAAAGTTTAACTCTGTGTTCTTAAAATATCTTCCCTGTCTTTCCACTTTCAGTGAAAATGTAGTTCCCTTACTGTAAGCAATATTGTTTTCTTAATTTTTCCAGAGAAAGGACAACATATTGTCTTCAGCTATTCATGTCATAACCCAACAGAGCATTGGGTACACAATTTTGAGTCGGTGCTGATATTCAGAGAGTGGATTGAAAAAGGACATTTTGTGTCTAACTTGGGAGAAAGCAACATTCCCTGCTTCAGTCATTGAGGTAAATAACCATGTTTCTAAAGAAGTAGACCACTGAGTGAAAAAATTAGAGTAAAAGAAAGTTAATATTAACATTGCTTTATTGACCTTTGGCTGTATCCTGTTTTCTAGCTATTTCGAGAATCTGAAAATACTCACACTGAGCTAGTTATACATGCAACTCATGTGCAGATGTATATGGCTTCTATGAAATTATTTATAGTAAGTAGCTCAAATAAGGTTGAGTGCTGTGTGTCCCTTCCAAATAAATCTGAAATGTCATGCTTGCTTTATTTTAATGCTTGTTCTAGTAGGGATTTTTTTCTGAGTGTTAAGGACTTATGCAAAGTATTGTCATGTTTATCATTGTTTTGAAAAAATGCAATGACTTCACCCTCCCTCCCAAAATAAATTGAAACAACCAGAGTGGGCTACATGATATTTGGCAGAGGAGAAGCTTGACTTGAGCTGGCAGCGTGCAGTTGCAGCCCAGAAAGCCAACCACATCCTAAGCTGCATAAAAGGAGTGTGGCCAGCAGGTTGAGGGAGTTAATTCAGCCCTTCCGTTCCAGTTTGGTGAGACCCACCTGGAGCAATGCATTCATCTCCAGAGGCTTCCACATAAGAAGGACATGAGGGAGTCCAGAAAAGGGCCACAGTGATCAAAGGAGCACTTTTCTTCTGCAGACAGGCAGAGTGGGTTTTCTTCAACCTACAGAAGAGAAAGCTCCAGGGAGATTTTATTGCAGCCTGGTACCTGAGGAAGGGAAACAGGAAACTGGAGAGGGACTTTTTACAAGAGCATGCAGTGATAGGACAGTCACTAAAGCCTTTCTAATGAAAAAGGACAGGTTTAGATAAGATGTTTCTCCTGGTTTTGGCCAGGACAAATTTTTTATTTTTATTTTTTTCCGCAGTAGATGAAGGAGATCTAGGAGTTTATTTGAAACTATGTTGTCTTTCGGGGGTGTGGGGAAAAGAATTCTCCTTGACTTCCAAGAAAAGTGCTGCTTTCCAGTGGAGCAGGCATGGCAGACGAGCAGTGGGGTGGGGTGCTGCTGGCTGGGGTCACCCCACATCGTGTCAGGCTCAGTGAGCATTTTGTACGTAAAATCAGTCTCACTTTGTACACTTATGTTAATATTGTTGCTCTTTGTTTTATCTCCTTGCTGTGTCCAGTAAATTGCTCTTGTTTCAATCTATAATTTTCATGTTTTGTGTCTCCAATTCTCAACTCCATCCCTGGAGCGGGAAGACTCATGGAAGGAGTGGGGAACATCTGATCAGTGTCAGTGAGGGCACTGAACTGGGGAGTACCATGCCTAAACCATGGCAGCTGTAATTGATGCTCTTTTGTGGCACTCAGAGTTGAGATAACATCTGCCCAGAGTGGTTTGGAAACAAATCTAAGCATTGTAATTAGCAAAAGAGGCACTAGTTACAATGTTGCTTGGTCTGATCATGTGGCTGTGGTATCTAACCCCCGATATGTTTCCATATATCACTATTTGCTCTTCATGGTGCTCTTTTTCAGGGAGAGGGAGCAGGATTGCTTTGTTGATGCACTGGGGGATGAAGGGCAATTAGGGTCATCTGGAATGTGTGTTCAGTGTTGCTCTTTTGCCTTGTCCTTGTGTGCTACCTCTGGGAATTTACTAATAATTGTACCAAGCTTGTGCAAGAAGCAGGGGAGGACAATTTTCCTCAACCTTCCACTTCTTTTTACCCCTTCAGGCCTGTTACAACAGCATCAGAGAGTTTTGCATTCCCTTTTGGTTGCTAAGGAAAGCATGTTCTTGTCTCTAAGCCTGCCAGGTTTCCTCAGTGCAGTCTATATCATGTTTAGAATCAAGAAAGATTTCTGGGGAGACGATTCAGAGATCTCCTCAAAGGGTGACATGAGTCACCCTGAGTGACATGGCATGTGAGAACATGGGCCAATTTTTTGCAGAATTCTTTCCCACCATGGTTTGGAGGTTCACCCCTTTAAAAATTGCAGGACTCTGTTAAAGTGATAAAATATGTGAATAAAAAAATGCTGTTGCAGTTCCAGAGAGGTGTGAATGAGCAATGTGCTGGGCCTTTGTTATTTATCAGACACTGCTCCTTACTAGATAGGAGACCCTCAGGGGGAGGGAAAGGAAAGAAGAAATCCTTTGAAGAGCAACTGAGGGAGTTGGGGTTTTTTCAGCCTGGAGAATAGAAGGCTCAGGGATGACCTTCTCACTCTACAAGGACCTGAAAGGTGGTTGTAGCCAAATGGGGCTTGTCCCAGGCAACCAGCAACCAGACAAAAGGACATAGTCTCAAGTTGAGCAAGGGAAGGTTCAGGCTAGATATTAGGAAGAAATACTTCACAGAAAGGGTGATTAAAAACTGGGATGGACTGCTCAGGCAGCCACTGTCCCTGGAGGTGTTTATGAAGACTGGTTCTGGCACTTAGTGCTGTGGTCCAGTTGACAGTGTGGTGTTCAAAGGTTGGACTCAATGACCTCAGATCTGGAAATCTTAAAAGTGGAATCTTAATCAAAGTGTATAATAATGCTTAAATGTTAGCCTGTACCATTGTATGGCCTTAAGATCAGGAATGTTACATCATTTTATATTGAAAGTAATAATAGGCTGTTAACTGAAAAAAAAAAAATTGAATCTCAAGCACAAACATTTCAAGAGTGCATTAAACCATCTGTTTGCCATCTCTGAGGAGGTATTAAATAAGATTCTACGTTTCCCACACAGAGCAGCTGCTGGCAACAACCAAACATACCACAGTGTTTTGTGATTTTTTTGGATGGTTTTAGAAATAGCATCACAAGCTTAAAACATACTTGCAAAAATATTGAGATGAACATGTTGTGAGAACTGACCTTTTACAGTTTACCTAAGAGGAACCTAAACATTCTCAGTAGTTATATAAGGACATAGAATGTTTATAAATAGTTAGTTATTTTTCTTATAGAATTAAAATAATAATAAAAATTGAGACTATTGACACATATTTTATTTGTAGAACGCGTAGTTGTACTCTACTAAGTGTTGAAGATCAGTGTTCAGATTTTTTACTGTGCAGAAATGTACAAAGTTTAAAATTGGGATCTGTGATAGGACAAGTAGCACTCTGATGCCTATGTCTCCTTTTATGAAATATTTCCACTGGAAGCAGAATATATCTTGTAGCAATGGCTTGCTATTCTCATCACTTTTGGATTCTTACTTTCAGTTGGGAGGACAGATTGGATGGATTTATCTCTTTGTTTTTACTGTGCTGGTTTCATTTGGAACAGAGTTAATTTTCTTCCTAGTAGCAATTGCAATGTGGGATTTAGGATGAGAATAATGTTGATAACACACTGATGTTTTAGCTGTTACTGAGTGAGTGATGCTTACCTTAAGTCAAGGACTTTTAAATGTCTCATGTTCTGCTAGTGCAGAGCTGCACCAGAAGCCAGGGCAGCTGACCCAAACTGGCCAAGAGGCTATTCCATATCATAGAATGCCATGCTCAGTATATTAATTGAGGGGAGTGGTCAGGAGGGGCTGATTGCTGCTCAGGGACAGACTGGGCAGCAGTCAGAGGGTGGTGAGCAATTGATTTGGGTGCGACTTGTTTGTCCTGGCTTTTATTCCTCTCTCTTTCTGTTACCTTCCATTTCATTATTATTATATTGTAATTATTGTTTATTATTATTATTGGTATTGCTATGGTTATTATTTTTATTGTTATGGTTATTATTTTATAATTTTACTTTATTTCAGTTATTAAACTGTTCTTATCTCAACCCATGGCTTTTACCCTTATTTGATTCTCCTCCCAATCCTGTGGCAGGGTGGTAAGTGAGCAAGCAGTTGTGTGATATTTCGTTGCTCGCTGGGGTTAAACCACAATAACCTCCTGAATAAAAAGCAAGATGGACCTCTGTAAAGCTACAAAAAGCAATTACAACTCAAAAGGAAATGTCAGAATCAATTAACAATTGAAGAAAGTGAACAGAGCTCTGACTTATAAGAAGAAAAGGATCTCAGTGAAGTGGCCTTTGCAATCTTAGAGAAAAAAGAATGAAAGCTGAGTTTTAAAGATTTTAAATGTGTATGTGCTGGCAATACAGTGACCTTTCTACTGGATTTTACAGGTGTAAGTTTTAAGGTATTGCACTTACAGCTTTTCACTGTATAGGAGATTCCTATTCACGTTTTGAAAAATGGGAATGTAATCTCTCACAGGCAAATTAAATGTAGCTTGCAATAAAATGATCACTGGAAACTGGACTAGCCAGGGAAGAATTACAATTTCCATCCTAGTTCCCAAAAGAACAGATAGGAAAAAGTATTTCAGCTGCAAATCAAAGAACAAAGGTTTCTGCTACCTTGTGCTTTCAGTCATAAGAAGTTGCCCACAACATTATATTCATTAAGTTCAGATAAAATAGAGGTTTTATTCTGTTGTTCTTTGTTGGCTTTTCCCCATAAGTAAAAATGCACTAAAGCACAATGTCTTCTGATTTTCTAACAACTTTTAGAAGAAAAAATTCAAATGTTTTCTGTAACTATGATACAACATTATAAATGCAAAATGCAAAACAAAAGAACAAAATAAACAAAGCAGGGGCATTTTCTGTTTAGAATTGTGATCACAATATCCCAGCTATTTATCTATGCCCAATGGAACAGGAATCAGAGAAATGGCCTAACAAAACATTTCACAGGGATGGGGAAAAATGCTAAGCATTTTTAAGCATCAGACTAGGTCTCTGCAGTGTATTTCATTATTCCCACCATTTAAATATTTTGGGAATAAAGGTAGAAAACTAGGCAGTACTACATCTTTGTTTCTTTCTTTAACCAGCAAAAAAGATTGCAGCAAAAAAACCCCACAACACCCTAATGCAGATACAGATATAATCTCTGACATAAAAAGCTGCTAATAATAACAGGGGTCCTAAATACAAATTCTTGTTGAGATTTTTGCCCTTTTCTTGGATACAAAATTAAATGCTACAACAGCTTACTAATTAAGACTAGCTGTTTTCATCTACTGATCCTTACTGCAGTGTTCATGTTTGTATTTGCTGCAGAGTTTGGTAGGTACCCTTACATTTTAAAGAGATTTATCTCTGCGTTTATTCCCCTATTTCAGGACTGAAGAGTGCTTGAAAGGAGTATTCAGAGCAGAGGTTGTCAGACTAATTGACATTTGTGATAACTTCCTCTGCTACACTTTCAACTTTAGCTCCAAAAATTTCACTGGTAATTCATCTGTTTTCTGTGAGAAAAATACTGCAGTGCTGTAAAACACCTTGATCTAATAGGTTTTCATTTCCATGTGCATCTTTCATTACAAATCGGGCTCATATTTCATCTTTGCTGGACACAAATGGCTGACAGAGAATTTTAAAAAGGGATGGGTTAATGGATTTAAGGATGTTGGCTTTATCCTCAAACTACTTTCAGCTCTGGATAAATGATAGAGTTATTCTGGTAGTCTGGGCACCAGGCTGCAGTGATCAGCAGAACAGAAATGGTTTGTCCTCCTGCTGTACAGGCTGGCTGCTGCTGAGGAAAGGCATTTATGTGTGTGGACTGAAGGAAAAACAGCAACAGCAAATTTTGTTTTCCAGGGCTCCTCTTCTGATAATCTCTTTTGTCATTTATACTGCTGAGAAACTTGAAACAGCTCTACAAGCCTTGAGTTCTTCCTGCTGAACCACAACCTGAAAATTCAGCTGGGGATGGTAAAGAGAGAATACTGCTTTATTTCTGCTGCAGGATTCATCACATTCTTCTGAATGTCACAGGTCATTTTTATGATGTGCACTTATTTTACGTTTACATGGTGTATAGTTGTTAAATTAGCAACATTTTACTTCCTTATGACCATCACAATAATCAGTCTCATGCAAATTCACATAACAGTTGAAAGTAAAGCAAAAGCCAATGTTCTAGCCTCACTGAATTGCTTAAACTTAGACATAAATTTATTAGATTTAGTGAACAGATCCCATTTTTGGCAAGTAATCACAAAGGCTCAGTGCCAGTTCGTTATTTCTATCATTCAATCATAAAAACTGATATATGCTATTAATATGCTATTCACAGATACTGAATGCCAGAAATAATCCTGGTGTTAAATCAGACTTCTTGCATTATTCATGATGTTCTCTGTAATATTATTTTTGCAACTCAGAGAGAAACAAGCAGTATTGCTACTTTGGGAAATAAGTCACATGAAACTGTATTAGTCTTTCATGGCCATCTAAAGAAATTGAAAGCTTTGATTTAATTGAAGGCGCATATCTATGTTACTGCAGTGTGGAGGCTAAATTTCATGTCAAGAAATCAAATAAGATGGCCAAAAATTTTATGCCAATGCCTTCTATTTAAGATCTTCCCTTAAGGTTTCTGATCATTAAAGCAAGGTTAGCAAATCTATGCTGTGAAACAAATATATTCTGAATAATATGTTTTTAAAACGGCAGATTTTAAGCAATTAAACTGTTATCTGACTCAGTGGTAGTCGCTTGGGTAGTGTGATTAAAAATCTGCAGTTGACAACAAAGAAGGGAGCAACAGGGCTGGCATGAAATCTAATCTTTGACTCTTCAGTCTAAATGATGTTGTAACATCAGTGATTTCTTCCCAAAACTAATTCCACTCAAATTTTTTATACCCACTAGCCAGCAGAACCACAGCAACTGTGTCCATTGCTATGTCCTGTAATTTTTGTTTTCACAAAACACTATATTTCTGAAACATAAATGGGAAAAATCATTAGCTTTCTCAGTGGACTTCTAATGTAGTATTTAAGACTTGCATTACTATTAGTAGCACTTTACGGAAAGCATTTTTTATCATTACTAGTTTTTGGATTACCTCACTGTTAGAGCCATCAAAATCAATTTATATATATCACTCTCTGTAAATGCCTAAGAAGGTTGTGCTTTAGAGTCTAATTATTTTTAACTCAAAGCATCAAGGAGGTTTCATATTGGAAAGCCTTATTATTTGTTTGTTGTTTCCTCCAGAAAGTCTGCATTGATTAAACAGGGAGAAGAGTTAATAACTGAAAGACATTGGTGCAGAAAAGTGAAAAAAAGGGTTTATTGAAAGGAGTTGCCATGCTCTGAAAAAGCTTTCTGTCTCATTTTTTTCCCTTCCTTCCCTCCCTCCTGTTTTTAAATCATTGCAAGGATAAGGTTGTTTGTGGTGCCCTACTGACTGTGATGTATTTCCTAACCTTTACTCTGGCTTTGACTGGGTGATCCCAGCCTGTGTCGAGGGAATGGCTCTTCTGTAGAAAAATTAAATTCTATCATACCCAGTTTTTTGGTTCCATATCGTAACAAACTAATAAAAAAATTAGGCATTTTTAATAGAAGTTATGAAAGAGTGAAATTAATGGAATCAAAAGACATTTAAAATATAAAAAGAACACTGATATGTTGTTTTTTCCCATTATAGCTGTTGATTTGTTCTAGCATAACACTAATATAACCTTTGAGTCATAGGTCCTAACGTGTTTCTCCCTTTTCTTTTGTGATACTCACTGTGCAGTGTCATCAGATAAAAGCATTTCTGGGTATTTGAAAAGCTGAGCAACAGGCCATTGTGAAAAAAAGAGGATAAAGATGGTCAGGTGCTTATTGTGTAAGTTTTGCATGATTGCAGCAGGATCATTTGATAGTGCCTCATCTAGCTGCAAATGAACCACGCCAGATGTGCAAAGTTATAATCAGCATTGAAATAAAGTGAAATGGAAAAGGTAAAATAGTATAGTATCATAACTATATTGCATAAACACTCTTGAACTACATTTTTCACTATAACCTAACTTTTATTATTTATAATATCTCCAAAACCAGGAAAAGCCTAAACCAGAATATCAAAAAAATTAGGCTTGAATGAAAAACATTAGAAGAAAAGCAAAATGGGGAGTTGATAACTTAATTTGGAAGATTCTCTACCTGTCTTTCAAAGGGAAGGTATCTCACAAAAGCTCGTTTGGTACAGTACATTTACCAACAAAGTAATCCTGAATACCAATTTCCTTTCAGGCAAAGTCAAGAGTTATCTGAAAACTAGTGAAAAATCCTTTATTTCCTCATGATTTTGTGTTTCGCAAGACTTGTGTTTCTTTTTCCCTGGGAGTTTAGCAACAATTAATTTCAAAGGAGCAGATGTGAGTTGTAGCTACTGCCAGTTGCAGTTCATGGTGAAAATCACTTTATTCAATGCATGATGTGAGTGTGGCCGTGCTTGCTAGTGCCTCTACTGTTTGCCCTAGCAAAGCACAAATGCCTGCTGAAGTTGGCCCAATCTCATTTTTACTCTTTGGAGACTTCAATGTCTGTTTGGAATCAGATAACTGTGTTGACAGTGTGCTCATGCTTGCTAGTGCTTTCAAAAAATAATACTTCAATTTGCCTTTACACACATCCAGCTGACAAATGGTAGTGACCACTTAACTGCTACACTGACTTCCATAGACAAATTTGCAAAAACTTATCAAGAAGCGGCATCTTCTGGCAGGACCATATACGTTTTCTGCAAGAGAATAAAGCTACATACAGAATCCTTGACATTGGCACAAGGAATGACTTAATTTACTCTCAGACAAGTTTGAACAGAAAGACAAGCAACTGGAAGGCTATCATGGAGAAGTAATACTGTGTGTGTGGAGTGCAGGGAAGTTAATCAGACGCTACTGAGATAATTGGCAGTCAAGGTTCGAGTCTCCAGGTATGTATTTAGATAACTAAGGAAATCTGCTTCATGAAAAGCTTATTTCTCTCTGTGTTGGCCTATATTTGGTACATATTGCATTAAAAACTTCAATGAGAGTCAGAAAACTGACTCATTTAGATGAGAGTTTGGAATGCTCTTCCTGCCTTTTCCTTTTCCTCCCCTGACCTTGGGGATGACCGAGGCCTAAACCTGGATTTGTCAGTGAGGATCTGTCAGCTTTTGGGCTCTGGCAGGAGCCAGTTTAAAGCTGCTACCAACCACAGACAGCAGTGGTTTGCTACAAACCATGTAATCTCTTGTAATGAAGAAAGATTTTAAAATGTGTCTTATGCACTTGATGCAGTAAGAAAAAAAAACCAAAAACATGAAGCTTTTTAAAATTCGAGTGGCCTCAGTGAAGCTGAAGACAGCCTGGAATATTTCCTGTCTGATGGCAGCATACTGCTAGAAAAGAAAACAAATTCATGAATAGAAATGCGAAGCTAGGTCAAGATTTTGCAAAACTCAGAAGATACAAAATAAATCTTCATTTTGAAAGGCTGGAAGATGAGCTATCTGAAATGAAGATATTTTTCTTCTTTTCCCAAATATTACCCTTACAGGAGGATGCTGCAGGGGGAGGTAAATTTCAACATTAAAAGGTGTCATTATGTCTTTAAGGAGTGTGTGAAATCTTAGGGCTATAAGAAATTCTGCAAATAGCTGCAAGCAAATCAGCAGGATGCACAGGGCAGCAGGCACCTCCATCAGGACATGCAGCTCACCCCCTACTCTCACTGAGCACTTTTTTTCAACCAAACATTGAATTCCCAGCCACTTGCACCAACAGGCAACCAGCATGAAATATCTGAAATTAAAACACATACGTGAATTCAGGACAGCAGCAACAGGGCATGGGTAAATATCAGCTCTGTTTCAGAGAGCTGAATACAGTGGTCTTTGGGGACTTGGGATTGCTCTTCCAGGCCCACTGGAGCCAGAGCTGCTCCACCCGAGGGGTTTTCTCACCCTCCAGTCCCAGGATGCTGAAATTCTCTCTCCCTAGGTCCCAGACTGCATATCACCACTCTGAACATACACTCACTATCTGCAGACAAGGCTGAATGCACAAACTAACACATCAATTCCTTAGAAAGGGCTGGAGCCCAACATCCATGCAAAATGGCTGGGGCAGGGACTGATGGCTCCAGGCTGGGCTGGAACAGGACCTTGTGGCTTGTCCAGGGTGGGAGGGAGCCCCTGTGGGGCTCAGCAGGGACAGTCTGGACTAGTGGTGCTCTCAGAGCCATGGCAAGTACAAATGAAAAAACATATTCCTCTCAAGTCCTACATATAAGCTTGAAGGGTATTTGCCTCTTTACCAGAAAGGTAGACAATATCAGGAACAATTACTTCTCTCAGCTAAAGTAGCCAAAAATGATCAAAATAAGACCTGCAGTACAGTAAGCCGTCTCTTAAAATGTGCATGCTTAGATCACAACTTAGTGATGTAAGCTTTATGCTTAATACACATTGTTCAAATAATACCCATATGAAGAGAACATCTATATTACAGCATACGCTCTAAGAAAATGAGTATTCTTGAGTCTGCTACAAAAACTTTGACTCTAATAGCACTCATTTGACATTAAATTTGACATTAGATCCACTCTTGAGCTATTAAAAGACATTTTCAGTGTTAGTGAAACTAATCCAAAACTGCAGATTTCTACCTGCTCATTATAGTAATTTATCCATAAAGTGTTCATTTGTTCCTGGGAGATTCTGATGGAGAGCTGTAGTCAGGACAGACGTTTATAGGAGCATTTCTAAACCTGTTTCTGGCTGTCTCTGCCTTTTTCCCTTGGTCTCTCTGTTAAGCTTTTTCAAGCAGTCAAAATCTGAAAACATAACCCTAGCCAAATATTTTCCAAAGTGAGGCAATGATTGGTGGGAATACAAATTTTGAGCTTTGTGTGTTTTCATATCAACATTTCTATGGCTGTCATACATTTTGTGAGACGGGCTGAGGGGAAATGATGTAGAATAAACAAAAAACTAAAATAAGCAATAGAGACAGTGTTTATTAGTAATTTGAAAATATTTTTAAAACTGTTCACACTTTCTGTCTGGAAACACCAGAGAGATGATAATTTGAGCAGTTATTTTCAAATAATCACTTACAGGAAAATAATAAGCTTGCATACGGTAGCCATGACCAGCAAGACAATAGGTATGACTATGGAAGCAAAACAGAAACAAAAAAGTGACATTGCAATAACTTAGATCATGTAACAGGAATATTTCCAGGTCATCTGCCTCTGTGTCTCCCCTTCCCATGCTTAACTGGTCCCATGGCCACTCTCTCCCAACATCTCACCTGAAAAATTACCATTGCTGCCCAATGATGTGCATCTGCCAAGGATGACAGAAGGTCTCCTTACTCAGATTTTCTGGGAGACTGGTTTTGGCACCCTGCTGACCAGGAATCAAGCAAGTTTTATTCTTTTTCTTTGTGCACTATTGCTTGTGATACATTGAGAACTAAGCTACATAGCTGTGTGTTCATTGGCTGCACTCTGAGTAAGGTGCTTTTATATTTGGAATGACAAGGCTGGGTGTCATTATACATTGAAATAATTTTTGGTTCCTGAGCAAAGTGTGAATCACCTTCTAATGTAAGCATTATAGTAGTTTGAAAAGGCATTAAACCATCTCTCACTCTTTTTATCTCTTATATTGTCTCTTTTACTTCTTTTTCAGTCTTGATAATTTCTATAATTTCTATAGAAGATTTATGTTCTTCTTCTTAACATCACACTGGAATTTCCATTATGGAATGCCATTTAGACAATTTTTCCCTTATTCTGCTCCCTGGACATAAGCAACCATTTGATCTATTCAGTTCTTTCTTTACACTGAAAGAACTCAAAGAAAAAAAATAATGCCAGTTCTAGATTCTCCATGAGCTTAAAATTCTCATTAAATACTTAAAATTTACCCCTATAACCCAATAATAAAATTTTGAGCTTTTTGAAACGCATAATAAATGTCTTTTGAATCTGTCAATATTAACCATGAATTATTAGAATTCATACAAATATTATATTACTGAAATGAATCTTATTTTGTAATGAGGTGCAGTACTTTTAGATATCCCACAAAGGAAAACTTAGGAGGAAGAAAATATCTTCCTAAACAAATATTCAGGAGAGCTAACTTGGAATTCCTAGACTCAGGACTAATAGCCTTACTCTTACAAAAACTTCTACAATTAAGGAATTAATCAGCAATATATTAGTCTTGATTAAAGAAAGTCACTTCTAAACTCAGTGAAGTCTTTCAGACTATTTAAACTTAATTGATCCTGACATTAGGCTACTTTAGGTTGCGTTTCTTCCTTCTAGGAGTATATCAGATTAGTAGACATTAAATCACTCTTTGCTGTTACCCCTTTCCTTTCCTTCGAGCATCCAGGCTTCTTCACCTCCAGTATTTTTCCTGTTAATTTAAGAGGAATTCCTATTGTATAGATTAAAAATAAATATTTAAAATTGCCAATTATTCTGATCAACATCCTTGACATTTAAGTATGTATGTAAAGTTATTTTGCTTTACCTGCAGCTGATATTTTAGTACTTGCTACAAAATGAACTTTGCATATCTGATGTCTAACCTGAAGAAGTCTGCTATTGATGTTTCAGCTGAGTGTGCAAATTAAGTGGAATGGACAATAGCCAACCAGCTAACTTTTTCTGGTGGTGATTTTATCTTTGACACAGCCAAGTAAGTTAAATTTGGAAAAAAACCCCTTCTTTCCCTTCTATTTAAATTTCCAAAAATTACTTTCTCAGATGAGCATGAGCAGGTGGTAAAATTGTGCTACCTATAAAATTATTGTAGTTGCTGTTGTTATTATTATTATTAAAGCTTTTCTAAACACAAGAATCCAGTCTTGTCATTGCTTAACCGTCTGCTGAAAAGCTTTTTGAGAATATGCAGAGAAAGGTAAAAACTTGATAGATTGCAGTACTACGTTAGTAATCAAGATAGATGATCAGCTTCTGAGAAAGTGTGAAAAAAGAGGCTTTTGATAAACTGGCAGAAAAAATAATGGGACAAACCACTGCATGTCCTGTCCATAAAAACATGAAAAATGGGATAGAGGAGGAAACGGATGCTTAAATTCCAGAGCATAGTTTAAAAATCCTAGCAGCGTGGCAAAAGAAATAAAGAATTAAATTAAATGAAGAAAATTTGGGGTTTTTTTACCCCAACTTTATACCGTTATTGAATACCACAACTTCAGAAGAGAAGCATCAGGAGTCAGCAAAGCAGAAATGCAAAGTAAACTCCAGGGAGTATATCTTTTGTGAATCCTCTGAGATCCTTTAACTATAGAATAACTTAGAGAATCTCTTCAGAGCATTTGTCTTCTGTTTTTTGTTTTTGTGAATGCTACTGCTGTTAAGCTTTTGGGAGTTAATAACTGTACTGGATTTGCATGGCTAAGATTTGGTAGCAGGGGTGGCTTTTGTGAGAAGCTGTCAGAAGCTCCCTTCACATCTGGCAGGGCCAATGCTTGGCAACTCCAAAGGCTCCAAGGACTGTTCCCTCTGGAAGAGTGGCCAGTGTTGCAGCAGTTGGAGGGGTGCTGTTGCCCGTGGGATGGACTCATATTGCAGCAGTTCACACGGAGTGTTGCTCATGAGATGAACTAAGGTTGGAGAAGCCCATGGAGAATTTTCTCCCATGGGAGAGACCCCTTGGTGCAGCAGCAGAGCAATTCCTCTAAGTGGGCAGCAAGAGAGAGAACGTGTGATGAACTGACCTTTCCCTACCTCACTGTGCCTCTGGGGGAAGAGGTAGAGCTTGAGAAGGAGGGAGGGGCAGGGGGAAGGTGTTTTAAGAGCTTATTTTCCTTCTGATTACCCTGCTCTGATTTTGTTAGAAACAAATTAATTTAATAGATCTAATTCTAGCCTATTTTTCCCATGACAGTATCTGGGGAATGATTTCTTCCTGTCCTTATCTCAACTTGTGGACCCTTTGTTGTATTTTCTCTCCCCTGTCCAGCTGCAGAGAGAACTGATGGAATGGTTTTGGTGGGTGCCTGGCATCCAGCCAGCGTCAGCCCACTGCAGTAACTTTATTCAGCACTGTGGGACTGCCATGTCATCATTTATTCCAAATGGTAGGCACCTGTTTTATTTATGGACTTGTACAGCAGGCCTTTTGCATTCTAAAAGGAGTCCATTATTAAACAGTGCACAATTCATTGAAGATCTGCAGTCAATATTTCCCCAAATAGCTATAAAGCATATGCATAATTTTCAGTCTTTTATGGATGTGAATTATTTTACTGTATTTATATATAAAATAGTCAAAATAGCAAAGGTGTATTCTCAACAATCATACTTGAAATATGTTGTTGGATGCCTGCCACTGCTGCCAATTTTAAGAAAATGTGTACATTGATTAGTTCCTGTGATAATAACATCTATAAGTTGACTTTAACAGCAATGAGTGACAGGCTGCATTTTTCTTAAATTTGCACCAATGGTCATGTGAACAGATCCTGGTTCTAGAAAGGCAAGGCAGATGTTATTTTTTATCTAAAACAAAGAAAGCCTCACTACTTTCTTCAGCGCTTGTTTAATTCCCTAGAAGTTTTCAGCAGAGCTAAAATAAGGGTTATAAAATCCGTATTTTCTAAAAAACGTATTAATCTATAACAAGTTTTGCCTGTGTCTTTGCAAAAGAATAATTAAGTGATCCTTTTGGTGCTTTTTTTAATTCAGAATATCATATATGATTTTTTTTAAAGATTATTTAATTTTCTGACTTTTAAAACAAAAATCTATTAATATAAATAATGTTAGAATAATAAATGGGCTATTTAATTTTTTTACAGTACTTAGTCAATAATGTTAAACCACTACATTTTCCTGTAAACAATTGTAGTTCCAGCAATATTTAAGCATTTCTAAAAGACAAAGGATCTATTTCTGTCTCTCTCTATGTATTTTATTTCTGATAAATATTGCCTTGCTATAAAAATCCAGGACATACATCCCTAACTTTTAAAATCATATAATATAGAGTATCCCATTTTTGGGTTTTTTTGTAATCCAACTTCAATTTCATCATCAAAATTTATTTTCACTATGTTGTAAGCTGCAGCCTTTGCAGTATAAGGTATAAAATACAAAAAACATTGTAAATTCTGCAAACAATGCCTCTCTACAGGCAAACCAGTATCTCCTTATTAGCTGTAGCTCCCTCTGTTCCATCCAGTCTGCTTTCTCTTATAGTAAATTAGCATCAGAACAACACTGATGGACATGCTTGACCTCTTCTTATATGAGGCAGTTCAGTCACTACTTCAGGCTGTGTAAAATACCACTGTTCTCCCATCCATACTAAATAATATTATGCATATATCCCATGAAATATTTAAATTAATACAGGTTTTTAAAGTTTTTATTGAAGTTAGATTTTTTTGAAATTTCCTAAAGTCAAGGACACAGCCACTAGATAAAGCTGTGTCATAACGATATATTTCTAATGGCTGCTACATAAATTACTGTTGAACACAGTATTTATCTTTAAAAAACCTCTTGAATTCACTGCAGAAGTATGTATATCCAAACTAATGAAAAGAGTAGCACAGAAACTAAAACTATTGTTTAAAAAATGATATCTTAAATAATAGTTTTCTGCTAGAACATTAACTCAAACCTATTGCAGCTGATTTCTGGGCAGTAGTGGAGAATTAGGTGATATAAAAGAAAAGGAGCATTCTTCTAAAAGCTGAGGATGAAAGAAAAGTCATGGACGAAGGACAGGAACACCGGGTGCCTTTTCACAAGAGTTCAGCTCAGCCATCCTTGCTATTCCTGTGACACTATACAGGCATCACCTGAAATCTTGGCTTTAAACAAGAAACAAAAAAAATTACTGGTTTTCGTCAGATGCATATAATCCATACAATCATTTGTGTGGTGTAGTTAAACCTCAGATGCTTAGAACACATTGTACTCTTCAGGCAGGTAACCAGGACTGGTGTCTGATGCTTTGATTTGGTAAAACTGAGATCTGTTTCTTTCTTGAGAATATTAATTATATTCACATTGAAATCAATTTTTATCCCCATCTGAATCATTATAATAATTACCATCACTTGAACTGCAAGTGTGTCTGGCCTTTTTCCCCCATAGATTCTTGTAAGGTGGACCTTAGAGGGTCCAGAGAATGCTGATAAGGAAAATCAGCTTATTACAGAAAACTAATTTTTCTAACAGAGAATTTTAGAGTCTGACACATCTAACTACATACACATATCTATCAAACATGGAATACAGTAATTTATGCCACCTAGACAGATAGCATAACATTGCACAGAGATAGGAATTCTCTCTATCTAGAGTGTAGGGCCAGTGTTTTATCTGCTGAGATGAATAGCACCAATATCACTCCAGCAGACTTACCAGCGTGTGCTGGCTGGTTTTTTCCTCCTACCATCTGCAGCATATGCAATCACATTGCAAGGAAATCACAAATCTCCCACTGAGGTCATTTTTCGTTGTTCCTATTGCTTGCTTAGAAGTACATGACCTATCATCAGGTAGCATAATAAAAAGTATCTACTTCTGTTGCCTTTTATTTTGGGCAGCTGTCACTAAATCAAAGAGCTTGTTTAGATGCTAATTTAAACCAGATCAATGAAAGACTCCAACACTGTAAATATGATAATTGCTGAACAGATACAAATGCTACACTACAGAAAATATGCAGTGATGCTTTCTTCCTGAAAAGAGGTTGTATACAATTTGAATTTTTATTTTATTTTTTTACTTTGTTGCTTTCCTGATTAATATTGGTGTATTTTTGTACAAAGAAATGGCATGATTCAGCATAAATAGCGGTTTCTACACCTGTAACAAATGTAATAAATTAATAAAACTAATCCCTTGATTTCCCTTGATTAGCAGGGAATCCCTGAATCTAGGTTGTGGCACTTGCCTTCATGGGTTTAGAAATTTGCAAGAGCAGTCTAGAGATTTTTGCATGCTTACTATGAGAATAGTAGAAGGAACCCAAAAGAAACTGAAGTTTCTTACCCAGTAGTTATTACCCCAAAACCAATCTTCCATTTAGCTGCTTAGCCTGCATGTATTTCTCATGTATACATTCAGACTGTCTTTAGTTATGAACATTTGCATGTGCTGAAAGTCAGCTGTAATGCTTACTTTTGTTTACAGAAGAACTGTCACTGAATGCAGTTCCCTTGACAGCTAATACCTTTTCAGTGTATCTTCTCAGCATCTTGACCTTCCCAGTACGTGGAGGATGCTATCCTACCCTTAGGCTGACCAGTGGTTTTTACCTCCTAGTTTAAATTTTTGTTCTTCAAATTCGCTTTTCTCTGAGAGACAGATTCCCTTCTCATTTTCTAGCATATTCTCTGCAGTGGCAGTAGTGGCCAAAGGTGGAAAAGTGCCTGAAACAGGGCTATTCATTCTGTTACTGTGCACGTTTCTCATAGGCATAACTGGAATAAAGAGGCCTCTTACACATTCTCGCAAACACAATCTTTATAATTATTTTTCTATATCACTTACCAGTTCTACTTGTGCTTCAAAACAAGTAAGGACACAAATATAAAGTGGCTCTAATAGTAATAGCATCGCCTGCAGCTGCCAGGAACAGTTTGTACCACGGAAACTCTGGGCATATGTTGATGTGACAGCCATTGGCAGGGCTTGGTTGCATATGCTGCACTGTCAAAACACCTTTTTAACTATCTCAGGGGGATTATGCTATTTTCCTCTTCATTTTGAGATAAAATACAGAAAACAAATGAGTTTCTGGAAAGTTTCTTATCAAGGAACCGCAATGAATTATGCTTTTTTTTTTTTGATAAGTGTTAGTATCCTATTTCTGCATCCATGAGATCTGACTTAACTTCTTTCAGGGTAATATACATAAGGCTATAATTGTATAGTAAATTTTCATAACTGTAGATTGGTAGTAACTATGACCAGGTGTTCTAGAAATGTTATTACTGTTCATTCCTTGGAGGTGAACAGAAGAAAATGTAATGCTTTCTTTCATATGATAAAGAGTTAGACAAATCATATGCATCCATGCACTTGAGTTTTAGTATTTGTGTGTGTATGCATATGCACAAGTATGAACTCACTGAATATCTTTAACTATCACCTTTCTTAATATTAGTGAAACTGAAAAATCTTGTCTTCCCCAGAAAGACATTTTCCCATTCATCCTTGAAGTAAAAAAGGAACAAACCAAAACATAAAATGCAGACCCAGTCTTGAAAAGACTCTCTTTTTCCAAAACTCTTGGAAAAGGGATCAGTTTAGCAACCCATCCAAATGAAAAAGGAATGGATCCAAATCCATTAGAGTCACAGACATTTTTCCATTAACTAAAATAGGTTTGAGATGAGATTCATGGCACATGTTTTTTAGTGAGTTGCACTAAAAATGTGAAAGGAATGACAACATATTAAAATTACATCCTAAAAGCATGCTTTTGTGCTATACTAAAAATAGATGCTAGATCATCTTTAAAAAGAGAGCTCATCAAGGTTGTTGAATAACCAGAGTAATAGCTGTCCAGATGCCATAATGAGATTTATGTAAAATATTGCGTGGGCAGAAATTATTATTGCTTTTTTCGTTGCTCTTGTTGTTGTTGTCAGAGAAGAGATTTCATTTTTCAATTTTTAGCCTTGTGAAGTTCAGTTAAGAGGCAAAGATGACATTTTAACTCCAGCTTATCACTACCTATATGGCAAATGCATATATATACATATAAATGTATACATATCTGGTACAATATTTCCAAGTCTTAGCCTAAAATCAGACGATAAAAAATATTTCTGTGATATTTACAGTGAAATTTGAGGTTTATGACCATGAAATGCTTTTCAGTTTTGAACTGAGGGAGAGGAGAGGAGGGAGAATGCAATACAAGTTAAGGCATTTTTTGTAGAAAGCTTAGATAAGCAGTAGAGAAAGTTGAATGCAAAGCAATAGATTTGCATAAGGATAGATTAAAAGGACTAAATCACCATGTACATAGAAATTGAACTTCTACCTCAAAATTTCTAAAGCAGTTTATTTTTTAATGTGTACTTTCTTTTTCTTCATTTCTGATGTTAAAATATTGCCTAATGTAACATCACCTCTGAGCACAGGAAGCCCACAAGGAACAAGCATTTTTGGTAGGAATCCATAGATGAATCAGAATAAAAGGTAGGAAGGCTAGAACTTTCTGAGGCAGAGAATGTGGAGAGTGAAACAGAGAAAATGAACAGCTGACAGAAAGAGAAAAAAAGGACAAGACAGGAAAGCAGAAAAAGAGGAAGAGAAGGAGGGAGGGAGGCAAGGAGGGAGGGAGGCAGGGAGAGAGGGAAAGGAAGGAAAACTTTTCTGAAGGTCTTCTCTGAATGGGGTTATAATAGAGGACAGTTGAGAAAAAAGTATTCATTAGCGTCTTTTGATTAGTGGTGTAAAATTTTCTGACACAATTCCAGCATTTGCAGTGAGTAGACCATTGGGTCACAGGGATGGGGGATCAGGTGAAGGGAGGGAAAGAGATTATTACAGGTTAGTAATAGAAGGGGTTTGTTACCATTAGATTTATGAATTTAGATTAACTGTACTATTCAGAAGTGCTAAAGCCACAATGCCATAATAATCACTATCAGAAAATCTGTTGTTGAAACCTTCATTAGCGTAAACATATATAATTACAATGTTATATATGTTGCATACGCATTTTTTAGAAGTCAAAACTTTTTTAAAAAGTGTCATTTAATGCCAGTATTTCTGTTAATATTTTGGTAATTGCATTGCAGCAATCCTCCACAGTTCAAGTTATGTTGAAGTCCACTCAGGGATGTTGAACATTAGATTACTCCCTTCCATTTCTCCACTGTGTGTTTTATTCTATTCATAATGTTATTGTATCTGCATACAGAAAAGCTTTATCTAAAGACCAAATAATATATATAAGATGTAGAGAAAACTAATATTATTCTAAGATTAATAAAATTATAAGTGAAAGGTAATCTATGAAAGTATTTGCAAATTATATGAAATTCTTCAGAAGGACTGCTCAAAATTGAAGTGTTAGACCTCTTTTTTCTCTGGACAGTGCCTCAAAATAGTTTCTGTCTACTCTTACCATGCGGTGTACATTTGTTACTGAAAAATACATATGCTCAGGGCAAATGCAGAAAAGATTTTTCTAACAAAAAATTTTGTTTTATGGAGCAAAAGGCTACATGGAATAGCTTATTAAAGTATGTCTAGTTCACTTTTATCTTAATTTAATGAAGAAGTAGATTCCAGGTCACAGTGAAGTTTGCAGTTCTCATAAAAGTGCTTCAAAAATTAACCAGTGGGGAACCCCTAAATTGAATCCAATAAAAAGCATTTGAAATTGCATTTTCAGAGTGCTCAACAACAAATTCTTTTTAATTGTTTATATTGACCTTGCTTTTCCAATTGAAAAAAAAAATCTCTTTTAATGTTTAATGTTTCCCTAAATAGAAAAGACTTAATTAGGCTTCATTTGCACAATCAGGAATCATGAGCAGATTATAATTTGCATCACAGAACTGTGGAGTATCATTAAGGTTACATTTGGTATGGTCGTTATAAGAAATTGTATTGAGTAAGTATCTTCAGCCTAAAGCCAAACATTATAATGAAAATATAAATCCTTATCTGGAAACATAATTGTGGCTTTCTTTCCCTGGATGTTACTCTCCACTGTAGAAAGGCTGCAAAAATGGAAGTAGATCCATGCATACGTGACTGATATCTTAATCTCTTACAATACAATCATTTGAAGGAAATTTTCATGGCTTATTATACTAAATTGCTAAAAGCCTTCCCAATCAGTCACTTTTGGTGGGTTCTAGGCTTGAGGAAAATAAAATAATTTATTCTTAGTAAAAGCTAATATGAAATCCATTTCTCCTTTTGTAGCTATCACTATTCTTGTTTTGCTTTGTTTACCACTGTCTGACAAAAATCTCTTGAGCAGCATGAAAACATTTTTGATAAACGCTATACATAGAAAATGCTCTCTTTCTAATTATACTACATACACTTAAAATAGTCATCCTAATTATTTGTTAATTGGAAAGAGAGTTCATAGGCAAATAATTTTTTTGCTTTACTTCTTTTTTATCAGCTTTTTAACTTCTGTTTGCAAAGTTAAAAAGCTGATGAAGCTTTTTAAGGGGCAAAATATGTAGTACTCTCAAATATTTCTTCAAACACAAATGTACCAACAAAAATGACTGATAAGTGAATTGGCCTGGAAAAATGCTCACCTTTTGTCATCTTCAGAACTGAATAGCAGAAGATGTTTTCATGGTAGATAGAATGAAATATCAGTGTAAAATCTTGAAAGAGTACTAAAAATATGTGCTGATTCAGGAAGACAGCTACAACAAAACATCTTACTTCTTCACACCCCCATGTTTACTTTGAAGTAAAAAAAAATTGAAGATTAAAATCCTAATTTCCCGTGGATAAAGTTTCTCTCTGGCTATCCATAGTGTAAATAGAAATAATAGGAACCTCTATTAATGCTTTCTGGATCTGTACCCAAAACAACCACTTTTTTCACTACTGGCAACTTACACTTAGCAAGTAGAAGCAACAAAGAGTCTGTAATGAGATTTTGAGTTGGTCTTTAGAATCTTTTGCCCTTCACCTGTCAGTCCTAAGAATTGGAAGTTACAGGAAAGCAAAATTGCTTGAGTAATGAGGCCAGGTTTTCCATCACTCCTGCAAGCATTTGAGCTCCACTTGGAAAATACCTGAATCTATATATTCAACTGGCTCTAAGTTTTGACCAGAAAAACACTGCCTATTCAATATGTGAGTATGCATTCAGCAGAAGCTGGAAAATAAATGACAAATCTTGGTTTCCTTGCACCATGCTGATTTAATGTAAAGTGTGATAGCTTCAGATATGTGTTTTCAATAATACACATTCAATTCCATAGAAAAACATTGTATTTATTCATAGCAGAATAGCAGATGTAGCTGTATTGGGTTAGCTTGAATGGATATGTGTTATCTGGAAATATGCATTGGATGGGCAAGTACTTCTGACTGAAAAATCTGAAGCTGAGAAATAAATGTATTGATGTAAATGGAAATGTATTGATTCAGCAAAAAGTTACTGGCTTTTATGAATGCATGTTTGAAAAGAAAACCTTTTTTATACAAAAATAGAATTCTATTATTTGGATATTATGATTGATTTAAGAAGCAATTGACAATATATCCAATTCAGCAAAATGGCCTTGATTTCAGTGTCTATTGCATGTATTTCTCTGAAATTGTACTGTGTTAAAAAATCAAACAAACACAAATCCAATTCAAGTGTTTCCAGTCTCAAAGGCTTTTATAGTTGAGCCCTGTCAGTCTTTACTAAACTGTGAAGATTTTAGATTCTTTAATTTTTAGTTGTCGTTATTTACATTTCTGAGACATCAATTTCAATAATGGATGAGTTGTCTCTTTTTAACAGTTATGATTTCTTATTATTGCCCATCATTCACAGCCCTGTCTTTGCTTGAATTTGCTCCATAAGCCATTTTAAAATACTTATTATTCCAAACTTCAGAGAATACTTTAATTCTACCTTTTTTTTTTCCCCTTGAGGAATGGAGTAGCTTTCTTGTGGATTGTCCTTTTCATACTTCACTAGAAATGGAATAAGTTTCCTCTTCCTTGGAAATTACCAGAATTCACATGGAAGCATTGCTGCTTTGTTTCAAACTTGTTTCTATTTTTTTTTTTTAATAAGAAACAGGTTTCTACTTGCCTGTTTCCTAGTGGGAGCTTCATCTTTCACTATAGAATTAGCTATCAGGAAAATATGATGATCACAACAAATAAAATGCCACTCTTTCCTAAGCCAATGGCATCTGTGATTCCATGAGTTTTCTATGAGTTCTAAAGCAAAAAAACCCCAAAATAAACAAATCATATAAGAAGATATTTTATATCAAGTCTAATTTTTCATAAAAATATTTATGTTTGTTATGTTTTAAAATGTGATAACTTTTAAATTTATTTTTTAAATTCTGTCCCATTTAGTATCTGTTTGATGCCCCATTGCAAAACCATTCTTTACATTCTCCAGTTTACTAGATTGATAGCTTTATGCCCAAAATCGTACTGCTTCATATCTTACCTCCTGATTCCTGTGTACTCAGTCGTTGAGACCTTATTTCATCCTCATATGTCCTTTCTTTCCTTTCTCCTGTTTTTTTTGCATTTCTGCACAAACACTTCACAAACACTGTTAAAGCCAGAGAGGCAACCCGCTCCCCTTCCTTGCCTTGAATTGACTCAGTTCTTGGACTAGAGTCCTGACAAAAATAAATTGGAGCACTCAGCTACATTATATTTCAGTTCCCTAAACTTAGACATTCCAGCCAGTAAGTAAAACTTTCAAATGTAATAGAGTGTAGTATCAATGAAGTGAGCTTTGGTAATGGATTTTATATAATTAACTTACAGAAAAGGTGGATTTCATATGCTTTCCTAAGGAACAACAGAAGAGTTTACAAGCATCCAAAACGCTGCTAGAAAGTTGAATAGCAGACCCAGAAAGTAGCATTAGTAGTATTTACTGAGCTCATGTCCTAGTGGAACTAGAACAATCATAGGTTGTTCCTGTTTCTGGCAGATGAGAGAGTCCTCAATTTACTGACTACTGTTCGAGCTCAGAAATGCAAACTGAGCCTGAAAAATAAATTTAAAAATTAAAATTAAATATTAATATTTCAGAAGATATTTGTATAATTAAATATTATTTAATTATAAGAAATTTTGAAGAATGTTAAGTTAGAAACTACACTGCATTCCTATTGCGGATTTGCTTGGACTGTCCTCAAGCACATATCTCAAGAATGGACTAGAGTGGAAATCACAGAGTTGAAAACTGGTGGAAGTAGGGTGGTCAAGCTATAATTCCTTACACTGGTTTCTATATTTCAGATTATAGGGAAAGAGGGGAAGGGAAGCAGTATTTTAATAGCATGATAACTTGGCTGAGGTTTTTTTTGCATATAAAAACCTCGAAAGGATAAAAAAGGGAATACAGAATAATAGCACACAAATTTGAAATAAAATTCACCTGAGAAATACCATCTGCACATCTATCTGTTAAAAGTACAAATGACATGTTGAGTTTGTTTTGATAGCTCAGTGAAAAGACTGTTTATGAACACATAGAAGAAAACAAATTATTGAAGATGAGGGACCAGTTACATTTATGGGTGTAACTAAATATAAAATTGAAAAATTGAAATAAATTGAAATAAAGATGAAAGATACATTCAAATAGTTATAGCAATGATGAAAAAATACTATGAAATATATAATTACATGCACACTGGTACACATATCAAACAGCTGGTCAAAACATCAGCTAGTGTAGATTGTTTGTTCACTTAGCTGTAAATATTTAAACAAGAAAAAATATGATATTGGCAAGAGAGCGAGAGGTGAAGATGGGAAATTATTTTCCCTCAGCATCAAACAGAGCTGTAGAATAAATAGTTTCAAACACTTCTGAAACCTTTGAAATAGCTGTGTTGTTCTTCTTTTGAAGAAAGCAAGAAAATGCCTTGGTGATGTTACTCAGTTCAGATGACAGAACCAAGTTCTTCTGATTGTGATAAGAGACTTCAAAGTAAGTCTGTAGAGGATCTTTTTATTCCCTTTCTCCAGACTACTTATATGAAGTAGAGCAGTTCTGATGGGAACGACTGAAATTTCATCACTTCCTCAAAAAAGAAATAGATCTTGCTACAAGCCAGATGGCTGAATTCAGGTATCACTTCTGACTAGGGCAGGTATTCAGTTCTGGATTTGACCTGAATTTATTTAGCTCAGGGCTACTGGTTCTGAAACTAATTTCACCAATTAAAATTATGTTCAATCTAGTACATTCCCACAAAAAAAATGTACTTTTGGGGAAGCTACCATTCCCTTTCTGTATGTATGTAACAAAATAGTTTCAGAAAAATTCTAATGAAAACAATAAAAATCCTGTAACAAAATCCTCTGGCAAATTAATACAAAACCAATATTGTGAGTGTGCCTTTGATTGCTGTCTATCCTACCAGGTCACATGTTTTTTTCCTTATTAGAATTTTATTTTTGTGTGTTCTTGAAAACACAATAGCATGGAATTTAATTTTTTGGTGTATTTTTCAGAGGGCTTATCAAGTGTAGGGTACAGTGTCTGGAAAACTGAAAAGGTTTTGCTCCAACAAAATGACAGAAGTATTGAAGAAAGAAAACTCTTTTCAAATTCTACTCTTTTAATCATAATGTGCTGAAAATGGATTTAAATCTCTGATCTTAAGTTTTCCATCTGAAAACTTTTGTCTTGATTCACAAAGAAAGCTGGAAAAAAATAGCAAAATAATAACAACTCCTAGATTTTGATTTCAAAAGGGAGATACATATTCCATGCAAGGGAAAAATAAGAACCATATATGTAAATAGAAGGTATTGTGGTTTTTTTTTTTTTGTGCTCTAAAAGCATAATCTTCAACAGATTCATTCTGATTATTCAAGAGATAACAGGACACTTTATATCACTAGCTGTTCATAAGTTTTCAAGAAGGGTTTTTTTGGGTAGGCTGGGTGGTTTTTTGTGTTGCATAGAAGAAAATATCAATAAGGAGATTTGTTTTACTTGAATAATAGGTTTTTTTTAGGTTCACAAAGTAAATCCCCAGTTAAATTTTTTTTGGAGAACATGCTAGGTAGTTGTTTTTAAAGAGAGAAATTAGAGTCTATGTGGGTACATAAAGGTAATAATAGTAATAATTAATGGATGCAAATATAATAATAGCGACAGAAGCACTAAGGGAACAGTGATACAACAGCAGCTGACTATCAAAGTAATAAGTCACAGCACTCCAGCTTCCTGAGCTCTGGTGAAAAACATGAAGGTTTGCCACAGTCCCATAATTAAACCCTCATGTCATACTTGATGAAGATTCAAAATTGCACTCCTGGGAGAAATAAGCAATGGCAGTGGTGCTGAACATCTCCCAAGGCCCTAAACAATATTCCAAAAACCAGGTGACTGAGCCTGTTCTGAGGGTCTGTTAGTATGGATTTTTTTTTCATTCCATAGGCATTCTTTGCACTAATTATTCTTGAGATTATGTTTTACTAAGTAAAATGCCCAATCTGAGTCACAGAAAATGTGTGGCATATTTTCTTCACTGCAATGAACAAGTGGTCCAGCAACTAGTAAACAATCTGTGGAATGCAAATAAGAAAATATTTCCTTTGGGGGAAACTTTTCATTTGTTATGTGTGAATTTTGCAACTCTAAAGGATAACAGTAAATGAATCAGCAAATCTAAACTGATTGAAATTCAGTGTTCTAAATCTATATTTCAGGAAATGAATGACTTGTGGTAAGAGGAAGTGTAATAAAATACAGAAATGAAAAGAACACACTTCTGATAAAAAGACCATGTCTCCCAGTATTTGTCTGTACTCCTAAGTGACCCTGCTTTGATTGCATGAGTTCTTGCTCTTTCCACATTGCACATTGCTGGTAAAGCACATTCCTACACACAAAGGGCTTATACTAAGCTGAACTGCAATATCTTCATGCAGTTAAAACTACATCCCCATAAGAATGCAGTATGGTAGAAAGCTTGTCTCAAAGTAATATCATTTCAGGTTTCCAAAGCAGTTTCTGCATAAAAACTGATGACAGCCAAAACAACAACAACAACAAAAAAATAAAATGCAATTATCGGTAGAAAATAACACAGGGGAAGAAAATTGGGCAGGTAATGCAGTGAAAAAAACCAAACAAAAAAAACCCACAAAAAAAACCCCACAAAAAAACCCCAACAACAACAAAAACCACACTGAAAATAAGCACAATCCATGGTTTTCCTAAAAGCAGGGTGATAGTTCACGCTCTGCTTTATATTATTTTAATAGCCAAGCTTCATTCTATTGTATTTTGCATTGGGTAGGTAATGACCTGTATTTTTACTTCAATTTTTTCTTTCCACATTCCTTCCTCCCAAGGTGCACTACTCCCAGTTACAAAACTGAAAACTGTATGATAGGCATATAGATAGATAGATAGATGATAGATAGATAGAGAGATAGATAGATAGATGATAGATAGATAGAGAGATAGATAGATAGATAGATAGATAGATAGATAGATAGATAGATAGAGAGATAGATAGATAGATGGATGAGATGAGATGAGATGGAGGCAGAGATACAGATAGAAATGGATAAAGATAGATCCCCATAGATGCATATATGCATATGTGTGTATGTATGTATGTATGTATGTATAAACTCAACATTTTCTGCAATCAAATACACTGTTCAGTCTGTTCAGTGAGCAGGCTGAAATGTTCATAATGCAGCTGCCCTGGAATCTTGTTCCTGCTGCATTCTTTGCCTGGAAGACACCTGTTCAGCAATTATATGGCCAGCAGTACATTAGCAACATTGCCTGCTGGATTGCAGGTGTTTGAATCTATAGGGAGAAGGTCATTACATTACCATTTCTCTCCATCTGGCCCTAAGAGAGCTAAGTGTATATGGGCCACTGAGATTGCTCACTTCAGAGGATATCTCTCTGTCCATTTATCATCAAACAGCACATGCCACACTGCCTGAATTTTTAAGATGCTAGCCATTATTGATTTCTAGTTGAGAGGCTTATTAGATGTACTGCTCCAAGTGGATTTACTCCTTAGTCTGCATACACACTAACAAAATACCTCAAAATTCCTGTGTGTAGACTCCCTTTGTTTGCCTGATTTTACTGTAACTTGGAAAAAAATTGTTCCCTGCAGCAAGAGGGTTTGGACCCAGATTTTTTACACTGCCTGCTGATGTCAGACCACTAGAAGTCTTGGTAGCAAATATTTCAGTGTAAAAACACTGACCCTGACCTACCAAATGTGAAAGAGTAGAGGTATTTGTACATACCTTTCTTTGTTGAATTCACTTGTGATCACATATCAATCAGAAGGGTAAAATCAGAGGTGCATTTTGCTTTTATCAAACCACGTTAGTGTAACATTATTTATATAAATTCATTGAAAGATATACAATAAGAAGGAAGGAAATTTTTTTCAGCTTTTCACAGCTTTCTTACTGTAAATATGCTGGCAATTTGCCACTGGCTAATCCATAAGTGACTCTGAAAGCTTTTTATAATGCTTACAAGTACCTCTCACTGTTTCTATGCAAATCCAAATATGCAGCTAAGTAGACAGGTAGAGCTACGCCCTGTGTGTATCGCATGGATAAAATTTACCATGAGAAGTTGAATGGCCCAAGTTTAAAAATAAGTAATGGGATTGAATGAAATATCGTGGCTGAAAATAAGATTAAAATATTGACTCTGTAGACAGAAAAAACCTCAAGGAACTTGTAAGGATATAGAGGAGTTTATATTAAGAATTGGTGTGTTTATGGACATTGCTGTGGGGTGTATTTGGCTACAGAGGACAGAAACAAACAGCATCATCCAGAATATCATCTGCAGCCCTATCTTCTTACCAAGCCAATAAAGAAATGAGAATCTTTTCACTGAGATGCTTCTCTCAGTGATGTTTGGGAGATGTTTGGCCTGCAAGTCACAGTTTTCTGTTGTCACTGGCTTCTATGAACCACAGAATGGTTGTTCAAACGGACCTCTGGCTGTCATCCTGTCAAACCCTACTGCTCAAACTGCCAGTGAAGAACAGACCCATTTTCAGGGCCCATTTTCAGACAGCTTCTGAAAACATCTGAAGATGGAGACTGCAGACCCAAACAATCTTCAGTGTCACAGTAAAAGTGTGTTTCCTTATGTTCAAACAGGACCTCAGAATTTCCTCTTCAGCTTATTACCTCTCAAGAGTGCTGCCAAGGATGCCAGTGATAAAAACAAGTAACAGAAATGATACAAGGGAACCTTTATGCAGACTACTCATCTTTCAGAAAACTACTAGTAAAACATTTATCCTTCTTCCTTTCTATATCTCTATGAAAGTGATTCTACAAGTATATGCATAAAATTCGAACTAATTTTCTTGGATATCATTAGTAACATAAAAATTTAACTATAGAAAATAAGACCCTATTTTTTTTGTGTTTGTTGTTTGGGTTTTGTTGTTTTGTTGCTTTTTTTTTGGTCACTATTTTTAATTCTGGTTTGGTTTTTTTTGGGTTCTTTTGTTTGTTTGTGGGGCTTTTTTTCTTTTTCTCTTTTAGTTTTTATTTTGTCATTTAGTGTTGTTTTGGTGGTAGAATAGTATTAAGTTGCTCTGCAGAACAATTCTTATTTTTCAAAACCACTTGTGCTAAACAAAATGTAAGATCATCGTCACTAGATGTGACAATGGATTATTGTCTCCTTTATTGTCTGGGTAAACGTCATTAAGTTTTTAAAGTAAGCTCAATAAATTCAGCTGATTTTTGTTTTCAACAGTTTTCTGATATGTTTTTGGGGCATACATAAGATCATATGCTATTCTCATAATGTCTAGTTTGTGTGAAAGATGCAACTTGTGACGTTAGTTTTGATTTTGTATTTTAAAAAAATTGTTTTCTTTTAAGAAATTCAGAATTATAATACATGTTAACAGGTTTACAAAATATTGTAGAAGACAAATGCTTAATTCCAGGAGGAACAGCTTTACAAGAAACTAGTAGTTTTGAAAAATGGATGAGAAACACAGAAGTTAGGAAAACAGAAGTTCAGCACCCTATCTGCCCTGGTGCTTATCTTCTCTCAACAAATAAGATCTTCAGGATGATCCTGAAGAACAAATCCTAAAAATGTAGTGGAACTAAATAATGAATAGAAATGTTGTCCTTTTATTATGCTGTGGACAAGTCTTTTCTTGATGCACTTTTCCCTGTGTGTTAGCTTTGCACTGACCTGCAATGCTGGAAACTCTGGCTACATCTTGGCAAGATGCAGGTAGCATGAGACAGGGTGCCACTTATGCAAAGAAAAAATAAATGCAATGTAGAAGTAACAGAATGGTAAATAGAAATAGAAGAGATCTGATGTAATGGGAATTATTGTAAGATCAGATTGGTCTTTGTGTAGCATGATTTAGTGCAGTCAATACAAAAGCCACCTTGGAAAGTAGTGGAAGAGTGACAAATAAACAAGCATGAATAAAATTTCCTTTACGCAGCAAAGCAACCTTTTGTCAAAAGACATAGGCTTAGATTTTATGGGGTTTAGCACTATAAAAGGCATGTTAGTGAAGGTGAACAAAACTGCCACTTTTTCTAGTGTGTGTTCATCTTTTTTCTCTTGTTTTGTGGTTGAATTTGCAACACATGAATAAGAGAACCTTTAGCTAAACCATTTGCCTGACTGATGAGGTTCAATTATTGAAAGCTTGGATTAGGCTTTGATAGTACTCAGCTGTCAGCATTTTGACACATGAACTGATTAAATTTACAGTGCCTAGTTCTTTCAATATTTTCAATTTCATGGTATGCCATGGATTAAAAACTGCGTGTTACATAACAGGAAACTAAACAATTTATCAATAATATTTTGAATAATTTAAAATTATTACTTAAACACTTTTTAAATTTCAGTATCTTTTTTGTGTTGCTTTCTATAACAATCTAAATGTTGAAATATCAGAAGAATTTGCAATTTAAAGATTAATTTCTCAAAAAATCAGACATATTAAAGACTATTTGTGTTTTAAACTAGAAGCTTAATTTAAGATTTTTAACTTGACAGTCTTATTATAAAAAGTCAAGTCTTATTATAAAAATATGAGATTATAATATACAATAGCAATGACTTATTCCTTTTTTGCAAATTATAAATTCTTATGTATGTCCACTATAGATTTCCTATTTGTAAGTGTAGTGATTGCAGAAAATCTCAGTAAATAAAGAATGTATGGGAATTTTGAAATTGCTGGAATGAGGTAAAAATAAACTTTTCAAAAGAAGGAGAAGGAAGACTAGTTTTTTCTCTAAAAGATAATTTTTTTTTTTAGAAAATTTTTGAATTATCAATGAAAAATATCTAAAATAGAATTAACTGACATACCTATCTTAGGCTGTGTTTTGTACAGGATGCAACTAACAAAGGGTGAGAAGCACAGCATTTTCATAGATTAAAAACACTAAGAGAAACAGTAAAAAATAATCAATTTGGATAATGTAAACACAAATAAGCACATATTTTGTGTTTCAAAAAAATAGCTGCTTTAGAGATTTTCATTTAGTTAACTCTTTTCCAGAGATAGGTCGTGAATCACTTTTGGCCAAGTAGATCCCTTCATCCAGAACTTTCAGGTCAAGGCAGGGGAAAATATTGCATTGCAGAAGTTGATAAAACAGTAGTTTTATGGCTATATTACATAATTTATGGGTGCCTAGTAGGCATCTAATGTTCAGGTAAAATGCTTCAGGAATGAAAAAAATCATCTGTGTGTTATGCCTCAAATTTCCTTTTATAACTTTTATGTCGAATTGTAGCGTATGAACTCCGTGTAGATGGAATCTCTGTATGAAGAAACATCCAATTTTAGTATATTTTTATGAAGTTACAGATTCTACTTGTTCACATGGAAGAAGCAATTCGGGCATGAACTGAATTTACACTTCAGTTCCTACTCCAGCCTCATTTGTTTGCCTGAACAACCAGGGCAGACAGATAGAAGGGCAGAAGGGTGGCAGACTCTGAGTGGGGGGACTAACTGGAGTTTGAGCAGTATCAGGGAGGTCTTTAGAGGGTTTAAAACACAGAGAGGAATATATTTTGCTCATCTTTAGCAAAATTGGAGGGTCTATGCTTATTTTAACAAATAATGCAAAGATATGATTGCTCTTTAATATATGAAAATATGGTCTGGGGTATATCAGTATTTGTAATGCCTTCACTTCTAAAACTATAAAACCCCACAAATTCCTTATTCTCTATATTTAAACCCAAATACCTATTGCTTTCAATACCTTCCAGTTTTACTAAGTTCAGTAAACAATACTGTAAACGAAACATAAGATTGGAAAAGTGATCGATTTACAATTGATAAAGGAATTTAGAGAATCTTTTTGTCCGACTCATGGTAGAGTGCAGCACCACAGAGAATGTCTTTTTCAGAATCTCTAATACTTTTGTGTCTTTCTGCTTTATTTCTCTGCTGAGCAGATCATTGACTTCATTGCTCTTCATGCAGTTGTTTTCTCTGCTGTCCTCTGCCAGTACAGGGAAGGAATCACAGAAAAAATTATACTTGAAAATTGCATTGTAAAAAAGGAAGGCCATTCATCTGAAAATGTACTGGGAAAATTTTTATCCTACTATTCTAGCCTCCTCAGTCCTTCATGATTGTTTGTCATTGGAAATGGCATAGTCTTGTATGTGTATGACAGCTACAATATTGAAGTTACCTAATGCTTGATAATACAGAGAAATAGGAAGCCACTTCATTGTTTTTACTTCTCAATGAATACTGACATCAAATATGGCACCAAGATTTAAAACCGTAAATTTTTTAAGGGAAAAATTACTTCTATTTCATTAAAAGCTTCCATTTAAATCCTGTGGAATTGCAAACTGTCAGACACTCTAATTTTGTGCCTGTAGTTTGTGCAATGTGACTTGTTGGGTTTTAAGTTTGATGGTAAAACATAACTCTGGGAACTCACACTGTGCACTTTAATATTTAAAGTTCTTTTGGATAGAAAGTTGTGCACAAGAGGAATCAACCAACTTTGACTTTTTCCATGGACAAGAATTTCAAAGATTCAAATTCCAACTGTGAAAATATACTTTTTGTATATAAGGCTAGAATTACCTAACTTTTTATCAGGCCATGAGATATAGAACAGCTTTGACCACGTGTGCTACGAGGCAGGTAAAACTATAGGATCATTTGATCTATTCACATGCTCCCAGTCTCATCTACTGCATAGCATGAAGTGTATTACATGAGTTAACTTATTTTTTCTAATAAATGAAATTTCCACTTACTGGAGATGTGCACCATATCACTGGAAGCTGTGAAGTGTGAAGCCAAAGTAGAGAAATGGACAGGAGAAAAGGAATGGATAGTTTAATGAAGTAAATATTTGTCTTTTACCCATATTTATTCTGACATTTGAAAGAAGGTTCTTTTTTAATATAAGTCATGTAAATAAAGATAACTGTAGAAGACAATCAGCAACATTTTGCTTTCAAAACCACTGATTAGAATTAAGTAAAAAATAGTGTGTGTCTCACAAGAGACTTCAAGGCTTTCTTTTGTTTTTTTCATGCAGATTAAGAATGAAACTTAAGTATAACAATTAACCCAAAGAAATGTTTAAGATTATTTGAGCTGAATTAAAATGTGTGGTTTCTCATTTTTTATTTCTAAATATGTTGAGGCTGAAAAAAATTATACATAGGTTGCTTTAAGAGAAAACTTTCAGGAACTTTCAAAATAATAGCTGAAGCCTGGGGCAGTTGTCATATTGAACTGTTTGGTGAAAGAGCAAATGAAGCCCAGAAAAATAGGTTAAAAAAAGTAAAATTGTGCGCACAATAGCTTGATTTAATCTACTAAATTAAATATTAGAATTTTTTTTAAATAAAAGAAAAATGAAGGGGGAATGGGGAGTGGCTGTTTGAAAAGAAATGTATTTATCAGCTAACTTGGGGTCATGGGAGAGATTGAAAAGCAAATTACTCTGTTCTCTGTTGCAGTTGTCTGATTTGAAAAATAAAGAAATAATCTCTTCTCATGTATTTATGTTACAAAGATAAAAATCGGATGTCCATTTTGGACGAATAAGGCTTTTATAAAATGTATTTCTTATTTTTTGTTACACAGTTCAGTGTCTGGATGGCATGCTATGGTTTAGGATGACATGCTTTGAAATACTTACGAACATATTCGATCATGAGGATATGTATTTTTAACTGTAATTGCTTTTTAATTTTTTCAAATCTTGTTTATTTTCCCAATTTCTGTCTGTTCTACAAGTTTCATTAAATTATCCTCATTCATGTTGAATTTTTTGTGCATGCACAGGTTTTACATGTGGAGTTATATATACCAGCTAATACTGAGAATTGAAGTTATTGTATATTATGCATAGCTTTGACTCCAGAACTTTGCAAGCATGCATCTTTTATTAAAGCATTATAATGTGTGAGTGTACTATTCTATCACAGCACAGCAGACACTTTGTTAATGTGTTGCATTCATTTAAGTACAATTTTTTTCTGTTAATGTTTAATAACATATAATTTATTAATGAAATTTGAGACATGATTAAACAAAAGACCTAAACCTTAGCCTTTTTTACATTAAAAACTCACAAAATTCAATTAGACTTCATTTCTGAAGAATGTTGTACAGAAGTTTTAATGCCTACACTAATCCATTCTTCTTTTTGTCTTTTTTTTTTTTTTCTTCAGCTGTAAATTAAGTAAATTGTAGATGTGTCTGCCTAATCTGTGATGGAGAGACTGCATCAGTGAATGGCCACTGCTGTGATCTACCTGGATATCTGTAAGGGTTTTGATATGGTCTCTCACAATGTTCTTGCTGCTAAATTTAAGAGATAGGGGTTTGAAGGATACTATAGACTGTTAGATGGATAAGGAAGTGGCTGGATTGCCATATCCAAAGAATTATAGTCAACAGTTCAGTGTCTAAGTGAAAATCAGCAATGAGTGCTTACCCAAGATAAGGTCTGTACTAGGACCTGAGATAATTGTTTATTTTCATCAATGGCACAGCCAGTAGAATTAAGCTCACCTTCAGCAAGTTTGCCTATTGCACCATGCTGAAGATTTGTTGGAAGGAATGGATGCCATTCAGAGGGAGCTTGGAGATTTTAAGTGATGGGACCAAGTGCAAGGTTTTGCGTCTGAGCTGGGTGCAACTCCCAGCAGAGGCAGACTAAGGAATGAGTGAATTTAGAGAACAACTTGGGGATATTTGTGGGTGAAAAATTAGACAGGAGTTATCAGTCTAAGTTTGCAGTTCAGACAGAAAATTTCATTCTGGGCTGTATCAAAGGAAGGATGGCCAGCAAATCCAGGGAGGAGATTCCTCTGCTTTACTCTGTTGTTATTACATCCCAGCTGGACTATTGCATCCAGGGCATGAAAGACATGGATCTTTTCAGACAGGTCCAGAGGAGGGCCATGAAAATAGTCAGGGGACTATTTCATTTTTCCTACAAAGAAAGGCTGAGAGAGTTGAGGTTGCTGAGTCTGGAAGAAGAGAAAGTCCTAAGAAAACCCTCTTTCAACCTTTCAATACTCAAAGCAGCTATCAAACAGATAGGACCAGTTCACTAGGGCCTGTAGTAACAGGGCAAGGGGCAATTGTTTTAAACTGAAATTGGTTAGGTCTAAACTGGAAAAAGCAAGACATTTTCATGATGAGGACGGTGAGACACAGGAGTAAGTTGAAGATGTGGATGCCATCCTTGCAATTGTTCAAGATCAGAATGGATGGGGCTTTGAGCAACATGATCTTTTGAAAGACATCCTGGCCCATGGTGGGGTCTTGGACTAGCTAGTGTTTGAGAGTCCCTTCCCTCTCAATTCTTTGATTCTGTATCCTACTAGTTGTTCCACAGTGAATGGCTGAATACCAGACAAGGAAAGCTTGAAACTAAACCAAGCTTTTCTCTATTTCTCTGCAGTTGTTATTTGTGCTGCTCTGAGACTTCACACTGGGTCTTGTCAGTCACTTCAGTTCACTTTTCTTTCTACTTTTTTTCTGTAAAAATTACTCCTTTCTTTTATTAATGAACGAATAAATAATTAATTTTTTCATTTCAGGAAGGGAAAAATACCTCAATAATATTTATTAATGTTTTGCTAGTCTAGGTGCTGAAATCCCAAACCTTAACTCCTTCAAATAAGATTTTCTTTTTCCATTTCTTTGTTGAATCTGTGGTAGAATTATGAAGTGATATTCATCAGGAACCTGTAGCATAGACAGGTATGCATTTTCACCTGTTCTGAGGCTGCACAATTACTTCATGATTTCTCCTATAATTACTCAAAAAATCTCCCTGAAAATCTCCTTTTAAATACTACTGAATTTATTGAATGCTTGAAATTGCTCGTCTCCTTAGTGAATTAGGACATTGAACCAATCACCATAAATAAATCTCAAAGGTATTAAGTACCTCAACCTCCAAACAGCATCTCTGATCTGCACATACCTTAAATATGAAGTATAATAATAAGCAAGTACACTTACTTGAAGTCAGACCCAGGGAAATTTACATAAAATTTTCAAGACTATCATTCCTTCAGATCCAATTTGTATCTACTTGGCATCTAGATTAGCTTATCTTTGGAGGTCTCTTCCAACCCAAACTTCTAAGATTCTATGATTCTATTCAGGGAGAAAATCATGACAGTACATTTAATGGCTACTTTAGACTTTAAATTTGTAGGGGCGAGAAATTGGCCTTACCTGGGTGTTATAAGCTTTCATACACTTGGTAAAGATGAAATTCCATCAAAACTAAGTGTATTTCAGAGCTGCTTATGCACTGGAGCATGTAGACTTTTCTGCCTCAGTCATCTGTAAAAATTTCTCAGAGCAAGGCTGCTAAAATGAAACAGGTGAATCTTTCACCTGCGCAAATGAATCTCAGACTCCAGGAAATTTAAAAAAAAAAAAAAAACAACCAGCAAACCCACCCCACAATAACTGTTAGAGGTGTGAAATCTGTCTTTTATAAATAGATCACACCCATATTCCAAAATTGATAGTTCTCATTCAGAAAGGTAAGATAAAATCTCTGCTGGGAATTTGTGTTGGAGAATTCTCTTTGAGAAAAGAAGAGGGAAAGATAAGTCTGCACAAAAGCAATCTAAAAAATGCATGGTGCACAAGTCATCAGTATTTTATTTTTAATATCATTCAGGATAAAACTATTCATACTAGTATATGTACTAATGATACAGGAAACAGATCTCATAGACCAGAGCTGGACATCCTTAAAACAAATAAAAGATGGATTTTTTTTTCTATTCTTTTTTCTTTTTTTAAAGTTAATTATGAAGAGGTTATATTGAAAAATAAGGTGGTGTATGAGTACCGAAATAAATGGCTGAAAAAAAAATCTCATTTTATACAATATTTCTCACAAATAATGCCTAAAGTGTCCATGTGCTAGTGTGTATACAAGGGAAAGGTAAGTTGTCTCTTCCACTCTGTCTGGGTGGATTTCTATTAACACATTTTTTCCATTTCCTTTCCATGATCCCTTAGCCCTTTTTTCTCCTACATTGTGCAAAAGTAATCAAGGGAATGATGCACAGAGACCTTTTTTTTTAAAGAGCAACTTCTTTTAACCTTTATGGTAAGAAAGAGACAGAAATTTATCAGAGATGTAACTTCTGGCTTTCTTTTAATAATTGGCTTTAAAAAAAAGCTTTAAGAAATATTTTCTAAGTATATGTTTCTTGGTACACTCCCAGATGACAAATAATGCTTTAAGGTCATAAAAATTTTGTATTATCCTTTAGAAAGAAAGGTAAGATAAACATATATTTGATCAAAAAGCTAAAACACAAGTAGTGCATATCCTTGAAAATTTTCCAGAAAGGCATAGCTTATAGACTGCTAAGGATTCTATCACTGGGCTTGGTAATTGGTATCTCCACGCTGATCTGAGATGATATATGGAACTGAATTGAACAGAAGAAGAAACTGTAACTTTGCTGAACGTAGCTGGAGGTATTACTAAAGTGAAGCACTTTCTAAAAAGTTAGAACAGAGACAATAATTACCTTGTCAGTTTCTCAAGCTGTCTGTTCCAGCCTTCAGGAACAGCTTCCACTGGAAAGTAACTTGAGTGTTTGCAGAAAAAAAAAAAAAAAAAAAAAAAAAAAAAAAAAAAA
>JAOTQZ010000001.1:22692471-22726790 GCA_026546895.1 Pogonocichla stellata
ATTCTCTATGTGTATAGACATATATTTACATACAGCCCAGTCATCCTGAGGCTACAGTTACTGCAGTAAGCCTGAATGAGCACTCACATACTGCATCACAGGATATAGCTCTTGTGTATGTGGTAGGTATTTGACAATACTAGACCTGATAGCAAAAATCTGGTAAAGTCTGGCACTGACCAGAACATGGAGCAGGTCATACTACCTGTAATGAAAACATAGAAAACAGACTGGAGACTATTAAAGAGCACATATTTCATGTTAGTATTCTATGCTGCATAGAATATCTGAATAAATACCATCACAAAACTTTCCTTTTAAAAATAAAACATATGAGAAATTAATTAAAATAACTTCCAAGATTTGCAGAATTTATTTTAAAACTCAACTGATTTCTCTATGTAAATACCTGAGAGTTTATCTTCCTTTATGAAAACTGTCTCGAGGTGTGATCTTGAGCTACTCAGAATTTATCTTTACACTAAGCATCACTCATAGGATTATCTGACATACAGAAAGTTCATGCTCTAGTTTTCTTCAAGTGTCCATATTTTTATTCCAGACCTTTTTTCCACACCGATGCAGCTGAACACACAGAAACATGCAGAAGTCTGTAATTATAATGCTATTACTCACATGCAGTGAGTATTTTATTATATTATAATTCAACCTTTTTAATTATGTCGTGAAATAAATATCATTCTACTATGTTATTAAACAAATTACCAAAATCTGCCCACTCACTAAATAAATCAGACAGTATAATTGAACATAAATAGCTCCTGGTACCAATATAACTTGTTGAGATAGCAGAAAAGTTCCTCTCATTTCTCTCACAAAGCAGAGAGCTCTGGCAAGTCAGGAAAGACTTCAGAGCCTTTTTCCTTTTTTTTGGAAACTGATACCATGTCTTTCAATTATCTGAACAGGGAAAAGATCATAAATGCTGGCATTCAATAAAAAAAAAATCAAATAAATTCTTAGAAAATCCTGATAGGGTAAAAGTTGCTTTCAATAAAATTTAAACCTTAATTAATTTATATATGTATTGAGTTTAAAAGTGCTATTTAGGTTTAAACAAATTAATAAAAAAATTCATGTATCATGAAAAAAAACATAAAGTTATCTTGAAGAATCTCTTAACAAAGTTTTTATTGAAGTATGCAACTACAAAATGAGAATTTTGCTGTATTTTTAGATAAAAATAAGGTTTTCAAGAGAGACAGATCACACTAAAGCTATTATTCTTCTGGGAAGAGATTCAAAGGAAAATTTAATGTAAAACTTTTCATGTTTCTGAGACTGAAGTGTAAAGACTTAAAATCTGAACTGCCTAACATTATGATAGCTTCTGAGACTTACAAAAATAATACAGAAAAAAAGATTTTTCCCGACTCTGATCTCACATATTTTATTGGAAGTTTTATGTGATTTCTCCTATCTCTGTTACAAAGTGATAATGATCAGAATCAGGCATAGAGATAGAGCTCTGGAAAAAACCTCTGGCATACGTGGAAAAAATTAGTGATTTTTAAAAGTTTATATTCAATCTTACTCAGTTATTTTTGTTTCTTCCTTTATCTGTGTCCCCATACAATTATGGTGACATCTGACTGTAAACACAGCTACCCTAATGCAATCCTCTGAGAAATAGTCCTAGATGCATGAGATTTAATTTTTCATTTCCTTCTACTTTTCTGAATTTAAAATAGTGATTAAAATGCTGGTGCAATTTGAAACTGTGAGCTTTTCTATAACTACATATGGCTGCAATTTCTCCAAACATTGAAATAACATTTCTGTGCAGACTGTCAATATTTCATTAATTTATCAGGTTTATCATACTAATCTGACATGTTTGTGTCATTAAGAATTTTTACTGTTATATTTCATGTTTCTACCAAAATAGAAAAGCTCTAGGTAGGGTCTCAGAAAATGTGATGGAACATGTTATAATAATAACATGTTAAAACAAAAGGGTAATCTAGGACAGGGGCACTTGGGTGTCTTTGCTCTAGCATGGGTCAGAGTCTCTCATCCTTTCCTAGTAAATTCATATTGGAACACTTAAGGGAATCCTGTGTGTCTTTTCATCTGTTCTCCTATAGAATGAATGGCAAGGTCAGTCTTGTTGTGTGCTTACTACATCTACTTAATGTAAAATGATAATGATTTGTAGAAAAGGAAAGAGAAGGGAAAAGGCTATTTGAAATATATTACAGTCCTCATGTAAGTATATATATAGATATATCATTTTGGGGAAGATCAAAGTGGGTTGTATCTAAAGTTCCACTTGCCTTCGTTATTTGGTCTACTATTTATAACTATTAACCTGTACAAGATACTGAATTGCAGAGGCCAGAAGCTGCTGGTCTAGCCATTATTTTTGTTTCCCCCTAAAGTCCATTGTGCTGGTAGAGAGAAAATTAAGGTCAGAGATTCATGCAGAACAGCTCTTTAGTAGTTTAAAACTGTGTGCCATAATCATGGTTCTCTCGTCTGCAGATAAGGCAGTAAGAGACAAATGCTATTGCAAGTTCAATAATTTTGAAAGCTTTGTGCAAAGATATTTATTTTTTGCAGACAAAGTGTTTGTAAGGTACGTACAGTGATGGATGCAAAGAAGATAAATTTCAGTTAAGAAGTCAAGAGGCAGAAAGTGACAAGAGCTGGTTTTCACATTAGGCATCAAATGTCATTTGCTCACTAAGAACTACTATTTCGTTTATTTGCTTGTCTTGATATTTGCTTAGTAATAAATGGATTTCTTTTTTGTAATATTAAACTCATAGAGAAACACCCAGGCATTTTAAATACTCAAGAAAGGTTTGTCCTCTATTACTGTGTATTGCAAGCTCTCTCTAGACACTGTTACCTGTACTCAACATCTTAGCATAGCTACAGTCCTGCCATAATACTGCTACAAGCCAATAGAAGTCTTTGCTTCTGTTAAACCTGTCACTTCTGACAGTTGTACTCTTTCTTCTATTATATTTCTCTTCCTCAACTATCTTCTTGATGCAAAAGGAAAAAATGCCCCATCATTCAGTATGAGAAAGACATGGACATAATGAAGTGAATTCAATGGAGAGACACAAAGATGAATAAAGGACTGGACAATCTGATGTATGAGAAGAGGCTGGGAGAGCTGGGAGATTTCAACTCAGAGAAGTGAAAGCTCAGGGGGATATTATTCATGTGCATAAACACTTGATGGGGAAAGCAAAGAAGATTTCACATAGTCTAGAGCTACCTACCCTACCTGCCCCTGCTCTGAGCAAGAGGTTGGACAAAGCATTCTCCTGATGGCTTTTCAGGCTCAAGTGATTTTTTATACAAATTAATGATAAAAAATTATTGACATTACATATGATCACAATAAATGGCCTAGCAGTTTTAAAACTAGTACTGAAGAAAACTTAATCTAATATTTGCAAAAAAGGCATTTTTTTTTCCTAAAATGCAAGAGTACTTATGCTAAAATTTATAGATGATGGAGATTTTCTTAGAGAACATAAATTGACCTTAATTTTGAAATACATTCCTTCAGGACTGGACCAGCTAAGTGCATAGTCCTGAATTGTAGAAAATGTAGGTATTTATTATAAGGAAATAGAGGCTGAATATTTCTCCTTCTTTGGAAAAATACCAATAAGGATTCTGAAAAAGAGAAAGAGTATAGCATCTGTAATTTTAGATCGTTTCTTTGAACATGTACCTTGAAGAATATATTTTTCACAAACATAGAGTGGACATTTTCCCTTGTCTGTGTCTAGGACACTTCTCCATACATGTAGTCTTACTAAAATAAAATTATTTTTCCATAAGAAATTGTTATCTTGTAGTTTTCAAACAAACACACAAACAGGCAAAAAGACAAAACTGTCTCTTTCTCTTAAACCCTTTGACTCTACCCCTTCATGTACCTTCCTTCAAGGGTTATTGTTGTCTTAATTCAGTGAAAATACCTCTCCATGAACTATGATTCCTGCTGTTCCAGCTTCCATTTATCTGTGAACAATACCTATTTCTCAAACTTTTCAATGTGTCAAATGACTGTGCAAGCCCAACCACTACCCTTAGCCAAGGTCTCTAGAGTCTGACATGACAGGGCACCAAGTAGCTAAGAACTAGAGATAATGTTCTTTCTCATGTTTGTGTATAAATCAGCAAGGCTAAGTAGCTGTCAGTGGGCACACAGAGCAATAGGTAATAAGGTAACTGCTAATCTTAGTGATGACTGAATCCTTGAATATAGCTAGAAAAATCTGTCAAAACAATAATGTCTGGCATAGTATAGTTGCCAAAACTGTTTTCTTCCTGACAGGAAGTTTTATTAGTCATTTGTAAGTGATTAATGATATCTAAAATTTTGTCACTTCAAACAACAAATGAAATTTCTGATGCAGTATGTCTGTGGCCTAATTTGATGGAACAATGTTGAACATTTCTGCACCTCTTCCAGAGCTGTTTTCTCTTTGCCTTTCAACCAGAAATTACATTATGAAAAAGTTCTTTTCAAAAGTACTATCAGGAGAGGAGACCAATTTCAGTTTAAAATCACCTTGATGAGGCTTCTATATCGTCATCAATTTTGATTTAATCTCTAAAATAAATGTCTTTAGAAAATGTTAATATGAAACAAAGTATTTAAAATCTATCTCACCCATGCTAATATCATGCTGAGTGATTAGATTACCTTTCTATGCAACTATGCCAGTGTGTCTTTTAGAAACCTTTTCCCAGATTCACAAATAATATTCACATTTCAAAGACTTAGTTGACTTTCCAAAGTTCTTCAGAAAAGTTATGATGTTAATATCTTTGTCTTGGAACTTCTTAGGTATATCTTTCTCCACGCTTGCAATTTAGTGCTTATTAAAGGGAAGAAAATCATCTTTTAACATTTGTAATGATTGATGGTGTTAATATACGAGAAAACCCAATCACAATGAAAGCTGAGGTAATTGCTTTAAAAAAAAAACAAAACAAAACACTTAAAATTAGGGAATAAATAGGATAAGTTTGCTTTAATGCAGTGGTTCACATACAGCATGCAATTAATCTCTTAATCTGAGTGAGTTTAAGATAGAGGTCCCATATTGTGACCCAAAAAATATGCAAACTTTATTAACAACCACAGAAACAGCAACCAAAAGAAAAAAACAAAACTATTCAGTAAAGATAAGAAAATATGATCTTGCTCATAATACATTACCTATTGGTATTTGCTTCTTTTGAGTTGTGAAAATAAGTAAGCCGTTGACATACCATGCTGTTTAATACAATTTGCTCATATGAAATAAAATTTTCTTGTGCAGCCAAGCAAACATGCCCTAGCAAATCTTGCTAACAGCCAAAATGCTTCTCAATTACATTTAAGTAGAGCAGGTCTGAGGAGAAACAAAACAATTGCCTAAGTAAGCAGGTGATGCTGCTTACAGGGAAAGAATGCTGACACATTTCATGTATTACTACAAGCCAAGTATTTTTCAGGAAAGAGTTGCGTCTTAGTCATTATACCTCCTCTGCATGAAAAGCAGGTTAATTTATCTTCTGTGCTGTAGTCTTCTGTAAATTTTAAAGGTCACAAAATGATAGCTTTAATCTGAATTTTGTGTGATAAATGTAGCATTACTATCTGAGAAGTAGCCTGAGCTCAAAAAGTTGTATACTCTACTGGGTTTTTTTTTCGCATTCCATTCATGGTTCCCCAAATTTCAACATAATATAACAATTATAATTCCCATAGAATAGATATGAGTCCTAATGTGATCCTTTATTTTAAGGAGTTATATTGCACATAATTTTAATAATAATTTCATACTCAACATAGTCCTAAAAGTACTTTAAAATCACATTTTACATTCCAATACATGTAGTTTATCTTCATCATGCATCAGGTATGTATGTATTATTTTTACTTCATAATAATTTTCCTATTTAAATCCTTACAATAAAAGACTAATTATATTGTTTGAAGCATTTTAAATGGGTCTAAGACTTACTTGCCCTTTCCTATTTTCTTATAATTTTTGTTTGCATTGTATATTGTGCTCCTTAAAAGGGTTTTCAGTGTGCTAAGTGAAGGGGTAAGCCCTATATCAGCTTAAGCAGCTTAAGTTAAATGTGATTTTTCTGTTGGAAATATCTGCGAGATATGAATATCCAGGCTTTCCAGATGAAAATGTTCTTGTAAAGAATAGCTTGAATCATTCTGCACAGCATTCTGCATACCTTTCAGCAAACCCACCAAAATCTGAAGTTTCATTTTCCATGGTAGTGAAATCTCTTCCCTGCAGTGTCAATTTTCCAGTTATTTAAGCACTGGTCTCCCTGTGGCATCAGATGCCAGTGACCAATGAGAAATGGTTGGTGTTCATTTTCAGACTGTGTATTTCAACTTATTCTGTAATCAAGATTCCAGCTCTTTTTAAACTAGAAATATGTATACCAAATGGACAAAGAAAATCACAGGGTTCAGAGAGACAGAAAAGATTGAAAATCAATATACCTGGTAAATTGGAAGAAGAAAATAAATATCCCATACATAACTCAGATAACATTTTTTCCCCTCATATTTACCATTTCTTCTTATTTTATAGCAATGCCCTACACAAGGGTATATAACACCTCCAGCCATCATGAAATTGTCAACAACAAACGGTGTCAAACAAATCTAATATCCTCCCATGACACAGGAACAGCCTTGTGGCAAGAGACAAAAAAGATGTCATGTCTTGACTCCAGTGCATTTTTTTATTCTGTCTTATATGACATTCTCTTAATGAAGTTGAGAAAACATCACCTGGTGGAAAGTGATTGTAACATGTAAAAATGTTTCCAAAAAGATAATAGCACCACTGTTTCACTGGCACAAAGCATCGATGACTAAACTGAGAACCTGTATTGGCAGCCAGAGTATATCATCAAGGTTGACCTGATAATGCAGGCAATTGTTTATTTATTAAATTTTCATGTGTACAAAACCAGGAAAGATTGCCAGTGTGTTGGAGGAATAAGAATTTAAAAGACTCCTAATGAACTAGGGAAAAGGTTGGAAAAGCAGAATGCAGTTTATAAGATGTGTCAAAGAGTAAGTGTAGGAAAGAATTGCATCTCAATTTAAAAAATAATAAAAGTTAAGTGAGAAATATAAGTGCATAGTAGACTTACAAATCAAAACCTGATGAATATATGCAAAGTATCAGATAGCATTTTTTTAATTGGGAAATAAAAAGAAAGAAGATAGAAAGGTAAATAGCCTACCTATCGTATCCATTTCAGCTGAGAAAAGTGATCAGCCTCATTAGACAGGTGAACTAGATTCCATAAGGATAACCTAGATGCCCATTAAAAATTATGCTGACATTTTGTCCGTGCACCTCTACATGCTGTACCATGTAATATTGATAGGACAAATAAGTGTTAGGGTTATATACTCAAATAAAATAATAGAGAAACCCTTCACCTATCTATTTTGAAATTGTCTAACATCTATTTTTTTAAAAGATTTTGGTTTAAAACAAAATAGAAAAGATAAATTGTGTTAGCTATACTTCTTTCACCAGGCTTCAATGTAAATCTGTACACTGAGGCAAAACCAGCCCTAATAAGCAAACTGGATCACCAGACCAGTCACCATCTCTATGGTTTCAAGTTAATCATGGTTACTGATCTTCTATAATTTTCTTTTTTTTTTTCTTTTTTTCATTTCAGGCTATCTTAAATCATCAGGAACAAGCGTTCAAAGTTAAGGCACTCTTTACCCTATGTCCTCTTCAGTACCATTCTCTGGACAGTGCTGTGTTCTCCTGCTCCCACAGGCAGCACCTTCTGCCTCTGCACGTGCAGGACCTGCAACCACTAGGAAGAGATACAACCAGAGGGTATCACAAGGAGCACAGGTAGGATATAACATCAGTTGCTCTATTAAATGCATATAAACTGTCTCTGATCTTGTGAAAAGAAAATGGTCTTAGCCCACACTCATAAGAAAAGATTCAAGCTACTTAGAAAAAAGGCTTCAGGGACTTTTGGAAGGACACATATAGAGTGCAATGCTGTCAAGCAAAATATGACTAAACAAACTTGATTGAAGACAAATATGGATAAAGTTCTATGCAGCATTCATTCCCCACGTTGTAGCTTTTCTATGTACGGGCTAAGAGGAAAGGAGATTGAATAAAAGGACTAAGGAAAAGGGACTAAAGTACAAGGAAGTTGTCTTCTGGTTTTAGTCTGTCTATGGAAACATACTCTGGGAAAAGGACTATATTGTTATATTTCAAGCTCTTTAGACATCACTGTCAAAAGTTAGTTAAATTAAGCAATATGAAAGAAAAAAGTCCTGATAAGAACAGCTACAGACCTAGCTTAAAAACTTGATTTATATATATGCAAATGAATAATTATTTCATCTATGAAAAATTCAAAATAAAAATAGCTTCTTTCTCTGGTAGCTAATATAATTAAAGTAATTGACTCCCTTTGCATGCATAATAGCAGACCAGTTCTGGAGCATCAATTAAATGAATTTATGAATAGAAAAAAGGATGCTATTATACTTTCTTCATCTTAAAAAAACCCCAAAACCAAAACACTAATTCTCACAAGTAGAAGGAAGACAAAAATAAAACAGTAGGAAATGAAAGCCTTTACGTGCTTGTCATTGATAACATCCAGTGTCAGCCTTGCTAAATCTGCAAACAGTAAACCTGAGACATAAATATTCTAGTTCTTAGTAAAGCAAAAAAAGTAAAAATACTATTATCAATGATGTACTTGTGCATTTTTCTAACACATTGTGGTTTATATGTTTTCTAGAGGAGTCCTCACTCAAGACAACATTTCTTCAATGGGATGCAAAATTTCCGAGTCATAAATTCAAAAGAGTAAACCCTTGACATTACTAAAAAAAGTGCAGAAATTAGACTAATTTATCAAAATGCTTCAAGATAACTCTGCCAAAACTAATGTAGTCTTTTAAATACTCAGTTAATGGACTCATGGACATGTGCATGAAATATCAATCCTCTGATTAAAAATCCCCACCCTATGATTTAGCTTAGTCAACTTGGTATAGAAACTTGCTGTCACAGAAAAACTTTATTCAAGGAAGTCAAAACAACCAGGTGAAACAGGGTTAGTCAAATAAATTAAAACTTTTTAAATAATGGTTTTATGACTTGTTAACTGTCTGCTAAAGAAACATTTCCCTCTTTAATCTACAAAAGCTTTATGTGAGATATAAGGAGATATAATTGTGAATACTGCAAATTCTGGGGTTATGTGTTTTATTTATGTATTTATTTGACTTCCTAAAAGAAAAGGACCAAATGTTTGGTCCTTCCTTGTACTATGGGCTTGCAGCTCAGAAAGCTGATTTTGTCCTGCATCAAAAGAGGTGTGAGCAGCAAGCCAAGGAGATGATTGTGCCACTCCACTCCTGTGAGCCTCCAGCTGGAGCACTGCTCACCTCTGGGGGCACCAAAGTAAGAAGGATGGAGACCTGCTAGAATGAGTGCAGGGTAGGGCCATGAAGATGATCAGAGGGCTGGAAGACCTCTTCTGTGAAGTCAGGCTGGGAGAGTCAGGGTTATTCAGACAGGAGAAGGGAAGGCTCTAGGAAGAACTTACAGTACCTTCAGGTACCTAGAAGGGCCTACAAGAAAGCTGGAGAGGGACTTTTTAGAAGGATTTATTCCTTCTCTAACATTTGAACTCTAGAAATTGGAAGCCTGCTTATTTATTTTCTCTGAAATGACTGCAATGCTGCAAAACTTTGTATTGCTTCCCAGATTCATGTTTTGAAATCACAAGGATCACTTAACCCTTGAGATGAAGAAACAATAATCTACTGCTTTCAGGAAGTTAAATTCATAATTTCTTTTGTTTTATTGTCTTCACTGTAGTGGAATAGATACATTCAGTAGTAATATATGTATGCCAGCTGATGATTAAAACATAACTTCTTGACTAGTTAGATTAATGACAAAATTTGGAAAAGTCCACTTGCTGTTTCTTCCACATCTAGGACCAGCCTAAATATGAATCATTTAATAATTTATCCCAAAGTGTTAGTTAATGCAATAAAAGTAAAGTTGGGAGAAATTTGACAGAAAAATTATAAAAGTAGAAAATAAATTTAACACTGGAAGTAATCACCACTTTTGAATTTATTTTGTGTCAGCAGGACTGAAGTATTTTGTATGTTAACATTTTTAAGACAGGATCTTCACACATATTGGAGTGGGAAAAAGGGATGTATCAGCTTTTTCAATTTATCTTTGATTCACCTCAGATGCTAGCTGCAGTTGAAAATATGATTATGTGAAACAGTTATTTGTGTCTCTGGGCTCAAAAATCCTTTCCTGTAACCAGGCACATATCACGAATTGCCTGAATTTAAATAAAACATTGGAAGAATGGGTCAGCACAGCAGTCCCTTCCAAATTTTAAGTGCTCTTGATTTGGATCATTCTTTCATGAAAGCTTATTTCTCCTCTCTGTTTCTTAGGGAATGACATCACTAATTTACATATCTTTGCTTGTCCTGACATTTACTGTTCTCATATCTCCATGTAGCCCATCAGTTCTTGGCAGCTACATTATGATGTTCATGATCCCAGAGTATCATCAGCACTAAACCCAGAATTCAATAAAGCAGCAAATTTATAGTCTAGATCAGGCTAAGCAGATTAGGTGCCTGCTCTATAATAGCAATATGAAGGGTTGCCACAGACAAACAACACCAAATGCAGTTCCTGCCAGTGAATTTTCATTCAGATTCTGTGGTTCTCTGTTGGAGTCAGTAGGTGCCAAGAGCACCAGAGGTCAAGAACCTCACAGTTCTCAAACAGTAAAAGCTGACTAAACAGCACATCTCTATTTATATTTTGTAATGGGAATTTTAGGAAAGCTTCCAATGTGTATTATATGGGCTAAAGTACATATTGGCTTCGTCTTCATAATCTAGGGTCAAACTGTGCAATGTAATCAGGATGCTGTATTAGTTTAAAAGTGAATTCAGGGGAGACAACTGAAGGATGTAAAATCTTTTATGAGAAGCTTTGATACATTAATTTGGGATCATTACAAGCAAAGTATACAGTATGTGCTGGGTTTGTGGTAAAGTTATGATAGTGTGATGGGGACTGTTTATAGTAGCAAGGGATACAATGCTGTAAGCAAAATTTGGGGCAGGGTTTGCATGGCAAGAAAAGAACAGTTCTGTGAGGCAAATTCTGCTGTGGACATCCTAGAATCATTCACCATGTGTGAAGGTGTGGCAGCTCCTCCCTCGCTGCAGGATGGGGGCAATGCTTTTGAGTTTGTGCAGTAGTTGTACGAGATGAGCTGATGTTGCACAGCAAGACATGGGTGTTTGTTATAATTCTGATGCATTGTGTCTTTTACAAAAGGTAGCATTTGTGGTGATTCAAATCTCTGAAACAGGGTTGTCATTCACTGTCTGCTGGTGATGGCAGCAGTGTCCATTACATGTTGACACAAAAAAACCACTAAGTGACAAGACTTGCTGAACTGCTGCTCTGGTGAGTTCTTTTAACCAGTTGCCCAACTTGTTAAAACTGTGTAAATATCAACTGCGACTACTCCAGCCTACGCATGATCTGTTTATGTTGACTAGCTTAAACTACTTGCAGACCACACCCCAAATACTTCATATCCTAATAATATATCTTAAAGACTGCCACAGACTGTCCCATGTGTCCATTCATGACTATTTACATATATTTATGTAATCTGTGCTCAGTTTACTCAGTTCTGCAGCAGTAACAGCTTTCAGTAGTCCCCGGGACAGCCAGATTCTTCCCCCAGTTTTCAAAGAACATCTATTAATGAATCTATTCAGAGCAGGGACTGCCTGGAGGGAATCTTCAGGGCTGACTGAAAGTCCCACCTTAAAAACTCTTATAACAGTTAGACACTTTTCTGTGGAGATGGTTACTACTTCAGTAAAGCACATATCTCAAGTCACTTTATTGTCTCAGAGAAGTTTTTAGATCACCTAAGGAAATGAATAAATGTATTAGATATGGAAACAAAGACACCCCTGATCCCTAGCTACCCCATGACCATAATCATGTAGAAAACTTGAATTCTGTGCTGTATTAGATATATGACTTAAAATGTGCAGAGATTTTGTTAAAAAGGTCATGAGAAATGAGAGAGCAGGCTGTCAGAGAAGTCTATCTTACCTTTAACCATTGCCTTCTCCATGCAGTATTTCCCTTGTACACTGTCTCTACTATTTCCTACTCCACTAGCCAGTCATTGTCCCTCCCCTATGTTATCCCACTTTAGCTGACCAATGTTCTAACACAGCTGAGCTCACATGGCTTCTCATCTAAAACTCCTTGTTCTTTACACACCATGAAATATTGCCTAAAAGACTAGGAGGACATTACTAAGAATAATCTTGTGTTGCTCTACTGTGAACCACACTGGTGCCTAAGGCATTGTTTGTAAATTCAGCAGAATATCAAATCTATTTTGTGAGCTGTGCAAACATTCCTTCAGCTGGCTAACAAGATTTTAAGTAGATTATTGCAGAGTCATAGTTTTCTAACGGAGAGCTGGTCAAGACTTGTCTAATAATATGGTCATTTTTTCTGAAGGTAAATTATTGTCAAATTAGATGTCAATTAATTAAAATCAATTGTTCAGCTAGTCTGAACAATCTCCAAATTTTGGTCCCATTTCGCATGTAGTTTACCCTAGAAGACCTTTAATCTTGAACATACACAAATCTCTGAAGTTGGCTTTTAAACTGCTTCAGGGGATCTCACTTCGAGTTATCTGACTTTAAATTATCTGATCTTGGGGAATAGAATACAGTTCCTTGTTCAATACAAATGTTATGGGTATTAGTTGATATAATTTGACTTAAGCTATTATAACATCTACTTTTGATCTCAACTAGACCCTTTTAATTTACTAGAGAAATGTTACCTTACAAAATTCAGAGGTTCAGATTCCCTGCCATGAGATAAAATGAACTAATTTTAAAGCGTAATTTTACTTCCTTGGGTAAAAACTGAAGTTACAAATGAGCTCTGAGGTAAACACATACAATACAGATATGTAAAGGTGACTCAAATATCCCATCTTTCCTGGATATATGTAGACAGAAAACAGTCTACCTTCAGAACCCAATTAATGCAGATTGAGGTGGGTGTTCCTGTACTTTTGTTTGAAAAGCTGCAAACACTTGAAAATTGCTATTCAGCAGCCATTTAGAAGAAAAAAAAAACAAGCCCTAGAAAAACTAATTTTTCAAAATGAAATTACTTTTTTAAGCAATTTTCATACCTAAAGGGCCCACTTTTATTAACTTTATGATGTAACATGCTCACAGAAACATTATTCTCTGTAAAAAATTCTCTGTAATGAAGAAGACATTTCATTCTGTGATGTTTGCTGTAAAAATCATAATAAAAAGGAAACCACAAAACTCAACAGATATTGTGATGATATATGTGAAGATATATAATCATTCTGTTTTAAGTAATCAGAATACTATTTGCAAAGTGTGATAAACTAATTTTGTAGGCAGCAAATAAAAGGCTACATATTAGTGACAATTATTCTTAGACCAAATTTCATTTTGCAACCCTGGACCATTTTACCCAGAGGGTTATTTAAAGGAAAAAGGAAGGAAAGAATTGCATAATGTGAAAAGAATATTATTCCTTTCCCCTCACCGTACCGAACAAATTAGCTTTATATAAAACCTGTCATCTACTCTTCTGACAGAAAAAAAAAAAAAAAATGTTATTAGAAAAATTTTATCCCACAAGGTGAAAATTCAGAAATACAGTTTCAGAAAGGTGGAAAAGAGGACCAATTCATCATGACACTTGGTATGTAATTCATAAGAAAGGGGGAAAACTGTTGTACATAAAAGTTTTGTGGACAACCTTAGGAAAAGTACTCAAAAAGTGTTTAGATTTTTAGGTTCTTGAAAGGCTTTTTACTAGTGTTATGAGCCTAAACAGAATCAAATTGTACAGATTTTTCTGTTTATCCTTGTGCCTGCTTAAGTATAGTTTCAGAGAAAATTATCTGCAAAACTGATGTGGCAATAAGAACAGTAATTTCTTCGTTTTCCCCTCTGACCATTTTCTATGAGTCAGGTTAGGAAGGTATAAAAATTTGAAAGGAATAGCATAGCCAGAGGAGCAGAGCTGAGTGCAAGAGGCCAGAAGGTTGGAGAGTGACATGATAAAGGTGTAGGTGTGTGGGTGACTCTGCTGTTCTTCAGTGTCCATTTGGGGCTTGGGTGCTTCAGTCTCCTACTTGGAAGTGTTTAGTCACCAGCACAGAGACTCACAACAGCCAAAATATTGGATCAGAAAAACAGCCAAGAGAAAATTTCAAAGAGGAATCTTTTTATTCTGTATATCCACTCTCTGCACTTACTTCTCCAGAGGCATCACAAAGTAACTCTTTGTTAAAGTAGAAGGAGACCTGGAATGACTTTATCCAGATCTTTTGTGTTGTATTTGGTTTTTCTTTCCTTGAAAGCTAAGCCAGCTGAAGCTGGAGATGCTGGTACTGCCTTTTGAATGGTGGTTTGCTGGCAGAAAACTTTGGAGAAGGGAGAAAGCAAAGTTCATTCTGCTTGTATTGAGGAATGCTAACACATTTCTGCTACCTGCTGGAGGAGTCCCCTAGTGACCAGATTTCAAATTATAAAAAGAAGATTCCGACCTGGAAAATTCAGGGGAAAAAAGAAACAAAAACAAAAAAATACACACCGAAAAACCCCAGAAAAACCTAAACCAAACCCACAAACAAATAAACAAATAAAACCCCAACAAACTAAAAATGAACAAGACCCACAAAAGCCCTATAATCCCTTCAGACAGCTTCTCCTGGAGATATTTTATTCTCTGGCCTTCTGCTGGACAGAACAGCAGGACCATGTAAGAGCAAATAAGTTATAAAAGGAAGCGGAGTTTAAAATTTTGTGGTATAATAATTGGAAGTACTGCTGTTGCACCATTTGAGTGGTTTTGATTTATTACTCCAAAGGTACTAACTCACCCTCTGTCTTACCCTCTGTCTTGATTCCATTTCAGAAGACATTTAGGAACCATCTTTCTTTACTGGATCTGGCTAAAAGGCCAGCAAACATTGCTATACTCATTTCTTTTGCTCTTTCTTTTCCTTTTTTTTTTTTTTTCACATGAGAACATTTGATAAAAAGAGTAGAAGGATATAAGGCTTGGCACCTGGCAACACCAAACAAAAAGGAGAAGGAAAGAACAGTGGTTCAAAAATATATTAAAATAATGGGAAATGAATAAACTTTTGTTTTTATTATGGATATTTACTTTAGGGTAACCTGCATGAAAATAATACCTTAATTAACTGAAATCCTTATGAAATGTTGGGATGTAGGTTTGTAGCATAACAGTGACAGATCTCCAGATAGATCTCATGCTCTTAAAATGAGAGAAGGTGTATTGCCTCCCTGTTAGTTAGGGTAGTTGGGGCAGGATAGAGTCTATTTAATATTAACATAAAACCTAGATGTAAAATAAAGCACTTAGGAAAACAACCCGTATGAATAAAATGCCTAAATCATTGATTGAGATGGAAGAAGGCAACTGTCTAGAATCTTTAACAATATTTTTCTCTCCTAGCCTGGGCACTTGCCTCAGTAGAAATGAAAATAAAAGGGCAATTTAGCACCTAAATGCAGCAGTCCAATTCCTGTCTTGAGACTGTTATTTTTAATAAATAAAGACTTCTAATGATGTAGCTATTACTGAAAAAAATAACTCATTTAATTCTCCGTAAGAGTAGAGGAACTTTTTCTGTATGAAAATACAGATCTGCATTGCACTGAGCCAGGCAGATGTTCTCAGAGTTATAAAACATGGTGGGATGTAAGGATTTACAAATATCACAAAAGCTAAGAAAATTGGAAGGCAGCCTTCCATTAAGAAGGCTATATGAGGAGTAAGGCAAAATAAGAAGCATCAAAAATGAACAATCATTTTGCCCAATTCCATCATAGCATTGTGTTTCTGCAAACTGAAATATTAGGTAGTGTTGTTCACCTTTAAATTCTCTTCTGTGGAAACTGAAATAGGCTGTCATCATGCCATATGCTTCCAGCAGAGGTGGTGGTAAACTACAGCTGTAGTCTTCAGCTTCCCTAGTTTTATGTTAAAAATATCAAAGCTAAACCAGGCTGTTATTTTTGTTTTCACCTTATTTTCTATACCAATATGCCCATTGGTAAAGGTCGTTTATGGTACATGTACTTTTTTGCAAAGGTGGAAGAAATCAGGAATTTTATTAAAGTAAATAAAAGGCACTTGAAATTTAGTCCCTTATAATTCAGCATAAATTTAAATAGAAACATTTACTGACCAAAAAGTGTAATGGAATGGATTTTTTTTCCTAAATATAATCAAAGAATGCTTTCTTTAAAATTGTGAATAGCTACATGCAATGAAAAAACCCTACCCTAGATAAGAGTGTTAATTAAAATTTTAATTGTATCTGTATGAATTACCAAGGGCAAAGAAAAATCATATACAGAACATTGCTTGATGTTTTGGGTATATTTTTAATTTTTTTTTCTCTTAATGACACTCTCCCCCCCCCCGTTCCTTTTCAATTGTTTCTGGAAGCTCATTCAGCTAAACTTGAGAGTGCAAGAGCATCCCCTGCAGGACCACTACAGCCCACACCGATTTTCTCTTTTATATGGTGTTTTTTCTTCTGTTAATTTGTATTCATCTTGCATGGTGCACAGTAATTGTGTCTAGAGAATTAGAGAGGGATGGCTATTGCAGTGGTAATAGAATTACTATCAGTGTTCTAAGCCGGTAAAAGGATTGTGAGTTTCAGTCAGAGGATTTAAAAACACACGCTGAAATGTATATCGGGATCTCTTTGCTGCAGCATCACTTATGTATTTTTCTTTAGGGTTATAAGTGAGCAAGCAAATGTCAGCAAATGTTGCTAAAAATGATGATACGAGAATTCCCTGAAAAGGCACCTTTAGCTTTGTACATGATAGCAACATATAAATGTGCAGATGCTCTGAAATGATCAAACTGTCTGCTTCAGTGTCCTTGAATTCAGTGGGAACTGATTCACTAGCTACAATAGTAGTTTCTCACTGTTATTTTATAACGTTTTCTTTTTTCTTCCAATATGTTCTTTCTGATTTAATCTCCCCTACTTTGTTTAAATGAAAGTGAAATGAGAAAATTTTCCATCATTAAATGCCAACATATTATAGATGTGGCCAAACCCTCAAATCTGTGTGTTTCTTCAGAGAGTGAATATATAAAAATTAATATGTGGGCAGCAATTTTCAAATCCTGCACAAGTTGTATGGATTTTACAATATTTTGAAAGTAACAGCTTAATGACCACATAGATAGTTTATAAGTCTATATTATAAATTATAGAAATCTGTTTATATTATAAAAGCCAACAATAAAAACCAGGAAGATTATGTCTTTTGACCTCTTGAGGTGTTGATATTATACCTATAAGAACTAAACTGTAAATCGGTAAATCTGACTTCAGCATTAATGGAAGAAAGAAATTTGAATTATTTCACTTTGTATTTGCAGAAAGATCCATCCTTTCAGTTTAACTGAAACTACAGATCCTCTGAAATTTGTGCTCATACAAACAGCCTAAATAAAATTAATTTTTAGGAAATTACTTCATGTTGGTTTAAGAAGGAAAAATTGATTGTTTAACTGGTTCTTTTTCTCTCCTTTCCTGAATACTTTAGAAAGCCAAGGTCCCATACAGAGAAGAATTACATAGCAATGCCTGATAATGATCTGGGACTTGAAATGAAATCCAGTGAAATCTAAAAGGTTTTTTTAAAATGAGAAGTAGAATAAGGACTGCAGTATTCCCTGCAGCTCTTGTTCTTTGTTCTGTTAATCTGACTTTTTCCTAGTTCTCATTTGAAAAGCTGGAAGACACCCATTTGTATAATTTCTTATAGAAGCAGTGTTCTTTCCCTCACAGACAGCTGGTAGTAGTCAGGGGCAAGTCTTTCCCTTGTCCTTCTTGGATTCACTCCCTGTGCAGAGATTGGAAACCCTAGTGACAGAACAGCTGTTTGAATACCCAGATACCCATAATACACAACAACGCGTGTGCTACTCTCCTGAAGAAAAGAGTTTCTGGGTCTTTTTTATTTAAAATAAACTACTAGTTTCCAGACTAATAGATCAATCCTTATGAAATTTCTCCTGTCACTGGGATAAAGTAAAATGTGAGCAGGTCTTTAGGAAATTCAAAAGTTGAGAACAGCTCCTAAATTGCTCTTTAATTTTGCCTTAAATGCCTTTTTGTAGACACTGCATAACTATTTACAGGCAAAATTTTCTTCAAAATTTGTCTTTGCACTTCCTCATTAATCAGCTGAGATTTTGCAGAATCATGTAATAAACAGTAGTTTGAAGTTAAGATGAACATCTTAGTCATCAGTTGTGATCTCCAGGCAGTAATCTATCCCATTATTAGGCCAAGGGATATGATTGCTTTCCACTCAGAATTTTATGAAATTGTCACAATGGAATTCATTTCTACCATTCATCCTGCTACAGATTATTTTGGAACTTCGACCTCATTGGCAAAACACATCTAATTTCCAGATGAAATTTCTTCTCTGACAATCTGTAGTCATTTGCTAACGAGTTTATGCTGTTCTTTGGATTGTAGTGTTCAGTCTTCTTTATTGCACTTTTTCCCCTGATTATCTAAGAGAGAAGAAAATAAAGCTACTCACAACTTATTCTGTAAGACTTGTCTTGATCTTTGGTCATTTAACATCTCTTCATTGTATCTTTCCGAGGTATATTTGTGTGTGTTTGGTTTCTTCAGGTTTTTTTTTTTTAATAAATAGTGAAAACTGCACACAAAACCACACAGAACTATCTCCCCTCTAGGGAGGGTTTTTCATTCCTCCCTTACTGTATATCTTTCCTTCATGTGTCCAATATTATCAGGCATCTTTTATGGTCACATATCATTTGTTTGTATTTACTAGACTCTTCCATTGGAAAAATTTCAAAACAACATTATTTGATCTATGCACTATAAGGATTTTAAATTGTTTGACAGTAGCACACTTGCTGAATCTATTTCAATGTTAATTTACTTCTGTCTCAGAGGTTTTTACATTCAAAAGTTAAGGTGGAATTTCCTACCTTGCCATGCACTTTTCAGGCTTTCATATTCTATTTAATACTTATATCTTTTCCTTTAATGTTTTTTTCAGTTTTATATTGATATGAATGCTAAAATATGATTATGCTTTGTACTACATTAGTAGCAGAGGACTTCAGATGTTTAAATGCAGGTGACTAGGGCTGTCTGAATGCATTAGCATATTGAAAGACACAGTCTACTTAAGAAGCTTTCTGGCCTTGCAGCTGGAGGTCAGTTGGTTTTCTTTAACCAATGCATGGTAGAAATAATGTTGATATTTAGCAAATGGCACCTCATTCCACATTTTCTTTCTAAATAATCAGATTGTTTTAATGATCTAGCACTGTTCTAGCACCTTTTTAGTATCTTTCTTGGTCTTTGGCTGCTATTGCAGAAAGATCCACGATTCCAATAAGATCTTTGTCCTATATACCTCTCTGGTAAGTTTGTCTTAAACAAATTATCAAGTTGGAAATATCACTAGTTTTCCATGTTTAAATAACTAATACTACCAAGACCGCCACAGGTTTTCAGCTGTGTATTGCAGATTCAGGAGTCTTCAGGTAAACCAGCCATTTTAAATTCTCAAAATATATAGAAATCAGAGAATCAGTAGGTCATTTAAGACCCATGTGTAATTAATAGACTCGAGATTATTCACATCAATAAAAAAGTAGCCAGGGCTGCCTGCATAATTCTCCAAAATTTATTCACTTTTTGATTGAGATATTAAAGCATTTGCCTAGAATTTGATGTGTAGAGTCACTTCAAATGTTGCTAGACTAAGATATCTACATAGATATAGGATATATGAAACAAAGCAGAGACAAGGTCCATGCTCCAGTAGCAGCACCTACAAGCCATGTGGGATAATCTAGGACATCCCACACTTATGCAAATGACATCACTCCATAGGTCTGCACACTAGCACTACAGATGTTGAGATACCTGACTTACTTGTTTACTTTGACCCTTAAATTTAACTGTGAATATTTCAAGGGAAAAGTCCTTTAAAATTGTTTCAAGTGTTAGTTATTTACAGAAGTAATTATTACTTTTATTTTTTTCCTTTTAACTATCTCTTTAGTACTTAGAAAGATCTTAAGGCACACATTCAAACCTTAAAGTTGTGACCTTGACCTTAATTTGTCAGATTAGGGTTGGATCTCCAAATGCAATAAATTTTCTGGAAGAGACTTTCCCAGCTCTGCTTCTTCCTCCTCAAGACTGGGAAAAAAATGTCACTATGAGAGAGAACAAAAACAAGAAGACCACGTAATTCATTGTCTTGGCTCTGACAGTGACTGACAGCAGATGACTAGTAAAGATAAGAAGCAGCATCAATTTCTTCCTGGGTCTGCCCTCAGTACAGTTCAGTGTTTTCAAACCATCGACTTTTTGAGCACAAAGTGAGATCTTTTATTCTACAGACACTGCTACATTCTTTCTTCTGTAGATATGATTTTGTTTGGATCTGAAACAATTATCTTACAAATCAAGTCTTTTTACCACTCTTAGCAGTGACTGCTGCAATGCTTTTCCCTAGCAGACATTATTCACCAGGGAGATGGTATCTAGATATGACTGAAATTGGGCAAGTTGGTAAAGTTGCAGATTATAGCCTCTTCCTGAGCAATGTTTAGCAAGAGGGCCAGGTGGTGGTACCATTTTGGACAGCCTCAGAGAAGGAACTGACATTTAGAAAGGAAGATTCTGGCTTGAGAGACAGGTAGCCCCAGCCATACGACAGGTACAAGTTGCTGTTTCTGCAGCTCTTATGGATTACAGAGCCCTGTAGCACATTAGGAATCCTGGGGTGAAATGCACCTGTTTCTAGTAGTGAATTGATGAGATCAGATACCTGTCACCCATCCAGACAATATTGTCAGTTTCAGGCCTCAAACAAGTATCTCTGTTCTGCTGAAGAAGAGGAGAGATTGTTCCATGCTGAAAAATGCTTTTTTTTTTTTTTTTTTTCTGGCAGAGGTTTTCTTTGCCTTTTTTTCTTGCTTAAAAAATGAAGACATTTAGAATCTTTACAATGGTTTCATGGAGCAATGATTAGTGCAGGTTGGAGGAGAGGCGCTGAAATACAGATATATTCCAATTTTTTTATTATTTTATTTTATAGATATCACCACCACACAAAAATAAGCACTGCCAATAAAGAATATAACCTTTTATTTTAAGCTTCCTCTTTAATTTTGCAAAGTGGGTGAAGACAAGCAAATAACCAAAGACAACCCCAACACTCATGCACTCACCCAAATAAACACAGACCCCTCCACCTATTACAGAATTTGAGACCCAAGAAAATATTTTAATCTAATTTTTGTCAATTATGTGTTTTTAGTATCAATTAAGTGCATATTTTCCTAACTGAGTTTCAAAACTATGTCTAATTTCATCATTTTTCAAAGAAAAAAATATATTTGTTGTCTTGACCCTTCAGGGAGAATGACATGACTTTTAGAAGCCTTTGTGTCAATATAATTCAGGATAATACTCTCTTAAATTCTGAGTTAGAGGATTATTCTGGTGCAGCAACAACTGTTTTCTGTCTATCAGCTGTTAAAGTGACTGGCTAGATGCAAAATATGTAACTGCCTCATAGGCTAAAATGCTAATTCCTCTCTAATTCTGGTGGCAATCACATTAACTTGGAAGTCACTTGGCTCCAGTGCCTTTCTGTTAAACTACTAGAAAGACAATGTCTCCTGTAATAAGAAGAATATCTAGTAGCAGACTGAACTAGTTTTGAATTTAATTACAAGGCAGTCTGAAGTATTTATTTATGTCATTTTATAAACAGAAAAGCTAGCATATCTTAAAATAAATTATCAATTCTTTCTTTTCTGTCTCTCAGTAAAATCATACTAGCTACTGACTAGGCACCTGAGTGCTCTAGAAAAATACTAATTTTAAATGCTGCCTATTAGAAGTCACTTTTCAACACCTAATAATTAGAAAATTCAGATAGGTTACCTGGTTCAAGTAAAGTATTAGCTTTGATAGATATAAGATTATAAAATTATACCCAAATAAAAATGCAAATAAATAAATATGTATATACACATACATGTATGTGAAGCAAGGCTCTGGAATATATGGGTCTTCCAGTTTCTCAGCATGCTATAAGCAGTTCCCACTGTGTGTAGCCTATCAAGTCTCATGCAAAGAGAACTAGCTTATAGGGCCATGTCAGATATTTGATAGCTTTTGCACTCCTGGTGGTCTCCTGCAGCTTCCCTCCTACCCTGACTTTTTTTTTTTTTTTTTTTTTTTTTCTGAGAACACAAGTGCTTCAGGTTGCAGCAATAAGGTAAATCAGGTGTCTAAGCTCCCTTCTGCTCTGGTCAGACACACTTCTGCTCTGCTGCTATGTCAGAGGTACTGAGAGTAGCTCCAAGCAAGCTGACATATTTATATACCACACTGAAATGCAGAAAATTGCTCACTGAAATCCTTGGGAAAAGGAGACTTTTCCATTAACATACAACTGCACCACACCTGATCAGTCTTATAAAATAATTTACAAGTAGACATTGTAGAGTTAATTTGCATGTGATCAGGTTTGTTCATGTTTCCTATCTGCTCCATATGGTAAACTAGAATTAATATCATGCCTATCTTTGACATGGTTCATTATGCAAGGTCTTAATTCCTATCACCTGGACTTTAAATATGTAGACATAAAGTAGGTTCTGAACATATGGAGGCAAGGCTGACATTTTTATTAAACGGTGGTTGATAGAATAAGTCACTTGGTACAAAGAAAAAAGCATTACAACTAAAGCATCAGTGGCACAGGGGTTTTTTGTAATCTTCTTTAGTAAATTTAAAAATTAGTTTCACAAAGACTTGTATTTAATTTTAATTTTAGAAATTAATCATTTTCATAACTTGAAATATATAAATGTTAGTTAAATTTATCTCTTTGTTAATTTAGATTTTTAAGTTCTTGCCAGTATTAGAACAGAGTGATGGACAGTACATCTATTCTCAATAAAGTCTACTATGGGCAAAAAAATTAATTGGAGGAAATACTGATAGTGCAAAGTAACTGGCTATAAATAGCTGAAAATGGCAAAATATTTTAAAATAAAATAGGCTTTATTGGCATATGTTAGATATGCAACAGAATCATCTAGGGTATATTGAGAGATGGTTAATCAATTATAATATTATTTTATGTCTAGTTCTTGATGTTTCCAGGGTAAGGTATATATTATAATTGTCATTGACTCATATATTATTTACTTAAGTAATCAGTTTCAAGTCACTAGGAGTATTTCATGTGAGTTTGAGTAAATTGCTACAGGAAAATGTATCTTATATGACTCTAATAAATGCATACCTCTGCTAATTATTCCCTCACTCCCCCTTCCCCCCAAACGAAAAATTGGTGAAAAAAATCTTGTTACTTTTGTGCCCATTTTTGTAATGACGGTAAACAATTTTCTTGATAGGCTATGGGTAGAGAATTTTTGTAATAAGGTTACATCCACTTTACATATATTCACATAGTAATGAGTAAGGGACCCAAAGTACATTCTTTTAATTAAAATATGTTTGTCCAGTGTAGTATTAACTACACCCTTTTAAATAAGTATACAGTTCGTATGAAGCTCAATAAAATGCAGTTCAATGAAAGATTTAATTTCATTATGCTTCTTTATAATTTAGAAATTGATGGGACACAGAGTGTTTTTGTTAATATAGTAGAAAAATACTGACTCTGACTCCTCTCTCAGTATACACAATTCTCCTGATTGTACAAGCCACATAGTGTCAAGTTATTTCTTATTAGCTTGATTTAGAGCTGGGATTCAAATACCTGTATGTGACATGCAATCCATGTAAGCTGCTGAAAATTAAAGGACAAGTCAGAGCTATTCTGCTTCATATAATTAACAATTGGAGCCACAGCTTCAATCTGACTCGTATTTCCCAAGCAAGTGTCTTAATCACTGATGTGTAGAGGCAATCACTCATTTGTTCTGGCCCAGTGAATATTTATTTATTTAAAGTGGAACAGCTCCAACAAGAAAGGCAGAGACTGATGTAGTGTGTTTTAGTAGCAGGGCAATTACATAACAGAATTTATGTTAGCCAATAAATCCCTGCAACAGGGAATCACAAGATAAAACTATTACAAGAAGTCTCAGTCATACATTTAGACAGTTGGCAGTTCTGAGAAATGGCACTGTAGCTGAAACATAATTCTCTTTAAAAACATACTCCACCAGAGATGAAAAAATGTTTCTGTTCACATTGGTATTTTAGACACAGAAATACTGTACTGCCTCTTTAGCTCTTGAGGGCATAAGTCTATCTTTTTCTCTTTCTATAGTAATGAACTTATGCCAGATCAATGAGTATTTGTCGATGTTTTAAGTACTAAGATATCATAAATAATGTTTTTTGCCAATCAACACTAGTAAAATAATGTACTGGTATGAAACTTTACAATATTTTTAAGAAACATAGTCATGTCCATTTACGTTTTTGACATTTATTTAATTTAAGAACTAAAAATTGTTAGCAATAGAAAAATTGCAGAGAAAAAACAAATTTTGATTCATAAGCATGAATATCTGATAAATAGAGGGTTTTTATTGCTTATTCAAGTTACCTTTTCTGCAAAATACTTTTTTATGTAAGAAGAGAATAAAGTAATCCACTATATATCCTTTGTTTAATCCTTTGTTTAACATGCAAGTTCAATGTTTTTGAAAAATGATGTATAATTGTTACAGCAAGAGCAGAGCAGAGTTTTCTTTAAAAAAAAAAAAAAAAGCACAACCAAAACAACGTAGTAGACTTTCCTACAGTTTAGTATTTTATAGTTATATAAAAGTACAAAGCAAAAATGGGAAAAAGCACATAATAGCTTCAGGTAAATCCACGGAAACACGAATTGTCATGAAATCTGTGAACAATATATATTTTTATTCACTATGTCTATGCTTAGTGCTTATTTCACATGACATTCAAAATCTTGAACTTTCGGGATTCTTGGGTTTGGGGTTTTTTTGGTTTTGTGGTTTTTTGGTTTTTTTTACAAATTTAATATTAATTACATCCATTTACGATAGATATGTCCTTTTACCATGCAGAATACCTGATATTTATTGAGAGAGGTGTCAGAAATAAAAACTATTTAGGCTCTGGAAATCAATCCACATTGTATGATTTTCATAAATGTCTCAGTTAAACACAAAGAAATACACAACGAAACTTAACCTACCCTGGAGAGAGCTACACAAAAAGATGAGAGAAAAATGCATTACTTTCAGCATAGGCATGCTGGTTCTTGTGTGCTGCTGCAGCATCTGATGATATCAGAATGTGAGAATGATTTTAGATGAACTAAGACTGAATTCTGTTTTGGAGAATAAAGAAAATTATATTCAGTACATGTCTTATTGAAGTTTATGTGTATTACTGATATATTAAAGAAACAGTACTTGATAAACAGAGGTTTATTTCCTGTTTTGTCTTGTTAGCAAGCTTTTCAGGTGACATAGAAGCACATGGATTACAAAGGGGGTTCAAGAGCTCAAGATGATCCAGAAATTTAGTACCTAAGCATGTAAGTTGATGGTTATGAAGAAAGCATTTAGAGATATGTCAGGTAGGGCCCACATCTGTGAGCTGGAATCAGTGAACTGAACAATAATATAACATCAAAGGAATGGTAACACGGGCAGTGCAAGCCAGTATTAATGCTAGAATAGTTCTACAATTTTGTCTTCTAATTCCTCACTAACAGTTAAGTAGAATGGGTATTTATGGGTATATCAGTACATTTATGACATCACTAATCATTTGTTTCTCCTTCTCAATATCAAAGATCCAATTTTCTTGCAATGTACACTGACAATAGCCCAACATCTGCTCTTAACTTTCCATCAAACTTCAGCAATTGAGGGCACTGACCTAGTCTGAGCACTCAGATGCACTTTACATTCCTATAAGGAAGCTTTTAAAGAGCTTGATCATTTTGGACTGCAAATCAATCTAAAAGGAAGATGGAAGCTGTTGCAAACTGGAGTATTGCAGGTAGGAGTCATTTAAGTGAGGTGGTTTTTAGAAAAGTTGCTGTCATTCAGGCAACAGCATTTGAGGAACTACTAGCACTCATGGGTCATTAATCCAACACACAGGTTTACCTACTAGAGCCTCTCTACACTGCTCCAGGTAATATTTCAGTAGCCAGCTGGATGCCAGCTCTGAAAGATTTGAATTTTCCTAACATGTTAATTTATCACACAATGAGCTTTTCTTTCAGTCAGCTGTCTAAACAGAATCTTGCTAGTAGGGGGAAGTTGTGACATTCATGTGCTTATGCTGAGGGAAAGAATATCACCAAAATATATACAAATTTAAAGCATTAAACTGTCAGGCTTTAGGATTGCTTTTAATCAGGTTCTGGGCAGCTAAACCTGGTTACACACTTTGTAACTTCAGGCAAATTTATGAGAGTTATAATTTAAAAGCAGCTTATAGAGACAAAGGAGATAAGTCAGCAGGTGAATCAGACCTCTAGAGTTCTTGATACTCTGCTGCAGGTTGAAGGAAGGTAGACAAGGACAGTCCTAACCATCACATATTATATTATTCCTAGACATGTGATGAATGTCTGGTACTTAGTTATCCCCATGGGTTAAGCTACAACACTGTGCCACATTGTATTTGTGGGGGGAGAAAAATAGCTCTATCTCCCTGCATCTTTCTCTGCTTCTGTTAAAATTTGAAAGATGGAAGGGAAAAAAAAGACATATTAGTAACATAACTTTTTATCTTCTGGATTTGAGTACCCAGTACCTTTGCCTTTAAAAGTTATTCTAGTATTTCTCCAGTCTGCTTCACATCATCTGACTTTTCATGAATGTTCCTCTGCCTGGTTCTGGAGCATATATTAAATATTCCTATTAATATGGCATTTGACAACTTCCTCTTCACGTAGTATATGACTGTGTATGGCAAACACCACATCTTAAACACACTTAATTCTTGAAGGCCTTTCTTACTGATGAAAGACTGAAGTAAAGAAAACATTGATTACTTCAGCCTTCTCCATGTCGTGTTCCAGCTGGTCCCCTTCCCCCTTCAGCAGGTGGCTATCATTTTCCCTAGTTTTTCTTTTGCTGCTGCTGTAGCTGCAGAAGCCCATCTTGTTGCCCTTCACATCCCTCAGCAGGTTTATGTCCAGATGGGCTTTGTCTTCCCTAATCCCATCCCTGCATGATCAGACAGTGTCTTTATACTCCTCTAGGGCTGCATGTCCCTGCTTGCATATCCTGCATGCTTCCTTTTTATGTTTCAGTTTAATCAGGAGCTCCTTGCTCACTTTGACTTGCTGCACATTGGGTTGGACCATTCTTGAGCACGGAAAAAATGATGCTTGAAAATCAACCATCTCTGCAGGATAGGTCTTTGCTCTCAGCTTGCTGAATATTGCGACTAGTATCTGCCATAGACTTAGGCAGACTAGCTCAGCACAACTATCATGTATATCAGCTGTTTTGGGTTACAAGTCTAAAAGAATACAAGCAATCATCAACACTTGCTCTGATAAGTCTATCATCATCCAGCTACCACAATTGTAAATTACACATCTCTTTTTCTAGAGGACATTATTATGAAGTTGCTTTCAATTTTGTTTGCCTGTGTATTCTTTGGTTCCTTGGTTCCTATTACTAATTACATTGCTTCTTAAAGTGTGTTCCGTATTCCAGCTTCCAGAAATACCATAATGAAAAATATTCCCTTTGTGGACTTATATGTCCCAAACGGAGAGGATCCTCCACTAAGAAAGAGCAAAAGGAAACTTCCAAATTATATTTTGTGCCTCTTGATGTGACCTTGAGATCATATTTATGAGCAGCTACCACTATGTTAATACTCTGGAACACATATTTTTGACAAGATGACTTGGAAAAATGCAGTATATGTTGTATCTATCCCTGCATGGTACAAGGTTAAAGATTTAACCCATTTCTTCGGTACTACACATATTTTTATCTTAATTTAAAGCATTCATACCTTAGCCTAACAACAATGCATTTCAAGCACACTTGCCCTTGATATTGTCCCTTTTAATTTTTTCCCCTCTTTTATCAAGGCAAAGCAAAAGCTGAAAAATGAATGTGATAGTATCTCATCTCAATTGACTTTCATTTACCTTACATTTCATGTATCAGTTTGGAACGCATTTAAAATAAAGAAATTTTAGACTAAGTGACAAGTCAAGGGAAGGACAGCTCAGAACATGTTGACTGCTTATTGCTAAAAATCAGGATGAAATTTATAGGGAGTCAGTGAAATGTCTGAAGAAAGTCTCTGGTCATATACTACCTCCCATTTTACCACCTCCTGTTTTCCAACCCCTCCCCCTCAAACACTATGCTTCCAGTACCTTTTTCATTTCCATTCCCAGTTTCACCTAACTCTTTCTTCTTTATTAAAAAGCATCTATTTCTTTCCTGTTTCATAACTCTCACTCTTTTTTATTAATGTGTTGCCATATAAGCTAGGCAAACAAATTCTTTTTCCCAGCATTCAAAGATTACTTTCCAGTTAGATTGTGTACTACCAGGCATCTAAATTTAATATTTGATAAATTAGTTAAGCATTTTGAATTACAGGAATAAAATAGTGCCAAAATCTGTATAATATGAATGTTCAAGAAAACCCTGAAGAAACATTTTAATCAGCTAGCTCTGGTCATGAATGGCCAATTAAAATACTTCAAATTAACCATCTTCAGTCCTTCAAAGTGAGATGAAAACTTCGTCTTCTGAATTTTGACACATGGAATAATAAGCTTAGGATCAGCTGCGTGTAGAAATAGACAGAAACCTGAGGACATCTACCACTGATTTTGGATAATGAATCTACTGTCACCAGAAGTGAGATTTGAACAATTTGATGTTAGAAAGTTGACCCAGTAAGAACAAAAAAAGAAGAAACTTTTAATTTTACTGTCTTGGGAAAAAACAGCAGCTCAAAAAAATTTTTGTGCCTAAGTTTAAGATTAATCAAGTTTTTTAAAGAGTTTATTCATTTACAGAGAGAAGGAGAGGAAAGAGAGACCTAATGCAGGTTTAGATTTTTCCTGGGCTGTCTCTACCTGGTTGGATTTAGCCTTTACAGTTCACAGTGTTTAATATCAAAGTTCAGACTATATTTTTTCCATTCCTTTTCCAGGCAATTTAGGGGGAAAGGAAAAAATAAAAAGCCTTTTAATGTATAACAGACTCCAGGCATACAGTCATTGATGAGAGACAGGTATTTCTAAAGAGCTTTTCAGCCCACCAGGATCTGAGCTGCTCCCTTAAGCCATTTATCTTTTACCAATGCTACAAACTGAACTTTGACAAACAGATTTCTAATTTAGTCTTGTGCTTAATTCAGGTGGGATTAAGCAAGGCCATTATGTTTCTTTTCATCTCCTTTGTTTTGTTCTGTTTGTAAAGTCTTTTATTTACACAGACATAAGCAGTGAACTACAACGTTAGCTGTGTAGACGAAGAGGAAAAGGAAGGTGGCACTCCTGAGCATTTGCCCCAGATGCACACCACAAAAAACAAACAAACAAACAAAAAAAAAAACCCAAAAAAAACCCCAACAAACAAACAAACAAACCAACAACAACAACAAAAACGCCTCATGTCAATAACCTGGCTAGAAGTGGGTCTGTTAAATCAACAGATCAGGGAGTCAATCTCTATTTCATTTCCTGCTGCTGATGTTGCACTAAACACTGAATCTGAAGTTACCATGGTTTGGTATTTCAGCTTCAGTCTTTGGTGCTAATGTTCACAAATATTCACGGAACTTTTAGTCTGAAGGTATAGCTAGTATTGATGGCATTTCTGTGTATTGGACTCCTTCATTAAGATTTTCTCCAGTACTTATTTTCTCTTTTTCATCACCATATAATTTCAATGGAGAAATTGTTCACCAATAAGGTGAAAGAGTTAAGTGACTAAGTATGCACATTAAAATAAATAACTTTGGAAAGAGACTGATTGCACCAAATGCATGCAGGGATAGATTAAATTATATATGAAATTGTTCTCATGCAAATTACATTATAGTTTAAATAAAGTTTTCTATCTGAAAGCCTCCTGATTGATTTACACTGCATGTTTAGGACAAGGTTGAGCAGGGCTACGATGAAGATTACTTAATCTATCTCTTTTGTTGATGGAATAAGACATCAGCTTTTGCTTGGACAAAGTATAAAGTGTAAAAAGCTGAAAAATTTTAATTATATCCTACTATTAAACGAAAAAAAAGAAATCCCTTTTTCATATAAAACTTACTTCACTAGAGGTGTTTTCTGCAACCTTCTGAATATTATCTTAAAGAAATGTCAATGATTAATTACATGAGAGTTTGGCAAAATCATTAAAAGCAGAGCTTGTAGCAAAATCTGATTGAAGGCTTATGACCAGTAAAATTACCATATTGTCAATCAGGTTCTGTGGAACTACAGAAACTTCATTATTTATCAGAAAAGTTCTTCCTTGAAACTACCATATTTTGGTAGACACATACATTTAAAGTGAATAAGCTTTAAACCAGAAAAAATGTTTAGTGGCTTTAACTAATAATCTTAATCTATAGAAAACAGAACAGTAAAAATGTGACACTCTATTAATAACCCTGCAAAATTATAGAAGAGTCAACTTTATTGAAACTTAAGTTTCAATATAAAAGTTAAATTAGCTGACATATGACAGATCTTCAATATACTGAGTGAGACAGTAGCACATTTATGATTATAAGAACACACAATAATTGCTTTTTTAACTAAAGTTACCAAAAATACTCAAGGAGACAATTGTAAAAATAAAGAAATAAACATTTAAAGTCAGAGGGCTATTTCTGAAGTAGTAGTAGTGTCGAAGTTATATCTGAAACAAACCAGAGAAATAAAGAAAAGCTGAATTTTCAGGCTGAGGAAGTTGTGGCTGTTCAGCCTGGAGAAGAGAAGGTTGCATGGAAACCTCAAAGCATCTTCCAGTATCTGAGGGGAGCCCACAGAGAATCCAGAGAGGGACTCTTAGTCAGGAACTGTAGTGATAAGACAGAGTAATGGTCCAAACTAATAGTGAGAAAATTCAGGTTAGATATTAGGAAGAAAGTCTCTACTGCGAGGGTGGTGAGACAATGGAGCAGGCTGCCTAGAGAAGTTGTGGGTACCCCATCCCTGGAAATGTTCAAGGCAAAGTTAGATAAGGCCTAGAGCAAACTGGTCTAGTGGTAGGTTGTCCCTGCCCATGGCAGGGGGGGTTAGGACTAGATGAACATTCCCTTCAAAGCCTCTTAACATTCTATGATTCTATGATTTTATGAGGGATTATTAGGATTTCTTTCAATATATTTTTTTCCTTTTTTTTTTTTTAAATTGCTACCTCTTTCCATGGACATGGTAGAGAGAACACAAATGCATATTGCTGAGACAGAACAGTTGAAATGTGTCAAATTATCATCAAAGTTAGTAAAGTTAATGCAGATCCCTTTGTGGTAGAAGTGAGGTTTTTTTTACAAAAAATTAGAAGTGTGCAAGATTGAAACAGTAGGAAATGGAACATGGCTGTTAAAAGGTGCCATAGGAAAGGCCAGGAGAGGGAACTACACTTGATGAATCAGAACATTTACAGTATACTCCAGTGGAGAGGTTTTGTCAGATGAAACAGACGGTGAACTTTCAGAGTTTTGTCAGAGTTAAAAGCCCCATTAAAAAACTGTGCAAAGAAGATAATTATTTCTTTTCCTTAAGTTTTCAAACCTTTCTATGTTGTTCAGTTAAAAAAAAAATATTCTCTACTTTATTCCAACCAAAAATTCACACAGGCAAAAAAAAATAGTTTCCTGCGTTTTATAATAAATGACACTGAATTAATAAAATTCTGATCCTGTTGTGCATTATGTATTGCTTTTCAACATAATCACAGAGTAGCTTTGCTGGAAGGAACCTCCAGAGATCACCAATTCAACCAGCCTGCTCAGTCTCAGCTAGAGCAGGTTGCTCAAGATCATGCCCAGATGGAGTTTAACTATCTCCAGGGATGTAGTTTCCACAAAAAAACTTGGCCTGATTTGACCACTGTCACAGCAATAGAGATTATTTTTCTTTTGTTTAAATGAATTTCCTGTATTTCAGTTGTGCCCATTACCTCTTTTCCTGTCACTGAGGGCATCACTGAGTCAGTCTTCTTGCCTCAAGGACACATGTTCACTTTGGCACTCACCAGACCCCTTGCTGGCTTTGCAGAGCTCCTTTCCACCAAGTCAGCCCCCAGAGAGTCAAGATGGGTGCATGGGGCTGCTTCTCCCCTCATCAACAAACTTGCCAAGGATGTCTTTGGGCCCATCATCCAGGTGACTAATGAAGATGTTAAACAGTATTGGCTAAAGTGCCAACCTCTTCTAGCTTCCCACTAGACTTTGTGCTGCTGCAATCCTTTAAGCCCAGCAGCTCAGCCAGTTTCTAGTCCCAGTGCCCGTGGTTCATCATTGTTACTTTGTGCATGTTTTGTCAGCCAGCATCAAAAGTCCTGTTAAAGTCAAGATAAAAAACTCCACTGCTCTCCTCTCATCCTATCCTTGTAATTAGTTATCTCCTCTTGGAAACATCATTTTTGTTAGGTGTATTAAAAATAAATAAATAAATAATGTCCTTCATGCATTTGTAAACAAGCATGATGATTTGCTTGATAACCTTCCCAGGGTGTTAAGAGGATGGACCAGGCTCTGCTTGGTGCTGCCAAGAAGTTGTACAAGAGGCAACAGGCAGAAACTGATTCAAAGGAAGTTCTGCTGGAACATGAAGAACTTTATTGTACAGGGGACTGATCCCTGAAATGGATTGCCCAGACAGGCTTTGGAGTCTCCCTCATTGAAGGTATTCAAGACCTGCCTGGACACAATCCTGTGCCATGTGCTCCAGAATGAGCCTGCTTGAGCAGGGAGGTTGGACCAGGTGACATTATAACATCATGTAATGCACTGTGGTCCCTTTCAACCTGACCCATTCTGTGATTCTGCCATTTTGTTTATTACATGATATTATAATGAACCCAAGCAGGAAAGCTGGTATTTCTTGCAGTCTTTATGTGAATGACTTCTGATTTCTACTTATTACTTTTAAGACTATGAATATCTTGTCACAAATTACCCTTTGAACATTTGACAGCAATTATCTTTTTTATGTGCTAAAACATCCATGAGTCTTCTTTGGTTAATAAATTAGTTGGTATTCTGTGGTGAAACTGCATATTTGTTTCCTGATCTCTACAGATCTCTTACAATGGATAGAACTAATGGGGCCAGATATAGAGTGGCTTTTGCCTACTGCATAGGTGAGGCAGTTTAAATGGAAACATGTATTGGATCTGGAGACTGTTGTGTATTTAAGAATCAAAACTTGAGGTTTTAACCTACTTGATTCTCAAACACCCAGTTGTTCTTCTTTCACCTGCCCACCCACTCGTAAAATTATATTCTGTAGGTCTTGAATTCTTTTTTCATGAGACCCAGACCAGCGGTCATAGGAAGAAAGTTACTGGGAAAAAACGTTAATGACATACAGCTGCTTGCAATTGTCAGTCTTGGCTATTACTGGCCAGGGTCTTCCCCTGTCATTTTTATTTCTGTGCACAAGAACTTTCTCTGCTTTCATGATCTTCCCTCCAGCCAGGATGTTTGCTGCCTTCTTTCTGGGTCCTCATCCTATTAAGATCACATTTTTTCAGCACCAGCTATTTATAGATCCCAAAGTCCCTAATTTTCTTAATTTAAATTGTTCCTGTACAGAAGCAAAGTATGTGATCATACTCCTGTGGTTTATTTGTGGTTTCCTCTCATGTCTTCTAAGGGGAGGATTCAGGACACACCCATTTTGTTTACTCCAGGTGTTATTAGACCAGACAACCTAGCCAATACCAGTGACAATTAGAAAGTACCAGGTTTGTCCTGAGAGTTCAAAAGTTCAATCTGGGGTATTCACTCCCACCTTCACAGAATACCAGACACAACAGAGGAGGAATCTAATAAAATTATATTCTATT
>JAOTQZ010000001.1:22738362-22772752 GCA_026546895.1 Pogonocichla stellata
CAATTTGTTCAAGAAAATTTTCTTCTTAGGAAAATTGAATGCATATGACTTTATGTCTATGATAAGGAAGCACATCAAAACCTTGGCAGACTATATTTGAGGTTGTTAAGTATGATTGAGATCAAGCAGGACACCTAACAAATGAATGGAAGGGGCTGAAAATCTGCAAATCTTCGCAAAAATTATATTTAGAATCCTTTCGTCATAGTCTTTCTATCTTATCTGTTTATTCACATTTGCAATTGAAACGCTTAAGCTGCACCAAAAAAAAAAAAAAAAAAAAAAAAGAGACCTAGAGAACTAAAAATATGTATGAAAGGGATGAATCTGCTCAAGTATAAAAAAATACCAGGCCACAGACACAATCACTTTGAAGCTGTGGAGAAATGCTGATTATTACAGCTTCCAAAATCTATTTATGTCTTATGGCCCATACAACTACAAATAGAGGTTCCTTAATTTCACCACAAAAATCATGCATGTCATTCTCAGCTTCTATAAGAACATTAAGAATCCTCCCTTCAATAATATCAAATATTACCTTTATGAAAAGTTATGTAAATTTTTTACCAATCTGCAAAGGTGAAACTGATTCAGGAGTGGAGCCAGTACTCCAAACTGTAATAATCGAATATAAAATTTTAATTATTTTGTTGCAAAGGGCAAAACAATCAGCTACCCCTAGCCTAACAGTATTATTTTTTAATATCATTGCACAGAATGAGCTTCTACAAACAAACAACCCAAACAAAACATATTTGATGGGGAAAAACACTTTCTCTCAAATATTATGCAGGTGGTAAAGAGGGAGCAACATGAAGTGTCAGCCAGCAGAACATCCTTAGTGCTAGTGAAATGATGGACTACTGTAAAAACAAGTACTGATAACTGCAGTGAGCTCTAGCATCACTTCACCTAAAACAAAAACTTACCAAGTACAGATACATCTAGGAGAAACTCAATGTGTGTATGAACAACAGCAGACTGTCACTGTGACATATCTAGACCCACACAAAGAAATGGTAAGGAATTTCTGATAATCTAACTTCTACTAATGTCCAAATCATTATTCTATATAATTACTGTTTCAAATTAAAACAATAGCAATTCCCCCAGTAACTAGCAATTCTGTTGTTTATAATAGTAAATGGAGGATATGAAAAATAATAGAGTTACTGCATTAGAACAGTTTGTTGCCAGACCATAGTTAAAACTAAAATACAAATGGATTGGAATTAATTTAAAAAGTTAAAAAAAAGGTTTTGGAAGATAAACTAAATGAATTCTTATTTTAAAAAGACAGCTGATGTGTTTCTATGTAAAAAAAATATTCCTGTTTTGCAAGTCTGAAGAAGTATCATTTGTATTTTAAACACGTACATTTTCATCAAAGAACTGTTAACAACTGGAATACTACTGACTGCTCAGACTTCTTGTCAAGAACAGTTAGGTTCACTGCATAATGCAAAATGGAGATCGGTAGAAATAGGATGGCTATGTTTAAAGGAAGAAGGATTTAATAGCTTTTGACTGTTCATATGTGTGTGCATATCTCAGTGGAGACTAGGAAGCTTTAATTATGGAAAACTAATCTTCTTGACAATTACTGAATAAATTCTACTAAGTATGTAATATACTTTGTATATAAAACATGGCCAAGTATCACATTATTATGTAAAGATTAAATTTAATTTGAAATACTTAGGAAAGATATATTTTCTATTTTCTGTAAAAAGATTTTTATGTTTTCATTCATTGAAACTCTTTTTTCAAAATGTAGTCTTCATTAATGATTCACACAAATGCATATTTTTTTCAACTGTAGTCTATTTCTGAAGCTTCTTTCACTTTCATAAAAAACTATGAGGATAACAGTAATCCTTGAGAACTGTATATTATCTATGGCATTTTAAAAATATTTGCTTTACTGCTTATGGATCTGTCTTTATGAAGATCCCTTACCACTACATACTGGCAAGTTTTGCTTCAGAGAAAATAAAAGGAGGGGTACATTAGCTAACACTATGTGGGAAGGATAGTGATATCAATATAAGACATAAGCATTAACAGCTTCATGGTAACATTCACATGTTACCTACCATTTATGTAAAATCCAATTTGAATGCTACACTACTGCAGAGAAACCATATCAACCTATAATACTCCATATTCAATATTGGCAGTTCAAATACAGAATAGACCAGTGTGGCATTATGAAGTCTGTTTAATACGTAATAAAAATGAAAAAGGTTTTCACTACGTACCAACCAGATTGCCATGTATAAACGAGAAAAAAGAATATTGATATGAAGACAAAACATCAACAGCTGTGTTAATATTCCTCAGCTTTCTCCTTCTCCTAGATAAACACTTCATGGACCAATGCTATGCTTGACAAGCTGACCCTGAATATTTTCAGTGCCATTGGTGGAAGCAAGGGAGAGGTGGAGAAAAAAAAGAAAAAAGTGAAAAACCCACAACCTACCAAATATTGTCTATTCTGGAGAATATTCAGTCCCAAATTAAAAATTATTTTGATGAAGAATTTCTGGGAGGTGCCAGAACAAAGCAGTTGAAAATGGCTAAGACACCCTGATATGGCCAGATGTTGTGTCTGCAGTGACAGACATTCAGCACAAGCCAAAATGAAACACTACATAATATTCTGAGCTAAGGAAATGGACAGTTAAAAATCAATCTCTATCTCACATTCCCAGCTCTGAACCTGAAAATGACAGCTATTATCCAGATTTACATTTTATTCCAGCTAGAATAAAGCAAATAAATCACTGGGCTTTTGGCTGCTTGGATAATTACAATGTGTGTGGCTGGTATGAGTTTCACTGGGGGAAGAAGCTTTCAGAGGGTTAGAGCACAAAGTGGAAAGAATGACAGTAAAAAATGGACTTGATTTCCATGTTGAGATGAGAGCTTGTGACATGCAAATCACTGAACACAGTAACCTCTGCTGAGACCCATCAGCCCTTCTCATCAAATACCAGGATAGCTAAGTCTGTGTGGTGAAACATCTTTATTGAGCTGATAGCTCAGGGTTTTTTTAAATAACCTCTTGGTTTAAGAGGACAGAGGAGTTTTTAATGGCATATGAAAAAATATTCTCGTGCGTCTTTGCCAGAAGTGATTTCATCATAGACACTCTCTTCAATATACCTTACCAACGTGCTTCTGTGAGGACACTCTTTGAAATCTAAGTTCTTAGTTATGATTAGTTTAATATACACTTCTAATCACATCTGCATATCAGATGACTGAGTAACAAGAAATTCAGCTACACACAGCTCTCAAGAGTATTTGAAAGAATGTGATCCAAAAGTTCCTAAGTCTGTATTGTATGACTGCTCATTTCATCTTGTAACAAATTTTTTCATTCCTTAAACATTAAGTATAGCTGTCTTTTATGACAAATGTAACGCATTTTTCACAGCTCCTCTCCATAATTGTCCTGACTTCCAGTCTGAACTGAAGTTTACATAATTTTTTCCTGGATGACATCGCAATGGGGACCTGGAAAAAATGGGGAAAAAAAACTTTATTATTCTGTATTAATATTTTAAAATTGCAAGAAATATTCCTAAATAAAAATGGGAAAGTATATGTAAATATCAAAGTACTATTTTTCAACAGCTCTTTGATGAACTGCCAAAAACTGTATGCAAAGAAACCTAAAAATAGCAAAGTTGAGAAAACTATTTCCAAAACAGCCAATAATTTATCTAATTGAACTTGTCCTGGGCAGCCACAACAGCAGGGTGTATCTATTGTCACAACAGGGATATCTTACTCAGATACAATGATTCATTATTACTATGCAGTGTTGATTGCATCTTTCATAAAATTGCCTTTTCTCTTGTTCATTTTTTTTGTGGTTGTTGTTTTGCTCTTTTTTACTGTATTATATAAGAACAACTTCTATTATTTTTGCAATAAAAACACTCTGGTAGCAAGTCTGCAGTTAAATCTGTTTATTCTTGCCTTATTTCTTCCTGCTATACAAGAGCTGTGAGGAACAAGTGTCCTCTGATAAATGTAGCAGGCATATATTCACGTGCAAAAATTGTACCAAATTTCTATTTAGTATTGAACACAACACAGCATCAACATCAGTTTGTTGTAGGATAAGGACACAAAATAGTTGCAGAGATCATCAGATAAAAATCTGCATTTAAAAAAGCATAAATGTATAGATTTTCCCAGCCTACTTGTAAAAAAAAATTAGTAAATTAAAAATAAAAAACCCCAACCCAATATATTTGTAGTCTGTTGGGACATTAAAATATCTTTATAAAACAGAGTAGAAAAGCATCAAATATTTTTTTGGTTCTGCAACTCTCGTGAGACTATATTTCATAAGAACATCATCAGCAAATACCATCACCAAATCTCTGTAGTAGTTAGATTTGGATGAGATCATACAAGCTGTAATAAAAGATAAAAAAACATAGCTAAGCTTTAGGAAATTAAGAAAAAGACACAACAAGAACATGAAATTATGCCACTATAGAACCGCTTTAATACCAAGTAATGATAAAACTGATAAGAGCAAGAGCCCTTAGCTAGGATGAAAAGCAAAAAAGGCTGAAATATAAAGGAAGACAGAAGGAAGATAAAACAGGATAGAAGAAAAGGATTAAATGTGCTGAAACAGGAAATAATGATAGACTTTAAATATCCTGCTAAAGAGCATCTCAGAGCCAGAGTAGTGTAAGTAAATGAAGAGATTGTCCTTGCTCTTTCTGACATCTTTACTTGCTTGAGTACAAATATGATGTATTCTGTGCTCAGGCACATAAAGAATTATAAATATTGGAGAAAAATACAGAGAAAGCAGCTCCACTCTTTGTCTCTTTGAACTTTATGCAGAAGAAATAGAATAGACAAATAGTAGGAAAAAACATTTGTATACACCAGTGCTTGAATGAAAAATTTCCTTTCCTTTTGTTAGATCCTTTTTCTGAAGGATAAATAAGAATAGTACTATTACATTTGTATTTTCTTTATTTCATGGAATTATAAAATAGACACAAAAAATTAGTCTGGGGGTGATTCTAAATGTCAGATGGTCCAAGTCTCTTCTCAAAATCTGGCCATTTTACATGAAATCATGAAATCATATTGTCCAGAAAGACTTCCAAAACTGGTGCAGTATATGCAGAATTTAACCAATATAAAAACTATCTCAGAAACTCAAAACTGACAACTCATTTACAAAAACATAATGGTTTCACCCATTAGTAAAAGTAGAAATAGCAGTATTAATAGAAAATCAAATATATTTTGTATATTAATTGATTCAATTCCCTATTTGATTTTCTTATTTAATAAGGTTTTTCTTTTCCTTACAGCTATCTTCTTTATTAACCTACTTCTGAATAGAATAAAGAATTTTGACTCATACATTAACTCTATTAGTATGTATATGCTGTGGTCACAAATGTAATATATTCATGAATATACATCATAGTAAATGTGATGAAATTTTTAAGACTTTTCATCGTACCATAATAGGGAGAGACCAGCCTAAGAAGTAATATTGCTCCAAATTCAGAGTCTAGTAAATGCAATGAGGCAAAATTTCCAGGAGAACAAAACAAAAAAGTAGCAATGGTATACATTTTTGTTCTTCAAATATATTTTAAATTTTTCTTCAGTATGGAAATACTTTTTTTCAAAAATGTACTAGTCAGTTTGAAGAAATATATACCTATGTATTGGATTGTTATAAATTATACTGTACTGTGAGCTAAGCAGTGTACATTTGTATTTAGCAGCTAAGACTCTACTGTGTTCAGGAACTGGGCATTTAAAAGGTAGGAAGATTTTTATGAAAGTATCACCTGCTAGATTATGCTGATATTACAGTTTCAGAAGATTTGGGTTAGAAGAGTGCTGTTTCATGTTAACTATACTTATTTGATGTAGCAGGCATAATAAGCTACCAGTGGTAAGGGGTATTCAGGATGGAATGAGATATTTCTCTCATCTCACAAGTATTCTGGGTCAGGCCAGTTGTGAGTAACATAAGTTCCTAATAACAATCCACCTGGTGAATACATAGATCCCTTAAAATTTCTCACATCCAGTATTTACATTACCAGTATCTTTTTTGTTAACACATTACAGTATTATCAAGGTCTTAGTAGGGTTGAAAGTAACATCTTGATCTTCCTTCAATAATTGCTGAAATTAATAAAATTTAGCAGAACTCATCAAGAATGTTAGGTCCTAAGGAAAAAAAAAGAGAGGCTTGAGAAAAATGACAACCTTATTAGTGATGCAATATATGTTAATGTAGAGGCTAAAATTACAACAGAATATTTCAACCCATCTTCTCCATCAGCAATGTCTGATGAAAACAAAATTGCATATGTTTTATTTTTGTCTAAACTCAAACTGTTCGGTACTTCCGTTAAAACTCTATTAGAAAAAAACACTTTCAAATTAAGGTGATATTAGAATACTATCTGACTCATTGCTATGTGAAGTATTTTTTTGTTGGGGGAAGAAATCAAGCAGAAACTGTTATTTTTTTTCTTCTTTCTTTTTTTTTCCCCAACATTTTTCTGGAAGGAAATAAGTTTTGTGACAAGGATTTATCTATCTCTTGCTGATAAAATGACAAGCCCAGAGACACGAGAAGCCACAGAATTCCAGAACCTAAAACAAGTCAGTTATGTCTCAAAGCTAAGATACCATAGCCAAATAGGACAAAGGATGGTGCTATACTATGATTTTTTGACCTTGAATGTGCAAAGAAATAATCTTATATAGAATTTAGAAAAATTATTCTCAACATTTCATTGACCTCTTTATATATGCAGGAAACATGCAATGGCAAGATTACTTTTACATCTTTCTTTATTCTGAAATCACTATCAATTTTAGACACACTTGTACTCTGTTGCCAGGTAATCTCAAAAACCAGAAGTGCAGTTTAGGCAAATTTGTAAGACTTGCAATATTATTTTTCATCTATGTATTAAATTACAAATTTAAAAAAACCAAGAAAACAAAGATGGTTTCTATTCAGGTTTTCCAAAACTATTTTTTCTTTAAATACAAGTTTGTTTTAAAAATTAAGATTAATTTCCTTGCCCCTTTCAGCATGATGCATATGCAAGCATCAGAAAAATCCTATTATTGCTACTTGTCAAATTGTTTTATTTTCCCCTCAGGAGCACAAAACATCAGAATCTCCTGCTGCATCCAAATAAAGATATTGTGAACTACACTACTCTAGGGTACATATTTTTCTCACAGTGAATAAGCAAGAAAAAATTAATAGAATTATAGTCAATTATTTTGACTATTAATTTCCTTGAGTATGGTTGAGCTGAGTGAGTAATTTGCAGTGCATCATTCATGGGATTAATTTCCCTTCTTTCTTACTTATGGAAAATCCATTGGCTATTCCTAATTTATTTGACTTTATTTCCTTCTAGAACAGAATCCTCCTGAATCACATGAAAGATTTTTCGCTGAAGACAAAAAAATTTTTGGCCATGCAGAAGTACTTCAGAAATATATTCACCAGGTTTTCATATTTACATAGATCGATCCCCTTCATCCAAAATCTAATCTCACATATTTTAAATTTACCAGTAATTTTATGTACATGAATAGTTATATATAAAATACAACAGAGTTACTCATATGCACTAAGTTGAATGTGTGCACAAAAACATGCAGAACTAATGCTCACTAACTGGGCCTTGCAGCATTGTAATACAGCATTATTTCTCTCCTGATCCTTTACAATCCAGATTCCATCAGGCAAACCATTTTCATTTACTGAAAATACCTTGCTCTGCATCGTTAGGCAAATGCCTTTTTAATAAAGAGAATCCAGGTGTACAAGTAAAATACTATGATTGAATACCTTTAATGTCTCAGCTTCATTAGGCAATGACAGGCTGTCATGCTCCTTCTTATTTATTCTGCTTGAGTTCCCATCCCATTCTTGGCTATTAATGATGACAGATCATTTATTACTCTAAGAGAATACAAATATGTTTCCATCACTGTCTTATACATTTTCCCAACCCCACAGTTTGTTACTGAATAACAGAAATAATAATAGTAATAATAATAATATGTAACTCATGCTTCTAACTGAAACTCAAGCACATGCAAATACAGAATTAATTAAGGATTAAGTTCCTGACAGTATTTCAGCAATAATTCATTTTGAAATTATTTCAATATTTGATACATTCTCTATTGATAGTAGTAAAGTAAACCTTCACCGTTTTGTTCACATTAAGCTGCTTGGCTTTTCTACACAAATTAAAATGTGAATGTGAGAATAAGAATTCTTATTCAGAGGAATATTAGTGAAAGGCAAAATACCTAGAGGTCCTTTGTAAGGAATTGAAACCTTCCCCACAGTGTTTGCAATGTTATTCATTAATCTCCATAGGTATTGCTTCAATAATTAGTGGCAAATATAGCATATGAAGAAGATAATATAAAGAAAAAAAATAATTTCCCTCCAAATCGAAAGTAAGATTAATGTTAATAGGATAATCTAAATCGTCTACTGTACAACAGAGGAATTACTAACCCATAAAACAAAACTGTTGATGAAGTTCTGACAGATAATACTGATTGCCTTGGAAGGTAAGGAACTGCCATTCCAGCTTTCAGTGTTCAAGAGTAATGAACACAATAACTGGCCTCTCAGTCTACAGTGTCATCAAAACAGCTCTACACAGAGAGCTGGGCTAAATTCATAATTCCTAAAGTCAATATTTGCAACTTTCTCTGTGTTTTCTCGTTCAGAGGAACTCTTAATTATTTTTTGTCTAGAATATGACCATGCAATAAAGAAAGATATCCTATTATACATAAATCTGGAGTGTATCCAGCAGGTACTTCTCTACCTTTTCTGCAACCCTTTGGATAAGAAGGTAAAATATGACTTAATCTGATGGCTACATTTGATTTAGCAAGAATTGGTATGCTATTTCTGTTCAGTTAGGGGATTTACTTTCCAGCATTCAGAATAAGGCAATTGCTTGTTTTGAGTCTAAATGTGATATGTACCTAGAAACTTCAGTGGGAGGCCACACTGATTAGGCTAATAAGCTGTGCTTTGTTTACTTAGTGCAACCAAATTACTCTCACGTGATGGTGACAGTAATCTTCACCTACAGAAGAAAAGCAAAATCACTGTGTGATGAAATTTGCTTCGGATAACCAGGAACTTCTTGGAAATCATTACCAATACCTCCTCCACCTACCCTGCTACCATTTATGGATTCTTGTGTTAAGACTACAATTTCTAATGCAGGAATAGTAAACCAGCCCAGCCCAAAACTTAATCCATCTGCCTGACAGGTGATAAAAAGTTGAATATCACTGCAATCAATTATTAGGATGAAGTTTTGAACAAAGCAATGTATTAACTCTTCTGCTAGGAAATATCTTTCAAGTCCCTAAACTCTTCACGGTTTATTTAAAGTATCCTACATCACTGAATTTCACCAAAAAAATTAATTCACTCCACCTGTACACAGCTATCCTGAAGTCACCTTCAGAGAAGTTCTGCAATGACCAAAGAAGAACGTCTGCATGCCCTGAACATCAGTACTGTAACAGCCTAGTTATGTTGTACCTGGTACTTTATTTTAAGATTAATTAATGAAGCACAACAATTTAATCTCTGTACCACAATTGCCAATCTAATTACATTCTCTTAATTCTAGTACCTGATAAAATAATTGTTCTCTGGTCTTGTGAAAATAACTAATTTACCATGCAGGAGATAGTTAGACACATTAAGAGACTAATTCATTGTCATGTATACAGATCTGCTACTCCTTTGAAATCTATCATGAATTGTACAGATCAGTAAAATTTACTTTAAAGAATTAGGAACAAAGTCTAGCAAAACAGAATAACATATATGCCTACAGCTTGTATATTTTTCATTAAATTAATAGACATCAATGTACTTTTCATGTTCTGAACTTGTGTGTTTTAGGAGCCTGGTGAGAAATACTCTTCAGCAGCAAATTTACCATTTCAAGTCAATGTTATTTTCAGAAAACAAAAAAAATTTCTACAGTTTCTCCTTATCTGGAAAATATCTTTCTGCTGATTCTGCACAATGAAAATTATAAGTCTTCATTAAATATTATGCTATTTCATTTCAGAAAAATAGAATATTTTTAAAATTAATATTCTTGGAACCTGTAAAGGTAATAAGTGAAAAATAGAAGTTATTTACAGGTGCTACCAGATAACATAATAAAACCTCATTTTCCTATGAAAGTCAGATAAAATAAACAAGTTTAAGTGTTCAATGTATTTTAGTAAAACTATTTGGACAAGAAAATTCTTCTCTTGTCTATTCTTGATGAATAAGTCATCACTAGGTAAACAAGAAGAGCACATTTTCTTTATGAAGTGTCATGTTCCTCCAGTACGTGTGTGAGTCATTTCAGGTTTCCTGCTCTTCAATGGCGTTTGGACAATTTCTGTACTACTTGTGAGCCATTATGAAATGGGTCTTCTTAAGCCTGCAGACATTTCTGTGAATGACAGAGCTTGGAGTCGTATAAGTTTTCTAAGTTCATAGGTTCCAACATATTAATGAAGTGATAAAATGAACACTTCGCTGCTTAAGACTCCTCTGACTAGAGTCCTTCACGGCCTTTTTTATTACCTTGTCTTTAGTGACAGGTGCTCCCAGGCAATTAATAGGGTCTCAAAGCTCATCTGTGTTTACATTTGCTCATTAAACACACGTACACACAGAAAAAACCCTAAAAAACAACAAAACAACTAAATCTAACAAACCACCAAAAAAACCCAACCAAAACCAATACAACAACAAAAAGAAGCTGCTGCAATCAGAGCAATCATGATGGTATAATAGATCCACAGATTAATGGGGGAGAATAATACACTGTGAACCTACTGGAGCTTGAGGACTATGCTTTGGACAGGGGCTATTTCCTGTGACTCTCTGGTACTTATATGTAGTGACCAGATGGGGTAATGTTCCCTACCTTCTGTATGTTCCATTGCCTACAGTGGTTTTGTTGTGGAAGAATAATCAAGTTATTTTGGACACCAATCCCATGTGAAAAGAAATAAAAGCTTATTCTCTCTTTGAACCATTTTAAGTTTCATGTAATATTTCTTTATTTTTAACTAGTATTACCTAAAAATAGATGTGATTTTAAGATTTTGTTTTTGAGCCAGTATAGTTAGAAGCACTTACAATCCAAGAACAATTATTGAAATTCTGTTAGGAAATTCAAAATACAAGATAACCCTCAGAGTGCATGAGCTGGATGCATATAATTAATATCTCAGAAACAAAGTACTTAATTTGATTCATTAATTATAACTGTGAAAAATTGTAGCTAGTCCTGGCAGTCTAATTTCAGGGACACTTTGGTCACCAGTACAGAATTCCTATTGTTGGATATAGATAATATTCTCCAGAGAAAACAGTTGAACTTCTCTAATTGAAATGAGCTTCTAGAGTGAAAGCATAAAAGATTAGGTGAAAGAAGGTCTAAACTATGATTCAAACACAAGCATGTTTGATGTTTGAAAAGTAAGGAAAATAAATTTGTCCTAAATTAGTGCTGATAAGCAAAGATGTCTATTTGTTGTAGTATGATTTCAAATTTAAACCATAAGTAAATTTGCTGTCATGGCTAAGGACATTAAGCAGAAGGGACAAGAGACGAAGAAAAAGCATTTACTATGAACATGACTCCATAAGGTGCGCAGTAATTCTTGCTTTCCAGATTCTATACTGTGCAAATTAAATAATCATTTCTTTCGCATTGTTAAACAAATAAGTAACATACATTTGCCTTTCTCAAATTTCCCATTTCCCAGAATCACTATCCTAATTCAGACACAGAAACAGCCAGCTAATTGATTGATGTTTTATTTCTAAATCTAGGCTTTCTGTCAGAGGATGGAGGAATTTAAAGAGTATGATTTTAAAATACTTTTATGCCTCATCTTGCTTGGTTTAAGGCAGTTTCTTGGAGATGCCGAACGTCTTTACTGAAAGCAACTGGTTTTTTTTCAGTTCTACCTCAAAAGATACAGATTTTCCCCAGCCTGAGGGGTGAAGCATTTAATAAGCTATGATTTAGAGGCAGGAGGGAAGCACCTAAAAAGAACCAGTCTTTATGTAGATTAAAATATGTTCCTCATCCTCCACTAATTCAAAGAATTAGAACCTAAAAGTCAAACTTTCCAAGACGAAGGTTCTAACTCCAGGGCATTAAGGGACCACTTCTTTCCATACTCCTTATCATCATTGTAACTATACAAACAGCAACAAAAAAGATTCCAAAGTTGTTTTTTTCCCCATGTTATTTATCTGCTAGATGAGGCTAAAAGTCTCATCAAGTATGAAAATAGTGAAGGACCAAACAGAAGTATTGCAGTCTAGATGCCAGTCAGGAGACACTGAAGAAATCAGAGGTATCAAAGGCCAGATAACTGTGTTAGGGAATGATGACAAGTGTAGCATCATGGAATGTCAAGAGGTTAGAACGGACTTTAAGGATTATCTAGTCCCATCCTGCCCTGTCAGGGGCAAGGACACCTCACATTAGACCAATATATTGTTGTATCCCCAGTTCCCAGTGTGCCCAGAACATTTGTTTGGGAACCTCTCATAATGTATGTCTGGAGAGAGTACAACAGCTAGTACATTACAAGTTTAAGCTTCAGAGTTAAGACAAAAATGGTCAGTGAATCTCAGCTTAATAGAAAATTAACCCCATGGCCATCATTTTATGCCCATTGATAATTAAGTTTTGTTCTATGTATTTGAGGGAAGATCTGGAGGAGAGCTTTTGGGAATATATGTTGGCTTCCCACTTTTTCTTTTTCCCTGTCTGACACCCAGGTCACTGGAATATTAATTTTGTGCTTAAAGAAAAATTAGGCACTTTTTTTCCCCGGAAAAAAAAACCAAAACTAAAAAACAAAAACAAAACAAAAAACCCAAACCAAATCAAAAAAACCCAAAGAAACCCCATAACAAAACAAAAAACCCAAACCAAACCAAACCAAACCACAACAAAAAAAAAACCCAAGAAATTGGGTTACATGGAATTTTGCAGCAGATATTTTCCTTCTCTTTTTATTAATCATCCCTCTTCCTTGTTATTTTATTTCTGCTTCTGACCTCCTTTCTTTTTCATCTGTGATAGGCAACATTTTGACATTCCTTTAATTTTAATCTACATTAAACAAAATGACCATGCTGGAAGAAGGAAGCAGCAGAGATACAGCTCTAGCATGGTTTGATCTTATGTGCTCTGTGATAATAAATGCTAGTTAAGTAGAATCAAACAGTGTCTTAAAAGTGTTGGAGCACTTCTGTGTCACAAATGTCCCAAAACTCTGTGTTTACAAAGATGGAAAGTGAACATTGCTGATTTTCTTTTTCCAGCCAGAGCTGATGCTTCTTGCAGTAGACAAGAAAAGAACTGCATTTCTGTAGTGAATGCAAGAATTTTCTCAAGAATTTCCTTTCCTTGGCAAAAAGCATAGTCTCACAGAACTCCCATATACCAGCACAACAAAAATCTACCTTGTGTGCAAAATACCAACTGATTTCTGAATATAGTTTCAGACCAAAGATAGATGAATAGGTATATGGCCAGATTTATTTGTATGTCTCAAGTAGTCATCCTTAGATAATTTTTCTTATAATTCCAATGAAACTGATGTGATTTAAGCATCAAAAATAAATAACATCTCCAGTGACAGAATTCAATTTCTTTTATTTCTGTCTTACTTCTTTCAAAGTGGTAATATGCATGGTGTAGCTGCTTCCTGTCAAGTTGTTACCCACCTAGGAAGTTAACAACAAGTTTATGCCCTAGAACAACTTATGCTGAAAGAATACATAGACTTTTCAACCAAGCTGAAATGAGAATTGAAAATGAAACATGATAATCAGTGTAATGATTTTTAACATCTGTGACTGTATTTCCATGGACTCTTGCATTTATCTTTGAAACTACAGTGTTTTGTGCCTAGTGTGAGCTCCACTTGACTTACTTTAAAGTTGTAAAGTTGCTGTCCAACTGAGAGCACACACTGAGTAGTTAAATGAACCCAGTAAGAACATTTGAGAAATTTCAGTGGTGTACAGTATTTATGTGTCATGGTTTAACCACAGCTGGCAACCAAGCTCCACCCTGACTCTCACTCATCACCCCTGGTGGGATGGGTGAACAAATTAGAAGAGTAAAGTGAGAAAACTCATGGATTGAGAAGAAGAGTGTGTAATGGATGAAGTGACAGCCATGTACACAGAGCACAAAACAAGGCATTCATTCCATGGGCAGCCAGGGCTTCAATCTCATTGTGGTCTACAACTTTCTCATGAAGGGAAGAGGAGGGTCAGAACTGATCTCTTCTCTGTGGTGACCAGTGGCAGGACCTGAGGGAATGCCTGAAATTGTGTCAGGGGAGGTTTAAGTTGGACGTTCGAAAAAGAAGTGCTTCACCCAGAAGGTGGCTGAGCACTGGAACAGGCTCCCCAGGGAAGTGGTGACAGCACCAAGCCTGATAGAGTTCAGGAAGAGTTTGGACAATGCTCTCAGGCACATGGTGTTACTCTTGGGTATGGTGCTGTGCAGGAGCTGGACTCAAGGATCCTTCTGGGTGCCTTCAAACACAGCCTATTCTGTTATTCTATGTTTCTGTGATCTCCAGGAAAGCCAGGCACTATCACATGTAACAGGGACTTGGGAAACCATCACTCCAAATGTGCTCCCTTCCTCCTTCTTCCCCCAGCTTTACATGCTGAGCATGATGCCCTATGATGTGAGATATCCGTTTGGTCATTAGGGCTGTCCTTCTTAGCTGTATTCCCTCCCAGTGCCTTGTGCACCAAGCAGGCTGAGTGGGGTAAGGAGCTCTGTGTAAGCACTGCTCAGAAATAAATAAAACATCCCTGTTATAAATGCTGTTTCTAGCACAAATTCAAAACACAGTTCCATACCAGCTTCTGTGAAGAAAGTTAACTTTACCCCAGACAAAACCATAAAAATATCATATCTTGCCTCCTCACTAAGTTGTAGCTCCTAACCTCATATCTTAGCAAGATTATGCAAGGGTTGGTATTAGTCTGATGGACAAAAGTCATAAGAGAAGCCTATCTTTGTAAACCATTTTGGCAGGATCTCTACTGTGCTACTCATCATGATATTCTGCATGTCCAGATAGTAATATCTAAATTATTGTTTATTGTTATTATTAATCCAAATAATATTCTTTCCTTTCGAGTATGTCTCTCATTGTCCCAGAAACCAAATCAGAAAGATTTTCAATAAGAGTATGATTTCCTTCTACTGCCTTATTATGGGGAAGGCGGGGGGAGGGAAGGGTGGTTTTTGTTTATTTCTTACATACAATTAGAAGAAAGTCAACAGATCACAACATATCTTTAAAGAAAAAAATGCTTTCTCCTTTCACTATCTAAATGTATCTTTTACCGAAAATAGATCTAACTTTTTTTTTTCCCTATTTCTCTCATAGATGAATAAAACAGTAGTAGTAGTTCACTTTTCTTTTCCCAAGATGGGAATAGAGTCCCAAAAACAGCAAAAAAACCCTCAAACAATTATGAAGTCCAGCTTGGGGTTAGAAGCAAGTCCCTGCTTTTCTCTACAGCTGTAAATAAACAAAATGGCCAGAGATCTGCTTTTTGTTTATTGTTTTGATTTGAGGTCTTTTTAATTATTATTAGTTGACAGAAATGATCAGCTATAAAATAGTTAATAAGAATGACATTACTGTGAAAGTTTCACACAATACAATTGTTGTTTCAAGATTCCTTTCCATAGACCAAGGGAACTCCTCTCTATGCAGTCATGTCTCCATATTTGCAAATGCAAAGACTAAAATGTAGTAGTTAAAGTAACTGAAAAGGATTTAACTGTGCAGGAAAATTGAAGTCTAAGTCTTGAGAAGATTTCAAAATTGTTGCATGACAACAGATAAAAGTAAATACTTTTTCGTTTTCTTCAGAATCCTCACTCCGTGGAAAGCTAGACAGTGATGGTAAGAAACCAGTTTTAAATAACAAAAAATATATTCCTTGATCAATGTAACTGTCAGAGGAAATTACACTGGCAAACAGTGCTGTAGCAGTATTTCAAGTTCTTTAACAGGTGAAAATGTAATTCCTTTTTATTTCTGGTTGTAGTAGGAAACAATTGGCTTAAATGAGATTCATTTCACTTGACACTGACCTTTCACTGGACAATGTAGGGCATACATCTGCCAACCTATTCTTAAGTCCCTGTATCACAGCTGAAACATACAGGTATAACCTCATAAATATTCCATAAGTCTTCAAGGGAAAAAATGTTGCATTTGAATTAAAATACATTCAGATAAAACCACAAAAAATATGACTTGGAAGAAGTATCACCACTTACAACATGACAAAAACCATTCAAACTATTTCATAATTCCCCAGAAATGTACTGTCATCAAAGTTTTGGGTTTTTTTTTTTTTTCAACCTGCCTGTAGGAAGTTTATTTATATTCCTGACCTTTTGTTGAACTTTGTTTATGACAGCAAGAGATTTTCTAGACCCATGGAATGACAGTATATACCTAAATTAGTTTCATCTGATTTCTCCAAGTGTTTCTGTGGATCACACAGAGTGTTCACTTTTATTCCACCATGTTGTAGGGGTGGGTGGATAAAAGGATGGACCAGAAGGTCCTTCTTCAAAATGTCTTGCTTCTGTCTCTCCTGCCAGTGGTCATATGGCGACTACTCCTCTGTCACTTCTCCCTGTTTTTATTTGAAAGTTTTCCTTCCCTCGGTTGTATTTTGTCATTTCTCAACTGGAAGGAGGCTAGTAAGCAAAAGGATTTTCTCTTTTGATGCAAAGAACTTTTAAAGCACATCTTCAAAATAGATCTCTGCAATTGCATGCTAGCTTTATCAGCACTGTGACAGGTGGTATAACCCAGTCCCAGGCTATCTCTCAGGGACAGAAGCAAAAGTAAATGCAGCTATATGTTTTCTCACTGAGCTGGTGGATATCTCAGCTCTAGCTGTACGCAGACATTCTACTCCTTAGTCATCTCATTTAAGCTTTGCTTAACTTTTTTTTTCTTGATTATGAAATGTTCAGATGTGAAAAAAATCAGTATGTTGAACAATGGCTATTACTTCTCAATCTCTTCCAGAAATCTTTTGAATCTTTTGCTCTGAGTTCAAAAATTATTCTTTGTAGCTACGTTACATTGATGTCTTACACGCTTGGGATTTTTTTTGTTTTGTTTTGATTTGATTTTTTGTGGGTTTATTTGTTGGTTTGGTTGGTTGATTTGTTTTGATATCTTATTGGGTTGTTTTTGTTTTTGTTTTTTTAATAGGTTTATTCAGTCTTACTCTTACTCAGTCATTTTCAGCAGATGAATTCTCAGGTTATAAGAAAAAAGCGTTTTAGAGGTGTACCATCTTTCAATGGCTTTATTTATTCCCAGTTGTAGAATTCTAGTCCTTAAGGTCACTCAGTTACTTCTGATTGTCTTTAGTTAATAATCTTCTTGATCTACTCATCAATATATTTTATTAGTATTCACTATTCAAGTTACAGTAATTTTTGAAAACAGAAATTATGAAAAAAGAATGATCATCAAGTAACCAGTGCCTTCATAGATATTTCTCCTTTCAATTTTACTTTCTATTTCTTCCTCTTTGATAAATTCCTATACCAATTTACTGGTTCTGTGCTAATTCCTATTTTGTGCATCCTAAGTAGGTTTCTCTCATAGCACCATATTAAATGCCTGAATGAAATATTTTAGTGGCCTCCAAATAGATTTTCAATAAAATCTCTTCTAGAAAAGAATTCACTTATCAAAAGAAGATATCAATTTATTTTAGTGTAATCTATGTGAGTCCATATTGCATTTAACCTCCTTTTACATATAGAAAAATGTCTTTTCATATGATTTACTCTCATTACAGACTCTCACCTCATATTTATATAGCCTTAAGATGATTCTACTATGGTTTTTTTCTATTTTTCCCTTCCCGATCCTTCACTTCTCTTTTTATTCAGGAGAAATGCTGCATTCTCTGTTTCCAGTTGCAAAGTATCATACTGTAGTTGATAGATTTGTGAAAAATAACCACTATCAGAGACGTGAGCTGCCTTTGGCAGGTTTTATCACTTCTGGTGCAGTTCACTGAGGCGCTCTGCCATGAGTGTACTAAGCATTGCAAGCTTCGTTACCTCTTTTGCTTTTTCTGTTTCCTTGCCCCTGCTCTCATGAACCTTCCTGTCTTTCTGCCACAGCCACTATCATCACCCTTATTAGGAAATGAGGCAAATTATTAATTCTATTTGGGAGCCAACTTTAACTTTTATTTGCATTCAATTCAACCTTTTTCTCTTTGTTATTTATATGGTTGAAGAATCTTTTGATTCTGTTGTTTGGGGTTTTTTTAGGAGGGGGCTTGTTTTATTTTGATGGTATTCTTTGAGTAACATGGCAATAGATAGAGTGGATTAGAAAGAAAAATTTCTTGGTGTCTGTATTAAACTTATAATCATTTCTTGCCTGTGATGGTAGCAAATATGATCAGACTCTCAGAGAGCACAAAAAGGCCTTTTCTCCAGCCTAAATTTAGCCCTGAATGGAAACACAGAATGTGATTAAATAAAGCTGTGCAAAATACAAAACCTTGGGCTCATGTGGATTCAACAGCCAGCTCACCACAAACATAGCATGAGTTTGAGGATAATTACTTTTCTGCAGAGAAGCATCTGCTCATTTTTGTGTAAGTGGTGATGATGCTGCAAAAGATCTTAAGTATTAAAAGCTGTTATCAGTTGAAGTTTTGTAATGCAGCCTTCTACTTCAGGCAGCCTTCCTTTTTTTTTCATGCTAACATTTCTTTTCTTCCACAAAAGAGCTTGTCAAGGCATTTCTCATTTAAATTAATCTTTAATTAGAGCTCATATTCTTCCCTTTCTTCTCATCTTTTCCTAGAGGAACTTAAAATGTACTGAATGCCCTTGAGTTACATTCCTTCATCCCAAGTGCTTCTTGACCCAGCAGCCTTGAAATTATTGATGTTTCTCAGATCTTAAAAAAAAGTAATAATAATTTAAAAACAAAGAAACAACAAAAAAACATTGATGTGTATTTGGGCTAACAATTTTTGGGGGATTTTGAAATATTGTTAACGAAAGTTATCCATTCCAGTAATGAGATTATGCTAGCAAGGAATGAAGAGAGTCACTAATAAGTGGCAGGTAATACATAGCACAGGATAAAAACTGGGTTCTGTATTCTCAGATGAGTTTATACACTGTTGTGCTTTTTTAAGCTGAAGAAAATATGACAGCATTACTAAAGGAAAATGCTAAATGCAAGCATTCTAACAAGGTGAATCTTGAAGTCTGTGCTATTTTAATTTGTGTGAAATAGATATAAAAAATAACCAGACATTTTAATGTTATAAACATTTTAAACAATATTATAAACATATACTATACAATAACATAATACATATAATATACAAGCCCCATGTTTGCTACACACAGAAACATTTCTGTTGTTCATTATCATTTCAGATTTCACTTCACAAAATGAGGTCATTTCAGAAGCTAACTGACCTTTTCTACCATAACACTAGGACAAAACTTGAGTAAATTACATGGGATAATAGGAGATACCCAGACATGATAACTCAGGATTAATCTAGGTGCAGTTTATTTTCTTTCAGATGGCAAATACCCAATACACAGTTTCAAGGACAGTAGGAAAGAGAAAGGGACATCTAAGACATAGTTCTTAAATAGTCGTGTTTTTTCTTTAAAAAAAAATAAATTATGGGAAGCATTCTCCTATTAATCAGCTAGTGTAGACTAGGGAAGATAGCTAAGCTTTCCTAAGTAATTCCTGTTTACTATCTTTGAATCATCTCCCTGTTGATGTTACTTCATCATCTTGGACATTTTGCTCTTTAGATAATCCCCTAACATGAAGACCTCGTGTGATGTTGCAGAAAATATAAAAAAGAGAACTTGCAGAACACAACTCTGTAAGTGGAAAACTGAAGCTTTGCTAAAAAAAAGTCCCTTGAAACACTTTAGTTTGTCCTCATAAGGAAGGCAAAACAATTAAACAGTGAACAAAATCTTACAAGTAGCAAGGACACATCCTAAATTAACAGATATCTAGTAAATTTATAGCAGTAGTTCTGAAGTCAAAAGTCTAGAATAGGAGTGCAGATGCATGTATAGTACCTACTAGGTGAATAGATATTAACTGTGATGATCTTTTATTAGTTCTTCATTATAATCATCATATTAGAATTTAATTGTCATGGACTAAGCAGAACAATTGATTTTTATTTCAAGAAACTCTTTCCATGTTGTGTAAGGATTCATTTTGACAATTGGAAAGCACTTGCTGCATGTCTTCATTTATGCTTAATGCTTCAGGTACAAATATACTGTAAATCTAAAGCTTTAGTGTCCATATATTTTAGAACATTTCAAAACCAATAAGCTTTTATATATAACTGCAGAAATACTTTTACCAAATAGAGGGCTGCACAATGCCTCTTTATTAAACAGTGTTATAGTGGCTGCTGTACAGTAGTCCAATAAGGTGTTTGAATGTTTATTCTTAAAAAAAAAAAAAAAAAAAAGTATCTCTGATGTCTCTGTAACTCACTAAATAGCCCTGGAGAACTACTACAAGCAGTGAAATTAACCCAAAGAGTCAATGCTAGAATTAATCTGTAAAGTCATCCTTACAAAGTTATTTGAGGAAAGTTGATACCAAGCACTGCAGTTCAGTGCCATTGTTACAATGAACACTACACAGATTCCAATTATGCTGTTAATTTTCCTCTGTTTCCCTTACAGTTCAGTGAAGTACTAAAAAAATATAAAATCTAAAACAGTGAATTTGAGGGACTGCTGACTTTCTAGACTACCTTGAAAAATACAAAATTAATCACCTCTGAGATGTTACCATTTTTCATTGTTAAGATCACATTCACAGATGTCAAGCCTTAATCTGTTGTTTTAAAGCTCACTTCAGTTTTGGATGTCCGAAATAAAGGGGGAATCCTTTTATGAATTTAGTGTTCATTAGCTGGTAATAAAGTGCTTCATATTCATGTAACTTTGTGTGTATCTCTTCATTACAGTACCTGAGTCCTGTAAATTGAAAACCATGCCTTGGATCAGCATCCCATAGTTTTCCTGTTCCAAGATATATTTGTTATTTTTCCCACCTTCTCTCATATTTGTAGGTTTATGCCAGGGTACTTCAGCTCTTCCCATGATCTTTTTACTTCATAACATGACACTGTCCTTAGAAAGAATAAATATATGTCTGGAGGGCAAGCAGAATTAGAACATGGTAGAGAAAGCTGAACATGCATAAAGCAAAATTAGACATAATGGAAGCTCTACCTTGGCTCACCTGTTCTTTGAAGACTGTTGCTACCAGCAGAAGAAAAGCTCAACAAGTCTAACAGAGAAAATGAGAAAACATCTAAGATTAAATGTAACCCAAGGAAACTGTAAGAGTCAGTCTATTTTCTGGTTTCCAGTGTTAGCTAAAGGCCTGACACCAGTGCACTAAAAATCACTTTTCTAACTTATTGTGCCTGGAGGACCACTGGAATTCCCATAAGACATCCCAGGATTTGGGGTCATGAGTGTACCATCAGAACAGTATTAAGCCATTCATCAATATGGGTGAATGACAAAGATGCCTCAAACGGTAAAATCAGCAGGGTTTTCTGATATAGGGCTCACATGGATATGATGGAGCCATCATCACTGGAGATACCCAAGAACTGACTGGACATGGCACTTAGTGATACAGCCTAATTGCCAAAGTAGTGATGAGTTGAAGGTTGGGGTCAAGGATCTCAGAGGGCTTTCCCAATTTAAATGTTTCTATGATTCTATGCACAGGGAACACCAAGTCCAAGACTGAGAGCAATGGTTTGCTCAGTCAAATACTTTAATGTGAGCTGACAGCAATCATGGAAAGACTGAATTTGATGGTTGCAATATTTGAAACATTCTACTTCCACAAGATTGAAGCTTACCATCTAGTTCTGGTACACTGAAATAGCCCCTCCTCTCTAGGGACACATTTCATGCCTCTTCATGCTGTGGTAAATTGCCCTCTGATTTCTCTGAACCCAAAGCTGTTGGTCTGTGCTGGTTTAACTCCGAACACAGTAATTGCCTACAAATCAAAGGAAAGTCAGACGTAACATCCAGTAAAAAGTCTTCTAACTACAGAGATCTCCTAAGAAGCTAGAAATAGAAATATTTATCCACACCGACATATGAGAGTTCATTTCTGTGTTGTTATCTGAAGACAATCTGTGGATGATCAAAACTATTCTTTATGAATTATTCATACTAGACAATGCATTCAGTCTGCTGTTATGCATTAAAAATTTACACAACTAGTACACTGCACAAGTAAAATCTTATCTTTCTTCCCTACAAAGAGTCTTTTGTCTGCATGCTTGTTTGAAAGGTAGGTGTTAAAAGATTCACAAATCACCTTGTGTTCAGTGTTTTTCAGTGTTTGAACTTTGATACGGGCACTAAAGTCTTTCTTACAAACTGTGATAGATAATGATGAATATATCTTATTAGAAACAAATTTAATTAGAATTCAACTAAATCAGAGCCCTAATGCAGAAACATAGGCATAAACAAGACTATCCATTATACTACCACAAACTCACACCCATAAAACATTCTTGACAAGTCTGCAATTTAGGCCAATTTTCTGTCAACGATTTGCAAATCATTAGCTCATTTGGTAGCTCACTTATTAACTTTCGGAAACTTGAAATTGTTTAAATATACTTTCTGAAAACTTTATCAGGTACTATATTTTTCCTTTTCAAGGACTTTTTAAAGATAGTATTTATTTTTAATTTACACATTAATCTTTCATTTTCACCCCTATTTAGCTTTATATTTTTTACCTGCCTAAACCTTTTTTATATTGATTAACATTCTAATGTGTTTTATTTATTTTACTATCTTGCAATAATGTTCATAAAGAAAGATTATGACATACTTTTTCACTGTTGTTGAATCTTAATTTACACATAAAGTATTTAGATTTAATAGTCTTAACTAGATACTCATCTCACTCACTATAAATGAAAAATCTACCAACATCTGTGTTTATCTATTTAAGCATTATCTTGGTCCATATTTGTAATCTTCCAGCTTACACTGGGGAGCCAAGTATACAAGACACTTCTCTCACATCAGTATGAGATTATATGTGTTAAAAAAACCAATTTGACATGGAAATAAAATACCCACAGCATGACCCACATTCAGTGCACAGAGTTTTGAACTCAATGAGGAAAAATTAAGGCAGAAAGTAGCACTTAACAGGACTTATTTCAACAATATGAGTTGGCAGAGCTCCACTGACTTCAATGGAGCTCTTCCCAGATTAGATCAGCTGAAGATCTGGATCAGTGAGTAAAAGGGTGACAGAAGTAAATGCTTTACATTAGATCATAGGCACTGGAATTTCTCAAATGAATCTTGCATGGTTCTTGTGACAGATCAAATATTTCAAAGAATCTGCAGTATATAACCAACCATTTTTGTTCTGAACAGTGAACAAGGGGTTATTTGACACATGCAATTCCTGCATTTCCATAGAGAACAACAATAAGGAACTGATAAATATTAAATAAGCAATGCTTTTTCTCCAATACTACTATCCCAATACAGCAGATAAAAGAAATGTAAATTTGAAAACTTTATAACATGGAGAAAATTCTTGTAAAAGAAGTGCCCTTTAAGTAGGAATGGGTTCGCTTTCATAGTGCTCCTGTGAAATAATATGCTTGTGGTACCATTCATCCTAGAAGATGACAGAAGACATCAGTATAGATGTGGTCTTGGAAACATAATTTTTTTTCATGTTTTCCAGAGCATTTTTGGGCAAATATTTCTGGAACGACTTATTACAGACTCTCAGAGCTAATCATAACAATTATGCTGAAACAGAGCTAATTTGGCATGGCAAGAGAGAGTAGTTATATGGAAAATAAAGGCTTTCCATGAACAGGAAAAATAACATAGCCCAGGCAACTGAAAACAAATCTTTTTTTGAATCTTTATCTGAAGCTAGAGTTCCTCTCCTAAGACATCGCTGGAAAGATGTATTGCAAGAAAACTGGGTGGGAAGAGAGGAGGTTTTACTCTTACAATGTGATGATCTGAAGTAAATCTTAGAAATTTAAGACCATGGAATCTTGTTATATTCATGGCCCACAGGTCTTGTCTACATGATCATTCTCTCCCCCCTCTTTTCCACTCTGCCCAACACTTTAGTCATGTTTTACAAGGATAAACAAAATAAATTGTTTTTGTCTCAGAGAATTTTGTGAGGAAATCTAGTGGTTTGTTTTCATTGATGGTGTAAAGTCTAGAGCCTGCAAAACACTGGGTGACAGTTTTGCCCACAGTAATTATGAGGGCAAGTCTTCTAAAGCTCACAGCTGCTTCAGAACATTTTTCATTTTAGAAAATTAGGAATTAGACAGAAAGGATAGAATTTCATTTTATGTGGAGCTTCTTTTCCTCTTAAAAGAATGAATCAAATTACTGCGAGCCACTTTCTTCATATCTTAAGATACTTCCAGTCTGCTAATCGAAATGTTTATATGCATTGACAAGAAAATAAAGAAGAAATAATGACTTAAGATATAGCCACACTGCCAGCAGGACTATAAAAAGGAAGGAATAGCAAATATTTCAAGGACAGTTCCCTGAGCACCCATGGGTTGGGTTTTATCCTTTGGTTGGTTTTTGGTTTGTTTATTATTTTGTTTTTTGTTTTTTGTTTTTTTTTAATGTGTGTATGGCTTTTTTTGTATGCCCATGCTTCCTGATCACAAATATTAACATTATGCAGCTTAAGTTAGCAATGAAATTTATTACTATTCCTTCTCAAACTTGGCAATATTTTTGAATGAAGGAAGCCTTACACTTTGAAATAAATCAAAGTTCTGAAACTTGAAGTCTGATGTATGGGAACCTAAGTATGATAATAAATGCTAAAATGCCATTAAAACTCATACTATGTACAAACTACGACTGAGTAAAACGTTTCCATTTTATAATGTCATTTTTAAATCTCTTAGCAAAGATAGAAGCTATTTCCTACAGAAAACTGTTTTTCTGGACAAAAAATGGATGACTTTTCCTTCAAGAAAGCTTTCATTTCCACTTGAAAATTTTTGCAATTGGTTGCCTCATGAATTTTATTTAGTTTATTTTATGTTTTTACCTTGCTTTTCTTTAGTATTAAAGATTAAACCATTTTGTTCATCATGTGCTGGATTTAAATTATGCAGTCTTATGGAAAGGACAATAATTATGAATACTTTTAATGCATTTTATTGCTTTATTCCAATAAGAATATGTTAGAAAGAAGCAATGTAATGGCAGAACTTTCTGTAGCCTCCTGAAAACATTTGGGCTTTTACCCGCTATTTGAAATTTAATGAACAGATGACAATTTCTCAGTATTAATAGAAAATTGCTTTTTGAGGCCATCACTAGCTCAGCACTTTGTGTGACTGATGTACCAATGCCAAAACCCCGTGCACTCTGGCAGAAAAATCACTACATTTACACAGGAGCACCATTTTCTTGCCAAACTAGAAGAAACCAAACACAAACCAATTTAGGGCTTTTTGTTCAAGTAGCATTTCCACAGTAACATGAAGACACATGTGGACACGGATGGTTCCAAATAATTAAATTTCAAAAAACACCCTCAAGCGTTCCAAGCTTAACTTTACCCATACTGACATTCTGAATTATTTATGTTAAAACAGAGCATACCATAAGCTCTTCCACAGGTCTGTAACTCTCTCAAGCACTACTGCTCAGTTCTGAGAAGTCAAAAGGCACAGTTTTCAGTTAGAGAGTTCATTTCTCTGACTTGAGGTAGTTAGAAGATATTTATATTATCCTAAAAAATTATTCTTTCTTTTTTGTTTTACAAAATTACTTTCTTGGGCCTCAGGTTTTTGCAGCACATCTGTGGTAACACGCAGGGAAATCCAAGAGACCCAGCTATTGCCACCTATCTTCCTCAAACCAGAGATTTTGGTTCCCTAAACAAGGAACAGAGAGTAGCCTATTTCCAGGGCACCATTACAGCACTTGAATGCAACTAGACTTACTATAAAATCCTGAATAACCTGTGGACACAGATAAAAACTGTGTAAGAAACACATGAACATCTGCTTACATGTGTAGATTGTTCCTCAAATAAGAAATTTGAAAATCCCTAAGAAACTTCTAAAAATTGCTATAGTTAGATTGTATGATTACTCCCTTAGCTTAAAATGCCATTCAAATATGATAATTTAAGGCTTGATAAATCAAATCTCCAGAAACTTCACTAGAATTTGAATTATCTTGCCATGTCTTACTCAAATTTACTATTCTAAAAATTGCAGCCTTGTTCCTTTCGTTTCCTTTCACAATATTGCTTTTCAGATCTTTCTCTTGGTTTATAAATGTGTCAGCTCTCTCTCTTACCTGTTTCAGTTTCATGGCCTAGTCCTACTCTATCATCTTTCATTCATCACTGGGAGATTAACTTTCCGCTCAGTCAGCCTAGACTCCTGTTTCCTTTCAGCTCCTCAGCAGATTTCTCATCCCACACCTTCATTCCTTCACTCATGTGCTCCATTATAGGCATATTTTAAAACAATTAAATTGATGCCCAACAGAAAATATTATCCATGAAGCTGCTAGATATTATGCATTGCTTTTTGTCTCTTTCAATTCTTCTGGTTTTATGCCTAGGTTTAAAGCTCCCTGAAGTACTTACCACAATCTCTAGTTTTATCAGGATAGTACCATAGTCAGTCTCACAAGTCAAACCTTTTAGCTCTCCTGAAGTGCATACAGAGATTGCAATTAAAATAATAATTAAAATATAATAATGCTAATAATAATATTTACATCAAATCTCTGCTGCTTAATATTAAGTTATATTGCTGTATATGCTAGGAAAATATGTTGTTTTACTCCATTTCATTACCTACACTCATTATGAGTTTTCTTAATTGCACACTAATATTTATCTGAATGCCTTATAAAATAATATATTACATTGAATCCTATCAAAATGGAAACTTTTGTGCTTGCATGACATTTTGATATTATAATGTATGACCCCTGGTAAAATGATGGATACATACAAGCTGCAGTGAGACACATATGTTAACAGATAGAAAAGTTGAATATTGTGACAGGGTTGTTATGCTCTGCGAGGTCCAGTGCAGGCATTGAATTTTCCCTTCACTGAATTTTTGCTTCGGTCATGCTCTCTACATCCTACAGTTCCTCTTTTCTATCTTTTTAAAAAAATAGATTTCAATGGAGAGTGTTTGTCAAAAACCAAGGAAACTCCCTCTGAATTACATTAAATTCAGAATCCTTACCAGATGGTATAATATAATGTTGGCAAATGTAAACAAGGATTCACTTCTTCACTTGAAAAAGATACACAATTACTGCAATTTCAAAGCTCTTGTTAAGTAGGAAAACCTCGGCATAAATTCGAAATGCTAGAGGAAATAATCCTTCTTTCCCCACTAAACATTCATCAGCATTTCATTCAACTAGAGTATTTCTGTCATAGCTTTTTATACTCAAAACTATTTCCATGTTTTTCCTGATGATTCTAATTATTCATAAAGGTACAGATCTCACTGTCATTGTATTTTAGTGTAAAGAAATAATTTAATTTGAATTAAATAATTCATTGAAATAAATAGAAAATAATGAACCTTAGGGAGCACTTGGCCTTCTGATCTCCCATGTTCAAGGATATAGGGTAAGAGTGCTTAGCTGAGAGGAGTTTCTTCTTCAGGGGGACTTTCCTCTTGAATCCAAAGCATTAGTAGATAAAAGTCAAGAAATACTATAAGGCATCTAAGACAGTTTTTAGAAGCTTTTTGATGTCATTTTGAACATGGTGTATCGGGGTGTGTATGTGTATATGTATGCTCTGCGTGGTCTGATGTAAGATAAAATTATGTGTATATGTTTGTGTGTAAAAACTGGGATTTCTTACTGGGTCTAATTAAATACTGCCTTAATAAAAATGGTATTTTTCCCCTTAATATGCTATCAGCTTTCTCATGATGGAGGGAGGTACTCTTTTCACAATGATCTCCAGGCTTTCAAACATCATTTAAATGTACTGTGAAAAGAGAAATAATTGAGATATGGAAAAAAAACCCAACACCAAAAGCAAACAAACCAGAAAACATTAGCTTCTATTGTGCTATCAACATATAGTGAGCAATTATGAAGCACTTATAGGTGTGGCAAGTTTGTATACATATCTTTATTGGCCTAGCACATTTCAAAGGTTCTTCAGTTAAAAGCCCATTCTTAGATGTTGAGGTGAGATATTCCTCTTCTAGCTGACTTTGCTGTAGCAGAGACTAGTTCAGAAATTACATAATCAAGTAAGTTGCTTCAAGTAATAGCAAAAACAAAATCTGAAAGCTGCTATCTTTCATACTTTCATATCTTTGCTTTATTTGTTTAATCTCTGGAAAAATGAATATAAATATACAACAACAGTTGCAGCAATGTTGCAAAATCTGTAAAGGTTAAATAAGCAAACAGAAGAGACGAGATTCCTGCTAACTGTTATCTACAAGCAAAGTTTTTTAACTTTCAAAATATAAGAAATCTTTTAGTTTTTTAAAAGAGTTTTTACTTTTTTATTAAGATGGCACACGCACTATAAAAAATTTAGTTAGGGCACAATATTCTTTGTTGCAAATTACTTACTTTTGATAAACTAATGAGTAAAGAATCCCATTAAACATGATAAATATCAATTTCACAGGCACCCTACTGCCAGTTGTGACTAATGTATCTATAAAATAGTGGCAAAGAATATCAGTCCAAAGAATCTGACAAAGCAAATATCTATTGCCTGACAGTTTAAAGTACCAGCAAAACTTAATCTTCGGCACGAAGAAATCTGGAAAAATCCATTTACTTTTTAATGAGATGCTTTACTTTCTTATGCAGTATTAAGGTAGAACTCACTGTCACACTGATATTACAGAAAATGTTTCAAACAAACATCTTGTTGAAATTGAACTGGTATGAATTTCCATGACATTCTTATAGTGTTAAAATTGTATTTTATTGTATTGTTCTGCATATCAGGTCTAAATGAGATGTTTTGTACTTGAGAAATAGTAAGAATACATTGTCAAGCAATTAGGGGGGAAAAAGACGTTTTATAAAAACATTTTCTATTGTTGTAGAAAAATGCTTTATTTCCAATTCTTTGAAGGAGCCATAAGAAGAGTTACAGCAAAAGCTATTCTTTTATTGTAGTCAAATTTCAGGATATTTTTTGAAGAAAAAAATACTGAATATTATTTTAGATTATTCATTAAGTAAATCCTACTAATACTGCTGATATTATCAGTCCGTGTATTATAGAAATCTGCTGTGGCATGAGGTAGAGAGACAGCATGTTCTCTCCTCTGTCACATGTGGGAGAGTCAGTTCTTCAAGACAATGTTAGTGACCAGAAGAGTAAAGATATGTTTTCTCTTCAGCCACCCACTAGGGATATTTGAAAATCCTCAGCCTAAGTGCTAAGGAAAATGGGAAGCCATATTCATTTAACTGAGGGCATTTTTTGTGGTATATAATAGACATTAAAGACCTCTTCCCATTGGTCCAAATTACTTGAGTATGACCTGTGGCATAACAATTAGGAACATGGTAAGAAATTACTAGGAAAATGAGAGATTTCTGAAAATAAATCCCTTTTGTGGACAGTAATCTTTTCACTGTCCACAACCTAGCCATAGTTTGCTGGTTTGCTTTGTTTGTTTTGTTTATTTTATTTTGTTTTTAAATACGAGGACTTAAAAAATGTTATATAATAGAACGACTGTTTTCATTATTTACTTTTACTTATGTGTTAACACATAAAATAGAAGACACTGACATTTCTGAAACAACAGAATTCACTTCTACAGCTCAAGAGCACTTTTCCTCCCTGTCATTTTAAAAGCTAATGAACTCTTTCCAACAGGCATGAAATAGATTTAGAACCACTGCTATAGCCAAAGTTACAAAACTGTATTATTGATTTGATAGAGAAAAAGGTAGAAAGCAATAAAAGTGTACAACAACTTGTCTTTCCTGGTAATGGCTCATTTAATGAAGCCAAACCAAGAATAACACTCATGCCAGACACATCCATCCCACTGATAATCCCCAGTAGAGCTCTATCTACAATTCTGGATTTAAGTTTCTGGGAAAGAAACCACAGTAGTCAGTTTGTAATGCTTTACTGCAAGAAATAAATGGTGCCAGCGTAAGAAAGGCATCCCTATATGAATGCAAATGGTTGTGTTTCTTTTTGTCCTCAGTAATCAGATAATTTTAGAAAAACTTTAAATTGCTTTAAAAATAATCCCTGAAACAGAGTATTTAAAATACATTGACATTATCTTATAGCTGACCGAAAGACTCATCCTCTCTTACTGTCTGTAATACAAATTGACATTTACACAGGAAGCTATTTTTACATACATATTTGTACATTTAATCAGCATTCTTTCAATAATCCACCCTGCTATTGTACATTTGGAGTCTAAAAATAGAGATTGTGCATTTTCAAAATCTGTCCTGGTCTCACCCACCGGAAAAAAAAAAAAAAAAAGCCTATGTTTAACATTAATAACTGGCCTTAAAACACATGTGGCTGACTTTCTCCTGTGGCTCACTTCTGCTTTTGCAGAATCTTTAGCAAAGAGCCTGTACCAATTATAGTGTATGCCCATCATTCTCTTCTGTCAGGAGAGGGGGAACTTCACCCAAACCAAGAGACACCAAATACTTGTACCATAAATGTGTGAATTAGTCCTAAAGAGAGATCAGAATGAAATATTCACTAGCACACATAACCCTCTAGGGAAACAATTCCAGTTCAAAGTAGCTCCCTCAGTGCCTATTCCTCTAAGTCGTTATTTCAAAAAGAAGTTTACTTTAGTATATCAACGAGAGGGCTCTTCAAGCACACACACACACACACACACACACACACATATATCTTTGGCTTTCTTGTTATGTAATTTCATGCATTTTGAACATGACAGTTATCTGGGTTGTGTTTCTTCCTTTTCAGAAGTTTAAGAATGCTGCAGAAGGAAAGGTAAATAGTATCAAAAGTAAGGTGCACAGTACATGTATGACAGCAGGCAATGCTCTACTTGTGCAATGAGTATTTGAACCCTTTGCATTCAACCTGCCTATTTGGAAATATAAAGGTTTAGCAACCACCTTCTCCTACTCCTGAAATGTGTTTGCATTTGTAAACATTTGTTCAGAGAAAGCTTTTGTAACTTCATTTTGCATTCCTCTGCAACTTGATAATTCTTGAAATTTAAATACTTTTAACAAAAGTTAAGAGAACACTACTTTAGGAGTGATAATAAATCAATCTGCCTTTTCTTTCAAGAGCACATTGCTGCATTCTGTTAAATACTAGATGCAGAGATTGCCATAAATAACAGAGTAAGTGCTTTAGATATTGCTACATGTTTTCTAAAAAACTAATGTCTCAAATATGTGCTAAGGGACTTCTGAGGGTTCCATGATATTCCCTACTTGAACTGAAACACTGAAAAGAGAAATAAAAAAGCTTTTAAAATATTTTTCTATTTTCCTGCTTTCTAAAAGTGATAGTTCTAAATTTATAGTACAGCTTGCATTAAAAAACATAAAGTGGTTTTTTTATGTTTTTGTTTCTAGGATCCACAAAATAAGTGAACATGAAGAGAAGTAATAAATAAATTCAACCATTAATTAAACAGTTTTCAGATTGCAGTTTCCTAGAGTTAATGTCTTGTTTTCCAATTCTCTTCATGTATGTTTTCCATCACTGTCACATAACAAAGTATAACTCTTCAAAATGACTGTGTTTAAATTAAACTCACCTTAATGGAGCACATATAGGGATAAAAACTCTTTGGGTCTAACCTTAAAGGACAATAGAACATTACCATTCTTGTAGGCTGGAACAAAATATTGATCAGCAGCCTCAAACATGATCTTCTCTTTGGTATTTACAAATTGTTTTCTCCGTGACTGTAATTACACAGGTTTTTATTTCAGATCATGGCACCATTCTTCTGCAGATGTTTTAGCACTGTTCTTTTACAGTCAAAATTGCAATGGTGAATTAAAGGACAGCTTCCTTTTAAGTCCTCACAAGAATTTCCGGAGAATTTTTGATCATCTCAAATAATCTGTATGCCAGAAAATATTGTTCTAGTCTGACGCCTGGGAATGGTAAACATAAGAAATGAGATCTGTATGTTGTACCTAATTTCTGTAGGTGCTTAATGTGCTCCATTCACACTGGAAGGCTCTAGCTGTCTGTGAACAATATATTTCAAAATTTTAGAAATAAAAAAAATAAATGTATCTGGAGGTGATTGTTGAATGTTCCAGCAAGGGAAACATTCTGAGATTTAAAAAAAAAAAAAAAGATATCATATCATATCATATCATATCATATCATATCATATCGGAAACAAAGAACATCTGAAGATTCTTTAAAGAAAAATAAGCCGTAGAAAAATAATTTAAGAAATGCAAAAATGCAGAGGCCCTTACTGGGCTGTTTAAAATAGAGTAGAAATACCGTTTTGGAATCATCACGTATTTGACTTCCTGGAGGTACATGGCTTCAAAACATGCACATTACTTTAACCATAATGCACTTTCAAAGAAATATTCATGTTCAAGAACTTGTCACTTTTTGACCAAAAATTATAGAAAAGTTCCAAACCTTTGGAACAGCTGCAATTGGATCATCTTTTTGAATCCTATGACAAATTGCACAGTCTGTTTTCCAACTCTTTTTCCTTTTGCACATTTTAAGATTAATTTCCTTCCTTTCTTCGGAAAAATAATCTGCACCTTAACAAATCTCAGCTTTGCTAAATATAGCTAACCACTGCTGAAGACGCAGAGATTTTATTTTTATAACATTTATATGTTTACATTATTTCCTGTGGTCTGGAAAATGAATCCTAAATGTACTTACAGCAGCAAAGTGCTAATGTGGACTTTATATACAAACAGGCATTGATATACAAATTTGTATATTTATACATATCTACAAGTACGCAGAGCCCATATTTTGCTTACTAATTTGAAGCCATAGATCTAGTTTAGTCTAGTTGTAGTTGACTCAGTTCAACTTGGTAAAGCTTTTCATTAAGGTAAATATTTTTTCTTCACCTGTAATGAGCTTTCTAAAAAAAACTCGATCATGAATAATTATACATATTTTCCATTTTACTGTACTTTATTAAATGATTTTTCAGATTATGCCCAAGACCAAGCCCACAGGGTTTCCAGATATTCTTCGTGGCTTTGAGGGCAGACCTTTAAGCTTAATCTTTTGGCAGAGGTTGGCTTTTAAAAACCAGAGTGAAAGAAAGGCATATAGAAGAGAGAGAGACAAAGAAGGAATGGAAATAGTGAAAGTGACACCAACAAAAGATAAAAAATATAAGCAGTTCTTGCAAGGCAATACTGGAGACTTAAATAATATAGAGAATAGATAAATTATATATTTTCTAATTATATTGTTCTCAGAAACGAATCCCACCTTGGAAGAAAATCCTCATCATTTGAGAATTACTTTTGAAACGTTGAGTGTCCAGCAAAAGGGTTTAAGTGCTTTGTCCTACATCCTGCTGAGATTCACTTCTGCGCAAAGAAGATTGAGAAGGACTTTTAGAAAATTGTATTTGCAAATCACATTAGGAGTATTTTTAATGGAGGCTGTCTTGATCTACTGCAGAGCTCGGGAGAACTGCAAAGGCATCTCTTAATTTTCTGCCTAAAAAACATTCTATCACTTGTAAAATCCTAGTTACAAAGGAAGCTGCAAATTGCATACTCATGGCATGAGTACAATAAATTAGAGATAAAGTAACATTGTGGGATTTTTTTCCTTGTGACTTTACCTAAAATGTGGTAAGGGACATGCGTAATGAGGTCCTCTAGCCAACTATTTTGGTTAAGTAATGGTATTTCTCCGTTTAGTACTCCCACTAAAAAGAACACTGCCAGCCATTCCCCTCTCCTCCCTTCCCCCCAACCCCCAAAGAGAGAGACAAAATACAGCAATTACAGGTTTGGATAAGAAGAATGTATTTGAAACAGCAACGAGATAAGAAAAACAAACATTATGCAAAATTTTTTTATGTTAT